>WEKY01047142.1:0-28016 GCA_013390045.1 Picathartes gymnocephalus
ACAACCCAACCCCCAACAGGGCTACTACTAAACTGCCTGCACAGTGCCAAGGTCTTTTTCTCATTCTGTCCCCACAGCTGGGAGTGGGCAAGAAGCTGGGAGAGGCACAGCTGGGACAGCTGATCCCACCTGGCCAAAGGATGTCCCATACACATTGTATGGGATTGTGTCTTGGTCAGCAGCAAAAGCTCAGGGAAGAGGAGGAGGGGAATAACTGTGGTGACAAGTAACCATCATGCATGCTGAGGCCATGCTTTCCAGGAAATGGCTAATTGTCTGCCTGCCAATGGGAATAGTGAATTAATCCTTATTTCGCTTTGTTTTCACACACAGCTTTTGCTTTCCCTATAAAACTGATTTTAGCTCAATCCACAATTTTGTGGGCTGCGGATGACCCAACACACTAGGTCAAGAAAAATCTGAGCTAAATTGGACTCAGTGGATAATAAATATTTTCTTCTTTTTAAGAAAATACTTTGTGTGTGTCTTTAGACAAACACTAAATTGAGTATGTAACACAGACTGTAAACACTATGGCAAGGAGTCACTCAGAGAGGGCTCTGGGTTAGAGATAAGAGAGATTGACCATTGAAAATATTTAACTCCTCTGCACTGTACCATGTGGTTGTTGATTTTGGCTTTTACCTCCTTTAAATAATGAGTCTTTCAGGTGTCTTTAATTTGTCTTTATTCTTCAGTCAAACAATATCATCACTGAATTGAAGAACGAGGTTACTGGTTGAAATACAAGTGCAGTGTGAGACAAATACCGAAGATAACACTTTGCAAATAAATTAATACAGAATAATTGTCTTTGCATAGTTCAGAAGTGAAAAGTAGGAGGCAGCAGTGCACACGTGCTGTGAACTGACACACACCACCACAAAAACCCAAGTTCCTAGGCAAACTCTTGCAGCTGCAAAGAAAACAAACCAAACCAAAAATACCCCAAACCTCAGAGAGCACTAACTATTAAAAACCAGGCAGAAAGGGAACTAATAAGCTTTTTTTACTTTTTCTTTTTCTTTTTTTTTTGTTTTTTCCTTAACAGACCATGCTGCAGAAAGGGTGTTTTCTCCACAGACAGAGATGCTTTTAGATAATCTGCCTTGGCATCCCATAGCCTGTCATACCCGACTGTGATGCTCCTTTGTTGCTGCCCATCTGAAGGCCTATTACGTTCTGTCCCTGCCGAAGCTGCTCTTCTGAAAATCCTCGTCGATTCTGCTGTGCTTTCCTGTCCAGATACACAAAAAAGAGAGCAACATCATTCTTTGTATGATCATGAAATCATACAGGGATCATAGAAATCAATCTGAAATTGGTTCATGTCCCTTGTAATGCAATATATCATTTGCACCATCCTATGTGCTGGACAATACTGGCTGGGCTAATTGCATTCCTGCAGATAGAAATAATCTACAACACTTTAGACTTTCACTGTCCTCGTTATTCCAGAACCCCAAGGGACTTCCCCAGAATCTGTAACAGGTAAAATATTTATGCAGTGCTGTATATAAAACACAAAATAGGGTTAATTTGTGTTGAGCTCTATAGATCTTAACAGCTGTAGTGCATGGGATCTGATCAATGAGACACTTACCTGTGCTGTACTACAGGTTGATACCCATCTAGAGCAACAGTACAAATTGGTATAATTTAACTCAGTGGAGTAAATAAAAGCTGAGTGTACCCAGAGCAACAGTGGGTCAGAGAAGGGATTTACTCATTTTTGCAGAGGGGACATTGGTTGTCTGCAGAACAGAACATTTGCTTTGTTGCCATTTCCAGATCTCTCACCTCCTAAGCAATAGACTTTGCCCTTTGCACCTGTGTCTTAACTGTATGACAGTCCTCCATCTTCTGTCAAAACATACTGACCACTTTTGTTCAGTGTCCCTGGTTTCAAAAGCCCTTTAGATCAATGAACCTTTGTTGGAGCATAAAAGGAGCCTTTTTCTCCCTGAAAATAGCACTGAAGGCCAAAGTAGCCGCTAAGAAGGACAAAAGTTTGCACTCTGCTGCCTCGCAAGAAACTGTTCATCTTGGATTCATCCTTCATTTATACTAGGTGGGGGAAACAAGCGATTTATGATGGAGAAGGATCAGTCTGTTGCTGTCAAATGAGCCATGTGTATCGGCAGAGTCCCAGACTGAGGAAGGCTTTCCACCAACCAGACCCTATTCCCAGGCAAGTAGAATCTATTTCCCCTGCTGTGTCTGTTTGTCCTGTGATCAGGTTACAAGTTACGCTGCAATATGGCATCGAGTTACAGTCCCCCTTTTCTTCCCCACCACACCACTAGATGAGAGTACTAGATTAGGTACTTGCTGTGATTGAAAACCATCAACATGATCCTCTCTGTGAGGGTCAGATCCTGCACTGTGCTGAGAACCCTGGCTCAAGTCCAAAAAAGCACTTAAACTCTCTGCTAGATTCAGGGTGTTCAGGACATTGCAGGAGATGAACCAACATCCACATGAAAGCCCAGCAAAGCAGAAGGGGGAGAAAGGTCCACAGGACACCAGGACTGACCAGTCATTTTTCAGGACGAGGCCTCAAGTGGTGAAGTATAGACTAGTAATAGGGCTTATAGAGGCCCATCACAGGATTTCAGATCCCACAGCTCTTGCCAGAAAGCTCACTGTTTTGGGGGAGGCACACAGAACCCGTGGTGCCTCAGAAAGCAGGCCCCTCTCACCGCTGCTTAATTTCTTTTCCAGAATACTTACACAGGCAGCAAACTACTGCCAGGATCTCCATGAGAGGATGTTTTTAGAACTACTCTTATTACCTAATTGAATCTCAGGTTCACTGTGTCTGCCTCTATTTTAATTAAAAAAACAGGAACACATTCTACTGTTCTTTCCTCTTTCCTCCTAAAATTTTTAGCTATCTTGATGAGTACTTCCACAGAAAGCCAAAAAGTAATTAAACAGAGAAAAAATGAGAACTGCAAAGAAGAAATAAAAGGAGGAACTGAAGGATAGCCTGGGATGCTAATAAAAGTTGATTACATATACAGCTTGGATTGTATAGTGTTATCTTTACCATCATAAGCCCCACATTTAGTATATGATGGTCTTTACAGATAACATGTACAAGATTTGTTTTTAGGTGAGTAGAAATGGCCTTAATGGAGACTAAGAAAAGAGGTGAGGGCAAGCCTACTCAACCCTCTATGTCTCACACTATGTTAAGTTCTGTTTGGCCTGTCTGGCATCACTCTTACCTAAAACAGAGCCCACCAGATCTGCCAAACTTTTGTGCCAACTTCACGCCAGTGCTTGTCTTTGCCAAGCCACAGGATAACAAACAGCTGTAGATCCATGAACCTTGCTAGGGCATGCAAGGAAGGGGGGATCAGTCTGATTGCCCTGGGTATGTGAGACACAGGCAATGGAAAGTTAAATGGCTTAGCTCAAGTGTGGCATTATCCTAATCACTGTAGATCCCTGCACGGATACTCTTATGCTGTTTCATATTGGTCTCTCAATGGAACTTAAGGCGATTAAGAGTCAGCCTGAAAGCCCTGAGTTATGAGTAACACTGGGTGGCAGTGAGGGGGCTTGGTCTGCCCAAAGGGATAGGGGAGCTACTCAGAAAGCAGCTCCTGACTGGCAACATGCCGTAACACCAGCTTTCCTTAAGGCAGTGGCTATAACATGGTATTTCACAGGGATTGCAATAGGTAGGGGTTGGCTATCCAAGCAGTATGGGCTGGACAGACAGCTAGAGGAGAAGGGAGGTGATCACATCTTCATCCATGCCAACAAAAACTGTTCCCACCCACAATTAAGAGTCCAGATAAAAATTAATTTTTCCATGTGGGACTTTGTTTTAGTTACATAAAACAAATAAGTGTGTCTGGGTCATTGTGATTTCATGTCTGGTTTATATTAAGGAATGTAACTGGATTTGAAATCAATTTTAAACCTGATTATATTCCATAAATATAAATCTATTTGTGCAGTGTATTAAGTTAATGTAACCTGATTTCATAAAAACAATGCATAGGAGTTTGCATTTATTCACCTAAAATTCAAATCTCAGATTCAGTTTAACCAGCTCAGGGTTTAAGACAAACAAAGTGAAGTTTGCTTTATTTTTGCTGAGCCTCACCTAGACATCAGAAAATGCAAGGAAGGAAAAGACAAGCAGTCAGCATTCTTTCTGCTAACCTGCCTTTGACATTTCTGTGTAAGAGATACTCTTGGATGGCAGAAACTCATGTCAGTAATATGCCTGTGGGGCAGGAGAGTAACTGTGGGAGGATTTCCTTTCCTTCCTGTCCCTGCTTTACAGCCTCTCTAGCCAAAACAAATGGAATTTCAGAACAAATAAAACAGCTTTGCCAAGACAGAGAATTCTTCACAGATAAGTGGTGCTCCTCAAGAAAAAAGAAGCCTAGGAAAGTACATAATTTTTGGTTTGATGAAAAAAGGAAAGAGACTTCATGCCTTCTCTTTGCTCAGTAAAGGGGTCACTAAGACATCCTTAACGGCCTTGTCTTTGTTAATCTTTCTGTCTGCTATCTGATGTGAGAGAGCAAATCTGATGACAAATGTACACTTTTCCTGCTTCCCTTCTCTAGTCTCCCGAGAGAAAAACCTCCCTATTACAAGGAAACTTGGGAAATATTCTTCCTTTCCTTTCCCAATCAATTTCCTTAAAGCCTAAAGGTAGATGATATTACCAACTTCCCAGGAAAGACAGCTCTGAGCATCTGAGCTCCGGACTTTACCTGTGGAACCAGGATGGATCTCCTTTGTAGCAGCCGTCATCCTTGGTGACTGCCAAACTGCCCAGAGCCATTAAGGTTCTCTGCACTGCTGCCATGTCCTTCCCTAGAAAGCCAGACAGTGAAATTAATAAAGGAAATCCTTGCACAACAAATAGCTTGGCACACTGAAAAACAGTTTTAGCTGATGTATTAACTAACTCCCTCAGGTCCCTGAAGATGTGCATTAATAGAATTATAAATGCTATTTTACCATTGCTGAAATGAAAGTACTGACATGCAAGAGCTTATTAAAAGTCAACAAAGGGATACAGTTAAAGCAAAACTTAATTTTTCAGACACTTCTAGGTTTTCAGGCTTTTGATTATTTTAATGCCTTCTCCCATACCATTTTAAGTCTATAGAATCCCTTTGACAAAATTTTCTCCTAAGGAGAGATTACTTTGGTATACAAATAATGGTAATATACTCAGTAAAATGTGGTTGAAGGAGAATAGTGTAAATAACTGTGCTGTGTCTCAGTTTATTCAGAGTAAGTTTGATCCCTGTGCTAACAGAGCTCACAGCAGTTCTGGGAGCTCCTGTACAGATAAATTCTATCAGCCCTTGCCAAATTAACCATCAAATCACCTCCCTAATCCTTCCTAATTACTATGATGCTATTCAGTTTCATACCTTTAATTTCTGCCATTTGGTCCACTGTTTTTCCACGTTCTCCCTATGTTAGCTTACTTCATTCCTCAGTTCAAAAAGTCAGGGCTTGTCTCATCTTTAGCCAAAAAAAAGTTACATAACTCATTACTTACTCCAGACATGCTACGTTTTGGAATACTTTCTAGCAAAAATAAGATGCAGCAGGTATTTCCAACTGTGTGAGGTGGTAAGTTATTAGAAATCTGCCTTTTGCTTCTCCCTTACGAAATCCTGCCATAAGCATTTCTATGACTCCCCTCCCTTCTTTCATTCCAGTTCTGACTCTTTCCTAAAGTAATGTATCTCGTTAACAGATCTGATTCTGGTTCTTCACATGTGAGAACAAGCAATTCAGGAAAAAGGAGATCCCAGAGACATGATGATAACAGGATTCAGAATTACCTCCAGTGGACCAATATTAATGAACATCAGTGTAGAGGAGCTGGAGTCTAGAGGGAAGGGAGCAGAGCACACTCTGTGTTTATGAGGTGCATCACCCTGATTACAGGCAGATGCAGTCTGGGGCTCTGTCACAGAGTGGCTGAGGTGAGGACAGCACCCTGAAGCCGTAAACATCTATCAGCTTCCAACTGTGGCTGTCGTACAGACTACTAAAGTTCATAAAAATCCTATCTGCAGGGGGCCATTTGCTCAGAAAATAAATTGTCAGCCGCCCAGAGCTGATGTATTTTCCTGTATTTAAGGCGAACTGCATCAGCCGGGGTCCCTGCTCGGGAGGGCGGCTGCAGAGCCGACATCATCCCCCACGCCCACGTCCACAGGAGCACACGGCGGAGCACGGGGCAGCAACCCTCAGCGCTCCCCGGAGCAGCAGATGCACCATATGCTCTAACAGATGCCACATACAACGTCCTTGGGATGCCTCCCGTATCACAGGAGTGCAGGGACTGCCTAGGATGAAAAGGGGTGTGGAGAAGGATTTAAAAGTGAATCAGCTGAATAATGACGGCAAGCGAAGAAAAAAAGCAAAAGGAACAAAAGACAGGCAGTGAAATATGATGATCAGCCTTGCAGAGCCATCTGGCAGCCCCCCCACGCTCTGTGCTCAGCCCTGCTTTATTTGTCAGTGATGAGTGGGAGATGCTGCAGGGGGAAAACTGAGTGAGTGGAAGCTGAATGACACGTGACAAAACAAAGCCACGGCTCTGCTCTGCAGAGGCTCTTTGCTGCATATGAGAAGTGCTGTGGGTGAGAGAAGACCTGAACCCAAGTGGTCTTGTGTCACTTGCCCTCTTCCAGTGAAGGATACAAAGGGCTCAATGGTCAGTATTGAAAAAAAAACAAAAACCAAAAAGCCAAAACCAAAACAAAAAAAAAACCACGGAAAAATTTTAAATTTCCAGTGCAGTCACCTGACAGAAGGGATCATCCACCTTCCCTGAAGCCGGGTTCGACTGTGGTATTGCAGCAAATGGTAGTCAGTGCCTTCCTTCAGCTCCAGTACTTGTTTATTGACAACTATGTGGGCCGCCCACCTGGCCCACAGCTTCAGCCTCCCTGCAGGGACCCACACTGATGACACTCCTGCATCTCAGGGTCCTCTGCAGTGTGCTTTGAATAGCACAGCCTTGTAGAGGAACTTGGCACTGTTCTTAAGGAGAAAGGGGTCTCTGCTCACCTCTTGTGCTCAGCCTTTCTCTTTAGGGGAAACCTATCTGGAAGGACCTCTTCTCCAGGTCCAGATAGGGGAAGGTTCAAACAAAAAGATGGAGAACTGCTCTGCAGAGTACTCCTGAAATGGTTTTTTGTAAACATTGAACAAATACCCAGTGGTGCTGCTGCCTCTTGCCTGCCTGGAAATATATCAAGGAGGGATCTGTAAAAGGCAGTGAACATATCTTGGGTGTGGATCAGGGCAAGCTGCTCAGCACAGTACCTTTATGTAAGAAGGGGCCAAAAGAGAGGTGATACTTCCCCTGGATCAAGAAGCCACAGAGATTAAGAAAAATGCAACAGATGGACTGAGTGAGTTTGAAACAGCGAACAGCAGATCATATCCTAAAACATTGTCATTAATCATTGCTAAGAATTTCAAAGCAAAAGCTCACAGAAAACAATTAGTGCCAGGGGAAAGCTGTTTCTCAGTCACACACTTTTCTTTCCCTATAAACATACATTGATGTCTCTCTTTCTAAAGAGATTATGGTGTGAAGAGTAGGAGTGCTGCAATTATGAAATAGTGAAAAAGAGACTGTCCTTTCTGCTCAGCTAATGCATCCCTGTTCAGACAATTCAGCCCTGAAGCAGCACAGATGCCAGAGTTCAGAGTTAGGGTGAGACACAAAGAGCTTGCAGTGCCTCACTGCTGGAGAGACACACTGTTTCATCCCAGCACTGAAATGAGCAGCAGGAAGGATGAAAAGGGAGTGGGAAAGTGAGGAGTCACAGATTAGCTTTGGGAAGCCTTAAAATAACAGTGAAGAAAAGCCTTGTATGTCTTCCTCCTAGGTTGCAGTTTTGTTTTGACTTCCTGTCCTCTAGAAGTTACTGTCTTTTCACCTTATATCTGTTGAGAAAAGGTGATGAGTGAAAGGAAGAGAAATTAGGTGACAGCCATTAGCATTAAGAGCATTTTGTCTTCAAAGCAAGTCCTTTTCCTTGTAAGGATCAGTGTACCATATTTTCATATGCATGGTGGGAAGCCATTATGAGTTGCAAAAGACTGCAAAGAACGTCTGAAATGAGTGATTATCATCCCTTAAAAGATAGATGGAGCTTCTCTCTCAGCTTGCTAGGCTGAGGGGTGGGAAGGTGCTACTTCAGGGAAGTGAAATTCCCTTCATTGAACACATATAAAGATAGATTGCATGAAACACTGAAGACTGAATTGGAAGAAACAATCCTGCCCTTGTGCCAAAGGTACAGATTTGTCAAGCAAATCTGGCACTCTGAGATGTTTACAGATCCCAGTAATTCCAGTTGTCAGTAAGTCCTTTCCCTCTAACCCATTCACAAAGAGCTCCCTAGCCTTTCGTTCCTCCAGGTGTCCTTCAGAGGAGTGATCTCTTCCACATATCCCGACTGCCTGTGAAAACAGATCCCACTTTTTTCTCTTGATGTGTACTCCTACTCAAACTGTGCTGGCCAGCTTTCTCAGTGGATTGTTTTTCTCTTTCCACTGTTTGATTCTCATGGAAGATTTTTGACCCTTTCATATGTGCCTTTCACTACTCTGCAGCTGTCTTTGCTCTGAGCGCTCAGCCAAGGCATTGCATCACCTTGTCCAGGGAGATGCAGGATATACAGCGTGTTTGGTTAGAGCACCAGGACAGGATGCACCACCACAGAAGTGGGCAAAACCAGCCCCATGAATGCACAAATGACTCAGCTCTTCAGCAACTAGAACAAGCAGTTTCCATTTCAAGCATGGGATGGAGACAGACTTCACCTGTCTTACTGTAAAACCACAGGAGCACCCTGAATTTTTTTGCTGTTGCCATAGTGACCTCTCTTAAAAGACTGTCTCCTTAGAGAGAGAAGCTCAGCTAACATGGTATTAAGCAGTGAGTTTGGTGTCTCACTAGTCATAAATGAACCTTCATAAGCTTCACAGAGGCATATATGCTCCTGGGAATGCATTTCTTAGCTCCAATTTAGGCTTTGCTTATAATTTGAAAACTGCAATAAAATTTTGTCATCAGAAAATCAGGGTTTTCCATGTTCTTATTAGCAGCTGTTTACTTTGAAATAATTAGCAGAGAGAACAGTTGTTTTATAAGGTCTGTGTATTTCTGTCAGAATGATGGGGTTTTGGATAACGCATGAGCTTGAAAAGGCTCCGTTATGCCCTCAGGGTAATATAAATCCCTCAGAGGAAATAATGCAGCACTGGAAGAACATGGTAATGAGGTAAAGCAAACAGAAACAAAAGATAATTACATTAGAGGATATGCCTAGACAAAATGCACATCAAAGCAAAGTAAAATGAAGACTATATACTGACTTTCAGTTTATTATTTTTACCTTCCCATAAATCCACTGTCTGGAAAATATCTGTTGTTCTTACTCCGTAGATTTCAGCAGCTTTTAAGAACTGAGATATTTGTTCCATCTGCTTGAAAGCCATTTTTGATTCAGAGATCTTTGCAATAGGCTCATTTCCCTTTGGATGCAAACTGTTTATTAACTTGCATAACAGCTGAGAGATAAAGACAGAAACAAAATTAGAAAGCAAGCACCAAACTAGAAGGCAATTTCTGCACATGAAATGATGCTGCATAATGCTTTTGACCTGGACAGTTTCTGTCAGGGACATAATTTCTTCAGTTAAAAACAAAGAAGTGAATTGGTAATAATCAATGTATATTAGAAAAGCATTAAAGCTTTCATTAACTGAGGCAATAGCCTAACCATATAAATCCTAATCTGCTAGAAACAACAAAGCAATCACTGGTAGAGGTTATATAACAATTGACAGAGAAGAAGCCTCATGCCCAAGCCAAAAAATAAGCAATGTCAAGTGAAATGTTGTTAAAGTCACTTTGGCAGAGATTCAATGATTAGCATAGTCTTACAGCCACTGCAAACAGCAGCATCTGCCTGTTGTTCAATAAACAAATGGAATACAATGTTTTAGCTACAGAATTATTCCCAAGAAGACAGTTATGACACAATCCTATCCTTCAAATCTGCTGTATCTCTTCACCTTTTCTTGTCAACACTGATTATTTCTTCAAGATAAAAGTACACATCTTGTTTTAAAATTGATCTCATTTAACTGCATGAGCAAAGATGCTGAAGGAATGAGTCATACTTATATATAAAACATGCATGACTCATAAGAATCATAAATATTGTACTGATCCCAGTGTACTAGTAGGATAATTTATCTTCTGAGATTAAGACTCTTGGTCAAAAGGAAATAAATCAGGTACTAAGACATATATTTCTGCACTGACCCTGAGCTCTGACCAATTTATCTAAGTGAAGACAGAACACAGGGGCACTGTGCATATAAACACTGAAAGTGTGCAATTGGACAAAACACTTACAGTTCCATCCATCAGCCAGGTCTGAAAATGTTGCCTTCCAGGAGGAGGATGCTCTATCTGTTCTCCACACTGTACAATAATCCAGTTCACCAGTCTAGACTCTAATTCCGGGTCGTATTTCTGTTCAATCTTTTCCTGAACTTCTCGGCTTAAGCCATAGCTTGGTCCTCTGTTAGCCATCTCTGGAAAGAAGGTAGAACTTACTTATTGGACAGCAGAGTCCCAGTCTACACCTTTAAGTATGCACAGGAAAATTAAAGGATAAAAGAGTGAGCAGCCTGCCCTAAATGTTAGACAGCTGAACAGATGTTCATCAACACTGAAAGTAACTGTATGGCACTGGTTATAGCTGTTCCACAGAACAGGGGAGGGATCAATGAGGGAATATCGTTTTCCAAAAGCACAAATCAGCTACAGCATCTTTATAAAAGGAAGGAAAAAACCAGCAGTCCCCCTGCCCAACTACAAAAACAGAAAAAAAGCAAGATTTAAAACACAGTAGGTTTTAAAGAGAGGCTTCTGCTATGTTTGCAGAGAATACAATAGGGTTGTCAGATCAACATTACAGCTGCCTGCAAGTCCAAAAGCACTTTAAAATTGCCTACCTAATACTTGCTAATAAGACGAAGGTTGTTCATGAGAGCTCAAGCAATCCGATTAAAGATGCAGTCAGAGTCTTCCTCAGCAAAGACGCAAGGATGGATATCCAGAGATCAGCACACTGAAAAGCGAAGACGAATTTAAGAGACGAAGGCTGCCACAATGCCCTGCTGCTGCTGCAGCATCGTGGTTTGAAGAACGGTGTATTGATTTGATTTTCCTCACGTATGAGGAGGGTCAGAGCAGGGGCGTTGCTAAGAGCCATTAAAGAGACCTGCCTCCTCAGTCACAGCGCGGGGATCCTGTTTATCTCGCCCATCTGTGTCTGTTTTCATGCATCTTTCCTCAGCCTTGCGCTGCTCACCCCACCGGCTCAGATTTACTCCACCTAGTCTGCATCAACCCAAACTGCACCAAGCATCCCGGTGACAGATAGGCAGAAACACAAATAGAGGCACTGTTAAATGGAGGTGACAGAAATTACCACACATCTAGTTTATTTTTAATCATAAGACAGAAACAAACCTTTTTTCTCCCTGTTCTGCATCTCGATGATAACAGGCTGAGAGTGTGACAAATAATTTCTCCTCTTCCCTGTTCAAATGCTGATAAAAAGTTTGAACAAGGGGACAATAGGATGAAAAGTGAAGGAAGAGAAGGCAGGTAGTAGAATATTATTATCACCCTCTCATCTGTATTTATTGGGCTGTCCAATAGTGGAATGGTGTCCTGAAAAACAACTCAAACCACTAAAACCAAGGGGAAATCACTGAAAAGTAGCAAACCTACTATAAAGCACAAGGATTTTACTTTCTGCTGGTATGAATCAGCTAACCTCCAGTGACAGGGAAGGACCTATGCCCATGTAGAGTCGTTTAAATTTTGATTATATCACTTATACCATGTGGAAGGGGAGAGAAGAGTTAAGATGAGACTTTTCCTGTGGTCTGATTTAATCCCATATTAAATAAAATTGCTTTGCTTCTTTCTGAGTTACACAAGACTTTGTCAAATGTCTTTCATCCATCCTGTATTATCCATCCTGGTATGAAATAGTTTCCTTTTGGCAAATGATTAATATTCTGCTTGATATGCAAGGAGGTTGATAAACGTGAGGTGGACACACAATCAGTTTGGCCAACAAAAGTCCTTCTGCTGCATTTGGAAAGGAAAAAAAAAGGGGAAAAGGAATACAGTTCCTTGTATATCTGTTTCATAATGGGCTCTTCATCCATTACTTTCATATTTTAAGATTCTGAATTCACAGATTTATACTGCTTCTGATGCTGCTGGGCTTGAACAGACTCAAGAGATGAAAAATTTAATAGATGACCTAATTCATTGTTGTCCTCCACAGGCATTTCATTTAGTGCTTTCTCTTCTCTGCACTGGTAGTTTTAAGCCCCTATGAAACACTTGGTTACATAACTCAGAGTGTGCTACGTGACAGGGCCACCACTTGAGCACTTTCCATCTCAGTGAGCACGGGGCTGAAGGCACAGCGGATGCGCAGGAACCAAGGCTGCAAGCCCAACCTGGAGATCAGAGGAGAAGGCAGAGGCAGAATATGAATTTTACATCCTTTCCCTTCAAGCAGCTGTTAAGGGCTGGGCGTCACACTCTTTGGCCAGTCCCACAACCGATAAGCTTTATTTTGCACTTTCAGATCTTGTTGCCTTCTTCTGTTTGGAAGGGAGCTACCTAGCGTGCCTGGCTGTTTCTGGTCACACCAGGGTGCTCAGTGCTCACTGGCAACAAAATTTCATGAAAGTCACCTACCTCGGCATCAGCCTCTGACTCTGTTTCCTGACTTGGGGGCAGGGATGAGTAATTTAACTCTCCTAAGCTGCAGAGCAGAGGTCTCCCCCTTCACAGATGTTGGCTATGCAACCTTTTCTCGAGGGACCATTCCATACTGGGAAAGCTGAAAAGCTTGCCCATCAATATAAATTTTTAATAAGGCTTTGAAAAACTGGAAAACTGCAGAGGATTGGAAAAATGCCAGCTCCCCACGAATATTTTCCAAAGTACCACTGAACAAATCATAAGCCTAGTTTCTGTGCCATCAATCCTGGGGAAAACAATGGAATAATTTTTTTTAAGTGATAATGTTGATGCAATTTACTAAAAGCTCTGTAATATATCAGAGTCGGCTACTGCATGACATGTTGATTAGGGAACTAAATCAATTCTGAAACAACGTGACACATTAGGGAGATTAAAGCTGGCTAACTCATAGGTCCTGTAATATGACTGTAACTGAAAAATAATTAGTGATGCTGTGTATTTTATTCAGTTTGTACAAGAATATGTTCCCAGGCCTGAACTATTTAATGTTATTAGAAGTCACAACCCCCCCCACCCCACCCCGGGCTCCTAAGAAGATCCCAGCTCATGTGAGTATGCAAAAAAGATAAAGAAACCTCCGTGAAAGCAGTCTACTTCGAAGCAGACAAAGTGTCTTATTGCAGCCAAAGTCCATCCATCATTGAAAAAGTACTTTTAAGAATGCATCACTCTGTCCTATGACAAAAACAGATGTAAAAAAAAAATGCAGAGGATGATGAAAATGCTGGGTAAGACACTGTGATTGAAGGGTTTGGCTGAATAAAACATGGGAGGTGCACCAACAGCAATGGGAATATCATATCCAGTTCTGACAATTACTCTTCATAAAAAGGAGTGGAAGAGTAAAGTAAATTCAAATAGCGATTCCAGTAACTGGAGGATTGAAAATTAGAGCTTTTACAGTAATCACATCAGAAGGATTATCTGTTTATCTCACCAAAACCAGAAATTAAGAAATGGCAAGCACACGTGCCTACAAGTTCAAGAAAAACTGAGGAGCACAAGTTACTTATGTGTACTCTACGTTACACAGGCAGATTAAAGCCTGATGGTTAGAAATGTGATGTGGAAGAAAGGGGTAGGTTTACACTGTGAAGGTACTACCATTAGAACACTTCACCTATTGCTTCTAATGGATTTTGTCCTCTTATTTTTCTTGGCAACACAAGACTAGAATTTATGACTAAGAAATAGAGATGAAACTTGAATAATTGAAGTAGCATTTCATGCCTGTAAGCATCATGACTCACCTTATGCTCTCAGATAATCACAATACTAGCCTGCAAATTTCAAAAAAATCTTTGTAAGCCTATAAACAAATGCTGCCAAAACCAACAAAACTGACATTAACTAGCTCACTACCCACCTGTAGATCCAGGGTAACTCAGTAGCTTTCAGTGTCTTCCAACTAGAATACAGAAGAAAAAGTAAAACTTATCCTACCACAAAGCAATCATTACCCTTTGTCAAATTCACGGTTTGGCAATTCATTCCTTAGAAAGAGCCTGGTATTTCAGCTATCCCAAGCACAATCTTACAAAGTATGGTGGGTTGAATCCCCATCACATGAAGCTATCCAGGAATAACTGTGAAGTCCAGGCTCCATTTCCCTGGTATGCCACTGTACAATAATGGACCTTTAATTATTAAGTTTTTAAAAAAAACCAAACAACCAAAACAAAACGAGGGAGTTTTCCAAAACTTTAAGTTTACAGCACATCCCTTCATGAGGAAATATCTGAAGAGCTGCTCAAAGATCCTCCCTGGATGCATGTCTGTGTGTGATGTCAGGTTTTCTAGAGTTACAGAGAGGATGCTCAGGTCCAGTACAAGCTCAGTTCAAATACAGGGCCTTTTTCAGGGCAGGAAAGTGCTCTGCAGAGCCTTGGTTTGATGCATGGCCTTGCTTTGTTGTAAGATACCTGGAGATGTTCTACACAAGAGAACTAGTCAGACTAGGGGGAAAAGGTAGTATTGGAATATTGCCCTCTTTTAACTGTACAAAAACAGATGGCAGAGTTATCAGAACCAGGGGACAACATTAATTTTAGAAATTCTAACTTCCCTATTACTTTGAAATCTACAGTCTAGAGAACCTCGAAGACTAAAAGTACTAACTTAAGTCAGTATCTTCCACCTGCAAAAAGGTTTCTTGGCCAGCTCTGAAGATGGTATGTCCCAAGCAAGTGCATACTTGGAACACCTCAAATTTGGGTTTAAAAGAAAAGTAATTCAGGAAAGAATGACATTCCTATTTGTGTGACAAAAGAGAATGCACCAATACTCCAGCCTGCAGAACAAGGCAGTTCCTAAGGCTGCCAGGAACAGCAGTGTTCCTGGAATTTTAGGTCAGTGACCACCTTCCAAGCAGCTTGCCAGCAGACACAGTTAGCACTTAGCACTGGAAACCAGTTCCTGTGGATATAATTATCAGCATTCCCAGTATTCAAGATGACCTTGGAGTTAAATTGTGCATTTGAATTCTCAGGACCTCTTAAGTTTTGTGCTGGATTAACAGACTCCTTTGAAAGAAACCCAGAAGGTTTCATATCAGTTGCTTATCTGTCCCCAACTAAAACACGACCTCCTGAGAACTACTTTGGTTTGAGAATTATACATTGCAATGCACATTCACCAGTAGAATAGAAAGGAAGTAACATCTTTATTTCACTGCAACATAGGTCAAAACAGACAGCAAAATTTACCAACAAAACCCCCCCAAAATATCAAATCCTCTAACTACATAAATGCTGCTTCTTATGGTTAGGGATTTAGCTTTGCTGTAAGGAACTTCTTCAAGAGCTACTGTCTCAAGGACTAGCACACTGGCACACTTTCTGCCAGCAAGCCATCACCAATTAAACCCTAAACCTGAGGATTCCTGTAAGGACAAGATCTGATCCTGGGCAGCCTTCAGGGACTGCTTTTCCCAAGCTCAAGTGTGGGCAGGCCACTTGCATCACTCCAACCCCTAAGTGTGCTACTGTTCAGCAGACCTTTGGCACTGACAGGAGCACCTGCTTCCACCCCAGCAGGCTGCAGTGACCTTCTCATGTTGCCACGTGGGAGGCAAGCATGGTGCAGATCAGAAGGCCCTAAAAGAACACAACCTTTCACGTGCTAGCCTAGAAACATTTCAAATATGTATTTTAATTTCAGAACCAAATGACTGGAAGTTTTAGGTGCTGTCATTTGCTTTACCATCCAAATATAAATGCAGAGCTGCCTGAAGCTCCTTGCCAGACACAAATCAAGAGACTGTAGAAGGATGAGAATGTGTCTCTGAGCTGCAATTACTGCATCATATGGAAGATACCCATTTCTCTTTAATGAAAAGAAGCACTAGACCACGTAACATACATAGGCAGGACTTGAAAGAGAAATACAAGGTCAAGCCTACAACCAGACTACAGTAAGTCCTGTAATTTAGATTTACACATTATGTGACCAAGGCTGTAACATTTTTCTGTTCTAGACAAATACATATTGAAGATAGATGAGATGCTACAGTCACAAAGTAAATCTGAGCTATAAAAACTGACCAGCAAGCAGTAAATCTGTGACCAGTGCATTTCTGTCCTTCACCTCTGCCCCTCTTTCCCAACAGCAAAATCTTCCCTTAGAAAACACCTGCCAGGAGCAACGTCCAAAAACATGGACAGGGGCACTAAAACCTCATGCTCAGCAAGCTGGCTGCTATTTAATGTAATGGCTGAGTTCCCTCTGCCTTTCCTGTCCCTGCTGGGCTTGAGAACAAACTTAGAAGGGTGAGAGTGCACACTGATGTTTGGCATTCCTTACAGAGCTGATGAATTTTCACCAAGCCTTGGTGAAATTTTACATTCATACACATCTTAATGAATTTGGTCATCAACACAAAGCAGAGATAGTGCTTATCTCAAAGACAGGTCAAACAGAATCCTCTTCTATTTCCCCAGAAGCCTTTAGTATAACCTAACTTTTCAGCACTTAAAGAAACTAAAAAATGGGAAAGGGTAAGGTAGATCTCTTTGTAACAGCACAACTGCTTAGAAAACAAGTTCAAATCTCATTATTCCCCAGAACATGATTTTCCCTCCCACTTGTTCAGGTTTTTTTCCTGCCACAGAGGAGATAGAAACAACAAGCACAAACCTAATGTAGAAACTCTGACCACAGCACTGGTTCATAAAATGTTGCAACTCTGTATTGCAGTGTGACTGGAGCACTGAAGGTACTTGAGCAGCTGCAGACAAATAACGGGCTGAATATTTCTCTCTAAGCATGTTTTAATTTGGTATTAAAAGTATGGCACCATAAATCTTTTAGCCCCATTGAATAACAGCATGTCCAAGAGAGCATGTAACCAAAATTAACATAAAAATGAAACAGCAGGAGGTGGTTCTTCTAAGACATATCCAGCTAGGCTTTTTTCGTGAACACTGCCTTGTTTGCATTTAGTGTTGAGGCAAGAGAAAACAGCTTAGCTAAACTGAAACTACATGAAACACATAACACCAATTAAGTTAAAAAACCCCCCAAAACCAAAAAACCCAAACCAGCTGGTGTGTAATACAAAGCCAAACAAGAGGAGAGACAAAATAAGTAGAATATTTAACAAGATAAAAATACATGTATCTAAAACTGTGGAAGTACAGCTCCATATAAGCAGAATAAAAGCACTTGTTTATTAGGAAACATGTTGAATAAGCTTTAGAAACTGATTATTTCATGTGAATCAAGCTTTTTGTTGAGGAAATGTACATTATATATTCTCAAAATACACTTTGCATTTGTCAACAAATCAAAAGTCTGTTAAACCCCCCCCCAAAACAGAACATAAGAATGAATTAGGAAGGATTTTAAAAATCTGCGCTATGCAGAGCTTTCCAAGTGTGTAATATCCTATTTTAATACAGTATCTCTACAGAGGAATGAAATACTAGTTTTTAAACATGACTAATACTGAAAATAATTACAATGTAGGCATCTACTGGCAAAGAAAAAAGCAATGCCCTAGGCATTAATGCAGAGGACAAAACAATACCAATTTGGAATGACACCATTATATGCGAATACCACAATATTCCAGATTGTCAAAACTTCCTGGTACATCAATAGCTACTCAGAGGAAGGATGTAAATCTCCTTAGTTATCACTATCCCTTCTTTCAGGTATCTGAACATGCCAAGCTGCCAACAGTCAAAACTCTGCTAATTTCCAGCATGAACACAGGAAAATGCTTATGCTTGCAAAGATAAATACCAATGGAACTACCACAGCAAAGTCAGGGAAAAAGGTCTGTCTGCATAAGGTCTACCTCAGAGCTAGCTCTTCATGTTTAAGCAAACAAAAAATGAGCACAGAGAGGACACTAGCAGTCCCTGAATTTCAAAGCACTACCTGGAATACTGTCTCTATGAAGAAAGTAACATCTCTGCCTTTGCATTTAGGCCAAATGTAACAAACTTTGGGTGTACCTGTACTGTAAATGCTACCACTGATCTCCATTTAGCCAGCAGAGAAGGAAACCAGAACTACAAGACAAGTGGCAGCAAAAACCCCTCCCCTAAGACTGTTTTCAGTAATGCTGTGGTTTCAGCAACTGATGCTGCAGTTTTGTATTCTCAACAAGTGTGCCAACCCTGTTACGCTGAATTCTCCCACCTCATGTTATTACACCAGAATAATGGGGGGACAACAACACAAAACACCACCAGCAAACGAGGAAAAAACCCTCCTGAAAACTATTTACACAACTGCTCCACTTCACATTTGCTTTCAGCTGTCTTGCCCTAAGGCATTGCAACAGACACCTTACCGGTAAAATATCAATTATTTAATAAAAGCTAACACGAAGCATGAATACAGTGCAACTCTTTCAAGAGAACTACATGGCTACAGTTTATGCAGGCACACAAAGCCTTTTCCTTGTCTGAAGTACTACAGTTAAATTGAACGTTTACAGGTGTAACTCCCTAATAATAAAAAAAAGCTCAAAAATTTTCAGTCACTGAAATAACTTTAATATGTGTGAAGAGAAAGTACATCTATTACAACTGGTAACTCTGGTCATTAATTACAATTAATTATTTTGGAACTACTGCAGTCCACTTGTTTCAGCTTTTTCTTCCATTATGAGCCAAACAAGCTAAGATGTGACAAAACTGGATTTAAAAAAAAACTATCATGACTTAGGACATGAAGTTTTGAAATAATTTTGATTTGACTCCATCTTTAAAACTTCCAAAATCTGATTTTTTAGGTCTTATCAGATGCAAGTGATACAAACACATAAAGGTGACAACTGCTTAACAGTACATAAACATGAACACAGCTGCAACTCCAGGAATGCAAATTCCATTAACTTTTTCAAAAGTTAAAAACATATTCCAGAGGTTTTAAAGCTAAAGTCAATTGCATAGTGCTACAAACAGAAGAACAGTCTATGTCAGAAATATCTGGGAACAAGATCTCATGAAATGTTCTAACTCCTTAAGCAATTATCTCAATCTAGATTATCCTGACCTGGATAGAGACTGTTTTATAAGAGTGTGTTGTGACAGAACAAGGGGGAGAATGGGTTCAAACTGAGAGTAGGTTTAGATTAGATAATCAGGGAAAAATTCTTTACTGTGAGGCACTGGAACAGGTTGCCCATAGGAGTTGTGGATGCCCCATCTCTGGAAGTGTTCAAGGCCAGGTTAGATGGGGCTCTGAGCAACCTAGTCTAGAGGAACATATGCCTGCCCATAGTATGGGGGTTGGAACTAGATGATCTTTAAGGTCCCTTCCAACCCAAAACATTCTATGATTCTATGCCTAATTGAGTTAGGGAATTGGTACACTTGAATGAGAAAATTTGCATCTAAACAAGAAACATCTTTTTATATCAAAACTCAAATTTTTTACATCATAGCTTCTTGTTTTTTGCAGTATTGAAGCCTAAATACAACTGTACTTCACAGGAACTCATCTGAAGTTTAGGTTGTGTTGTTCCTGCTTTTTTTTTTACTTTAGTTGTTTGTTTGTGGTTTTGGTTTTTTTTTAATTAAAACCCACTACCTCAGCAAAGCCCTGTTCAGAACACTTCCACTGACATAGCTAAAATTGAAAATGACAAACTCTCTAGAAATACCCCCAGCAGCTTTAGTCTTTTAAGGTAACAATAGTGATGCCATTTACTACTTAAAATAATAAACCCAGAAACAACTATATGCTTTTGACTGATGTCACACATTAAGGCCAGCCTGAACTAATTCCAGCCTCTCACCTAAGTTCCTCAAGTGTATGAATGGTACTGTATTTCTGTATAAAAACCAGGCAATAGTCATATTTGCAATTAAATCCATTTCCTATTAAATTCTATGGATTTACATTTTAAGAATTATCCAACTATTAAGTTCCATTTGCAGCTTCCCAGGGTTGGACTCATGCAGCTCAAGAAGTCACTGTTCCCAGTAGTCCACAGCTCTCAAATCATGGGAAAGAGGCAGCGGTGCCCTGTGGCACTGTACTCCCCACTTTGAAGAAGTTACTATTGAAGTCACCTTATTAATCCAGTTTCAGTTTACACCAAGATTATTTCTTGTTCCCTTACGAGTAGGCCCACAAATGAACAATGACAGACAGGCAGCCTGGAGAAGATGACACACACTGTCCTGATAAGCACAGATAAAGAGCTCTTAAGGCTTTGACCCCCTGCTTTCTGAGAAGTCATTCTTCCCTATGCAGTACCCCAAGAACACCATCAGGGTGTGCCTTCCACTTTTTAAAAGCATTTCCGAAGAAAATAACCACATATCTGAAATCTGTTTATTGTGTTTCATGGTATTCACTATTCTAATAACTAACTTCAGTAAATGCTCAAGTTGTATTTTGCCTTGCACAGATGGTTTCAGACATAAGATACAATGATGGTACAGCAGAAGGACAATAACAGGTGTCAAAGATGTGAAAATAAAGTTTTACTGTACAGGCCAATAGTAACAAAAAGTAATCAGCATTTCAGTAAAAAATTGTAGGAAATTTGTGGAAAAAAATGGTTAAGGTGGTGAAGGAGAGGTTCTGAACACAATACCAGCACTCCTTCACACTTTGGACTGTGTGCAAATGCAGCAATAATACAATACCTGTATTTACGAAACAGAGGTAAGGAAACAGCAGATAAAGCTCAGTTCCTACTGTGACAGTCACAGGCCTGCCACCATCTAGGTAAGAACAAGGCTTCTGTTACTCAAGGAAAAGTCAGGCGTAGAGTTCATGCACTAATGCTACTCTTCAACTTATGCTACTGTTGACAGCTTGTCAATTAAGTCATCGACAGTATTCACAAGGAGTTTAGTATCCTCCTTGTCGCTCATCCGATGCTGGCCGATTTTGCGGAGGATAACATCCACATCCTTGCTCAAAACACGATCAGCAACTTGCATAGAGATCTGCCAAGGGACATCACCATCCTTCATGCCGTGGATGAGGCGTATGGGACACGTTACAGGAATAGGACTATTCAGCACGCAGTGATTTTCTGCTTCTCTGATAAAGTCATAGGTCAAGGAGTAATATCCTTCCTCATTGTGCTTTGTTTGATACTTCCATTCACCCTTTTCTTCTATTTCTTTTTGTGCCTATTAAAAATAGAGCAAAGAAAAGACAAAACAGATGTTAGGAGTACTTAAGAGTACCTCAACTTATTTCTGTTTAAAACCAGTAAAACTTCCCCAGGCATAAAATTTCACTTTGTTCGTTTTTATTAGCAGAAGTGTATTCCTGTTCACCTCACAGCATCTGAGAAGGCAACCCCCTACCATGTCATAAAAGCTGCTCTCCAAACCTCTCCTGCAAATTAATCTAGTTAAAATTCACCAATGAAATTAAGTTTCTTAGCCAGAATCTATCAGAAAAAAAAAGATGTATAGCCACCATGAACAGTAAATCTCCTTGGCTCCAATCAGTTCACTGATCCTCAAGCAAGGAGAAATCCTACAGAAAAGACATTTTCCAGTGATCTTTGCCACAACAGGTGTCTCTAAATATTCTATTTCCAGATTCTTACCTTAGCCCTAATTAGTAATACTGACACTACAAAGTGCCTTAGAAAAAACACAAACAAACTGGGCAAATATTTTAATTATTCTAAAGCACACATTATTTATTGCCATGTAACACCTGATTTACTTTCCTGCATTCTTACCATCAAGGAAGAATCTCAGAAGGGCAGTTCCCACTACCCAAATCTTATAGTCTTTACAAACACACCGATCTGAAGAATTTCCTTTCTACGCACACAACCCGTGTCATACTCATCCAGTGCCACCTCAACTACTTTAGTGGCTACTTCTCCATCCTTGAAAGCACAAGGATTCAATTCCAATGCAAATATAAGATATTTGACACTGAAAGCTAATGGACTGCAAACAGCAGGAATCTGACTTCACATCCTCTAAACCACAGTAATATAAGCACACTCTGGCTAGTGCTCACATTAGTCTCATACTGTAAGCTTACATTAATCAAACACAGAAAACTTATCCAAAATTTGCAGGAGAAGTACAGTTTAAATAACATCATTTCTTAAATTATTGGTTAGATTTTTAGACTGCACAAAAGCCAACTATCAACATTTACCTCAATGGGAAGCCTCTTAAAAGTTGTTACAACGTGATCTGCTGCTACAGCTACTCCAACCAGAGCAGCTACTTTATCTGGGCGTGCTATTGCAGCATGAAGCATCAGCCATCCACCCATGCTGGAGCCCACCAGAATCTGGAAGAGAAAATAAAAAAAAGAGAACAAAATACAGTGTTTTACAGGAAATGGCTAATAGGTTTTTTCTTCTTGCACGAAGTATCAGTTTTTCACTTGGTTTAACTATTTAAACCTTGGGCATAATCCTGCTGTCCTTACCCAGGCAGAACTGCTGTCACCTCCAGTGGAAATTTTGCCTGAGTAAGCACCACAAGATCTGGTATTTATTATTCTGTTTGGCATGGCGGGTTACTGCTGTCTGAGACTGAAACACTGTAAACAAAATGAGAGTTGAAACAATTCAGTATCATATGCATACTTTATGTTTCCCTCTCAAGATACATGCACATGGTAAAGACTCAGTGCAGTGAAAGAAGTAAACAAAAGCAATTCATAATACAAAATTGTTTTAAATACAATACTAGGTATTTCTAGATTGTAAGAGATTCCAAGTTCCTCACAGTAGTTTCTAAAGCAACTGAAGAAATCAAATGCTGCTTTTCCTGCCTTTTTTCCAAAGTTATTTAATCATATGGAGTATCTTGTAATCTTCCTGCAAATCGTTTAATTAATGCATCAGCATGGGACAGTGACACACTCTTTGATTAAGAAGGCTGCACTGCACTGGAGTAATTCCCTGTCAGGTGGCACCCCACCACGAGGCTTTCTCAAACTCTCTGGGACAACAGCCCTGCTCTGAGCAGGAGATTCTAATAAACAACCTCCAGGAGGTCCTGCCAACCCATGCTTCCATGATTTTGTGACCTACCTGCTTGCAAAAAGAGCTCCTATGAATACGTCCTCTTAAACGATTCAGCGTGAAAGTGAGCAGGTGTTCATCAAAAGCTACTGTTGACCAGAGCTATTATGGAATATTTTTGATCAAGGTTCTACCCTGAGGGAAAACAGCATTCTATATTTAAAAATGAAATATAACCTGTGGTCCATCTGTAAGTTCATCCAGTATAGACAGAACATCTTTTCTCCACTTCCCAATTGTACACTCTTCAAATTTACCATCTGAACTTCCACATCCTGTATAGTCAAATCTGAAAAAATAACCATCAACATGAAAGTCATAGTACTGTCTACAGCAACACAGACACTAACTAAATACTACTGTATAATCAAATCATCAGGGTACAAGATACCACATTGAGTATTTTGTTACTTGGTCCTGTTTATCACTAGGACCAGAAATCACATAAAAGGGGTTTAAATAAAACATACACAACTAAGTTATGCAGCATTTTCTATCATGTGATATAACATCATAATTTACCAGAATAGACAAAAAATTTCCCTTACGGACAGAAAGGGACCCCCTCAGATACTTAAATTTTAAAGGTATTTTTAAAACGTACAAACTCTTTCAAACACTGAACCCAAATATGAAGACTTGTGACACAAAGCATTCAATCTCATCTATCAAAGGACAGCATCACCAAGCAGGGGCATGTTCTTCTAAACCCAGAGAAGACACAGGGTAATTTAAATCAGACTTGGCAGGTAAGGACAGTGCTTACAGTGGTAACTTAAAAGCAGAACTCCAGATCCTTCACATTTAAGCCTGACTGTAACATGTAGCACTGGCTAGACTACAGAAAATTAGAGAATTTTCTGAATTACTTTCAGAATACATTCTCCTGATTTACCTCAGTCTCTCTACTGACAGAAATCCTACATTTGGAAATGGAAGAAAGACTTCTTACCTTGTATACAAGCTCCTTGAGCACAGGGAGCATCCCAATCCAAATGCCAAAGTTTATGTATTTGTGTTAAAACCCCTTCCCCCAACCCATGAGACTAGTTTCATTTTCTCAAGAACAATACTCCTGTATGTACCTGATGAAGGCATGACCTAACGATTTGCAGAAATCTTCAAGGGCAGCTGCTTTTTGACCATTCATATTGGAACTGAAGCCTGGAAGGAAAATAACCCCTGGACTCCTGCCTTTTAGTTTCTGATAAGCAATATTTGGTCGATCTGGCCGAGTAAGGAAGCTGACTGATGACTTCAGCCTGCAAACTAATAAGAGGAGCTATTTAGTACAGTCATCGTAGTAACCTTGGCAGAAACACAAGTTTTTATAAACCCAGGGTTTGGCAAATATGGACATGTTATGTGAAAATACGGTATTTTGGCTCAAGAGAGAAGAAAAAAGCATCTCCTATATTCTTTAATGACTGACAAGTACTGATGAACCTGAAAGTTTATTGTGATTCATTCTCAAATCATTACATGCCAGCCACGTAGAGAGGTCACTCAGCAGTTAGCAAAGTGGTTGACTGAAAATGAACACTAAGGCTTCCCAGATTTCATCAGTCTGATGCCTTAATTGGCTACCGGCAAACAGAGACTAGACAGGAGTAAGAGAATAAAAGTGAATATTTATTTGAAGGCCTTCAAGGGCACACCCTGGGGAGCACACCCTGGGCCACCAGACCCAAGATGGACCCCAAGATGGACGACAAGTCACGAGTTCTTACCCCAGTTATAGGTTTTGGTACATTAGCATATCAGCATAAATTCGCCAATTAAAACTTCAGCTACTGATGTAATTCTCTCTGGCTTGCCCCCCTTTCTTTAGATGTTGGTTCACACTTTCTGGGCTTAGGACCGTCCAAATGTCCTTGGAGAGCAGGCCTGGAGAGGGTTGTTATGTCTATCACTGCCCGAGAGAGCAGCTAACAGGTTACAAAGCACTTCAGAGTTACACACACTAAGTACAACAGGATCTAAGAAATATAAAAGTTAAAATTCAAGGCATCAAGTCCTCATGCTTTATACCATCTTGAATATATTTACTCATTTCACGAAAAAATCTTCCCATTTGATATCTGCTCAGTCTAAGCTATTCTTTTCAAAAAGCATAATTTTGAGACTAGAGTACTCTGTGCAATGGAAGTTTCCAAGCACATGAGGTGGCAAATTTTTCTTGAAAATTAAAACTGAAGGATAAAACTGCACCTTTATCAAAAGCCTGGATCCACACAATATATAGAGGTATAGGGGCAAGTTCTTAATCAAGAATTGGGAAAGAATCTTGTGACTAACTTTTTCGTCATGATGAGCATAAAACAACATTAGCATTGTTTAAACCAAATGAAATAAATAATATCCAACAAGGAAATAAGATTAACAGAGGAAATGCTAACTAATTAATAATTCTACTGAATCTCAACAGCTGCTACAGGATTTAATCTAACTTTAGCAGTCAGTTGTATCTCTACTGCAGGTGAGGACAAGTAATTCACAGAGAGCTGTTAAGGAGACTTAATCCACTCTATTATCCAACTCAGCAAGGTAATTTGTTAAACTGAAAGCTTGGTCAAGTCTTCTAAGACTTTGACACTCTTAATTCTTAGATTAGAAGATGACTGGCTCTTCAACAGTGTGGCACAGAAATTATGCAACCCAAAATAAAGCGTCAGGGCTTCCTAGGGGTGCATAAATAGTGCAGAATCCAAGCCCTGACAGTATCACACCACTTAACTGTCCTGCAGCCTTGAGTTGTTTAGTCACTATCAGAGAGATGACATTCAAGGGGTTTTGGGGGGCTGGTTTGTTTTTAAACTTGGATGTGCATGAGTAAGTGTGGATACATAGCAGATACAGGATGCAGTTAGCATTCAGCACTTCCCTACAGTCCAACAGAAATTGTATCATTTGAACTACAGATTAAAACTGCTCCTCAAACAATGAGGTAGTTCTTTATCCTACTGAGGCATGAGTTGTTTATAAAGGTGAAAGACTTCCACAGTAAAGGTATTCAGATGCATCCATGCTGTGGCTTTTGATTTTTGTGTGTCTCTCACTAAGCCAGTCACTTCTTCAAGTGCCCAGTAAGAGGAGATACACCAAGAAGCGCTAAATTTAATAGAAAAATAATTGAGAGTATTTTTCTCCCCCTTAAGCCCTGATAACCATCTCTGAAGCCAGTTGTCTTCCACGCTGCAGCACTCTGGAGGTGTCCTCAAATTACTTTGACACTGGGCAGGGTTCCAACTGCAGCTACAAGACACGAACACTGTCTAAGCTATTTCACAAACTATTCTTCCATTTAACAAGTTAATGGAAGCACCAGCAGCAATCCCAACCTGAATACGGCAAACCCCTAAAGCAACCACTGCAGCCAACCCAAAAGCAAAGCTCAATGCAGTCACCCTCTCAGATTTCTCTTCAGACAGACAAAACCATCAGCAGCTACCCAGTAATTTCTCCTCCTGGTTTTAGGAAAGACCTTGGTAAGAGCAGGGAAGCACTTCTGAAGGGTGCAAGGCAGGTATTAGTGTTTACAAAAGCAAATTACAGACAGAAGGCTATAGCTACAGGAAGACCACAGGACCCTTGCCTGATGGTATCTATGGAATTCTCTTCATATCGGAATCACTGTGCACTTTTATGGACACCAGAAACTGCGACTGAGACTAGTGTTACATGTCAAAGCCAAAGAAGTTCTCCGAACAACTCTGGGAATGTTCCTGTACTGAGATCTTCCCACTGCCAGCAGCAGCTGCTGTGACAGGTAATGGACTCAACGCTGTCCACACCTGGTTTCATGCAACCACCCACACTTCAGCAGCTGAACTGCTGCTTGGCCTGGTCTCAGAGCACCTAAATACACACTCAAATAAACAGATACTCTGATAATGTTACTGTTATAAACACACAGAAAGGGAGAAAAACACAGCAACAAAATCCCACTGTATTCAAGCTTATATGCAGCTACAAAATGTGCACCCTTACAGGCAAGTAAGTTTTACTCATTAGGCAACCTTAGGTGAGATTAATCAGTCCAATTAAAGGCAAGGAATAAACACATCACGAAAGGCGTGATGGGCAGAAACCGATCTCACTCAGAAGTGGCTGCCAGCATAGCTTTTCAGGTGCTTGGCGAAGCTTTACACGCAGGCACGTTCTGCACCCGATCAAGCGACCTGGCGCACCGATTCCCAGCTCCTCAAGATGCACCGGGGGCAGGAGTTTAGAGGCAACAGAACACACGTGGGAAAGCAGCTCCCCTGCACAGGCACCGAAGCCCGCCCGCGGGGCTGGAGGAGAGGAGAAGCCTGTCAGGAACCCCGTCGGAAGGCAACCGAGTTTAAGATGCCCTTCCCCACCAGAGGGCCGCGCCGCGGCCGTTCCCGATGGAGACGGCGCTGACGGCGAGGAAAGGGTGTCACCTGCAGCTGCCCGAGAGCCGCCCGGCGGCCGTCACAGCCGGCACCGACACACATCCTCTGCCCGCCGACTGACACCCCTTCTGCTCCGAGCTCCCCGGGGCCCTTCCCTTACCCAGGAGCGCCCGGGCCGCCCTCAGCGCTGACAGCGATCCCCGCAGGGCCGAGGCGCGGCCGGCCCGCACCAGCGCTCCCGCCATGGCCGCCGCCC
>WEKY01047142.1:28034-49568 GCA_013390045.1 Picathartes gymnocephalus
CGCCGCCCGCGCACGCGCGGCGCCCGCCTCCCCCGGGCGTGAAGGGACGGCCGGGGCGGGGCGGGCCGCGGTGTGCGGTCAGTGCCCAGCCTCCCTGGGAAACTGCAAAAGAAGCCAGAACATTGAGCGTGCATTTCCCAGCGTGCTTGTTTCCCCACAGCCAGCAGTGCCTTGTAGCCAAGAAGGCCAAAGGTGTGCACTGGGAAGAGCACTGCCAGCAGGTCGGGGAAGGTGATCCAGCCCCTCTGCTCAGCCCTGGTGAGGCACGTCTGCAGTGCTGCGTCCAGGCCTTGGCTCCTCAGTACAGGCGGGACACGGAGCTCCTGGAGCGGGTCCAGTGGAAGGCAACGAGGACGACTGGAGCACCTCTCTTAGGGGCAAAGGCCGAGAGAACTGGGCCTGTTCAGCCTCGAGAAGAGATGGCTAAGAAGGGACCTCATTAATGGACTCATACCTCCTCACCTTCTCAGCCTTAGGTATATGAGCACAGGAGCCAAAACTACATCTTTATGCACTGCACCTTTTATATACAGGCCATGGCAGACACAAAGAAAAGAAAATAATCATAGAATCTCCAAATCATTTAGATTGGAAAAGATCTCAAATATAATTGAGTCAAACCTTTTATCAAATACTACCATGTTCAACTAGACCATAGCATTATGCACCATGTCCAGTCATTTCTTGAGTACCTCCACTGATGTGCCTCCACCACCTCCCTGGGCAGCCCTTTCCAATGCTTGACAACCACTTTTGTGAAGAAATTCTTCCTGATGTCCAACCTCCCCTGGCACATGAAAATGAATGCTAGGAAAGGTCAGTGCCTGCCAAGGCAAGGGTGTTTTCCTATCCAAGCACCAGGCCAGCACCTGTAGGTCATGGGATGCAGCAGAGGAGGTTTTGTTAGACTCAGATGCCGTGGTTTGCAATTGCCCAAGAGCCTTCAGGGTAAGCAGGTATTTGATTCCCAGGTGAGTAAGACTGACTTAAGTGCAGACTGATCATAAAAGGGGGTGCCTAGCACCATGCTCTGCTTGTGTTGTCTTGATGTCCACCACTACAGAACCCACTCCATTTCATGATGATGATGGCAAACTTAGCGAAAATCAATCAATCATAAAACCACACTGGTTTTCATTTCCACAGTGAGTTAATTCAAGTCATGTCTAAGTCAAATATTGGGAAAACTTTGAAATCCTTAAAATCAAGAAATTTCTGGTTTTCAGTTAAACAAAAAAAATTGTCAATATCCAAAGCTGGTGATACGTTTTTCAAACAGGTTCATAAAAAAATGAAAAAGGTATTATATTATGGGCATGCAGAAAACAGACTACACTCCTAATTTCACTGCCCTCTGAAAGATTATTTTCCATAGCTCTTTTATGGGAAAATACGTGGAATAGTTCAATTAAGCGTTACTGAGAAATACAATATTGTTTGCATGACTGTATACAGCTATTTAAAAGACAAGCAGAAATGTCTCAGGATAATGCAGCAAGAAAATATTTGAAACAAGTGTATTTTTAAAAATGTTTATTGAAATGCTTTCATTGCATCATGCAGGATACAAAAATCATTAGAAAACCTTTATAACTATACTTAGGAGTAAAATCAAGATACATCAGGGAAAAATAATAACCGTATAAACAAAAGCAATTTATTTCTGATAGTGTTTTAAATTATAGATTACAGGCTGTGATCTGCACAGGTGACAAAAATTATCTTGCAACAACAATCTCTTCTTTTATGATTCAAGTCGAAACTGATGTTTGTCATGCTAGAACAACCACATCATCTGTGTATACCACAAACCTGTTCATTACAGTTACAGGGTTTAAAAAGTATAACAAAAATATTCTGCCAGCATACTTCTGTTTTCAGTTTATTTGTTCAATCAAAAGCCATTAACTTTTCATCAAGGAAAAAAAAAAGGCTAATGTGCTTTCTTCTAGTACACAAACCACAGAGCGTGTAAGTTTCAGTTACTGAAATAGAACCTCTTTAAAGTCATGACACTTTCTTGAAGTTCATTTCAATTAAATAATTTATATTTCTGCAGTATTACTCAAGGACTTGGAGGTGATTTTAAAATGGGAGACTGCTGCACCCTCAGTATTTTTGCTGCTTTATGAATCTCAATCCCTACTACTTCAAACTTTCAGGGGTTTTTATTCATACACTGCTTAGTGTAAACACTTAGAACTCACCTCTCTCTTTTTATTCTATTTGACAGCATTATTCTGTGCAGATATACATTAAACAAGAAAACTACTCTCTGGGACTGAAAGCTTGGCTCCAAAGAACTCAGATAGGTAGAGATTTTGGTGCTGGCTTCAAGACAGGCAATGTTTGAGAGATTTCAATAGAGCGTTCACTTGGCACAGAATAAGATTAGAACCACACTGGGACCTTATGGAATAAAAGACAATTACTGTAGTGTCCAGAATCAGCTTATTCTATTCAACAGGGAAGATTAAAAAAAATCCCTCTTAATGAGGAAGTTAATACATGTGTTTCCATTTTTCGTCCTTGTGGAAAAAAATGCATCTTTGTAAAGCTATCCTTCTCTTTTTCTTGTTGAGCTCCATAGATGCAAACTTTAAACACACAGCTGTTGCCACGAAGTGTTTGAACACACAGAATATGATAACAATTTAATTACATCAAAAGTCATTAAGAGTTTTGGCACTGTCCCATTACAGAAAGTTAGGTACAAGTAACAATATGAAAATGTAAGGGAATCGTATAACTCTTTGGCTCTGTTGTAACACTTAACTACTAAGGCAAGAACTGTGTGTACCTTAGGGCTGCTTTTTTGTTTGTATTTTTATAAAATACTTGACTGAAAGTTTTTAAAAGTCACCTAATCATCTATAAATGTCAAATGTTGCATATTAAAATATATGCTTATTACACCTTTTTGTTTCACTACTAGAATTTTTGCATACCAATGAGAACACACACACTTGTAAACTGTTCAATGTAAGTTTATGAAGACATTCTCTGTAGAAGAGACTTTGTAGAAATTTATCATTCAATCAAGATGCTGTAATTAAAATTGCCTGATTCTCCATTTTGGAGCTGTTCTCTCAACAGCTTTAGCTCGTTCATTCCTATGAAGATCAACTACAACAGGTAGCAACGCCTCCTTTTCAATGCATTTATAACCCCCTCTCAATCTGAGGTTTTGGGTGCACATCATAAGGAGGACATTTCAGGGTATTCACTGGCTTTTCAGCTGTCACTGGCTATGGCTAACTTCATTAGTTACGTTATTGCAGGATGCCCTATTGCTCCCCGTTTGTTATAACATGAAGTGGGTGTAGCCTTCTGCGCCTGTAACAATGACATCCATCCATATCCTCATGGCTTCTGGAGACGGAGCAACCATGTAGTAGATGCGGTCATGGGTCTTAACACTGAAAGTCAGCAACGGGTTGGGACTCTAGAATAAAACACACAGAAGATGTCAAAAGAGTGAAATCAAAGCCATTTATTGGTACCAGAAGTGGAATTAGAGGGATATTTATGAATAAGGTTAAGAAGAAAGATAAAATGCTGTACCACTGCATCTTATATTGCAGCAGACATGCATTTAAACTGTTTGTAGCCACCACAAACACCTTGCACAGCATTTTTCCAGTAGACTATTATACAGTACTACAGGGCTCCAAGCTGTTGTTTCGTGCCCTGAACTAACTCCCCCACTCTGTCCCGTGGCTTTCACAAATTATTCACAGCTCATTTAAATTACAGATGAGAGGCGGGGGAGTTCCATGAGCTGCCAGCACAGTTAACTCCCTCCCTGCGACAGAGGCATGCAGTCAGCCCTTGACTTGTCCAAGCCACTGATTTCAGTGGTCTTGCCACTGGACTAAGGAACTACTTGCAGCAAATCCCACTTTCCAGGTAGACACGCTTATCTCTGCTTCCATCAGTATTAAAAAAAACCAGTGCTAATCACTCATTAGCTTCCTCTTCCTTTTCCTCCACTCCAGATTTTTTTTTTTTTTAAATATTTGTTTCTTTTTTTTCCCCCCAATAATGTTAGCTCTCCCTTTAATTTTACAGCAGCTACCATACTTTGGGTACTCTGTGTGATATGTGGGTAAAACAACAATAACAAAATTTACCTTATATGCATTCTTTAGATGATCATAATAGACTTCTTCAATAGCTTGAAAATATATTACACCTTTTAATTTAGTTTCATGTTTGTCTAAAACAGAAAAGAGAGAATGACTTCAGAACTGAAATGACCTGAGTAAGAAGCGAAAGCTTAATTTACATTTCCATATATGTTCAGCTGATGAGTAACTGACTTAACAGTTCTGCTTCTGAAATCCCACAGAAACCTCCAACCTTTCTTACTACTTTGTTGGTTTTGTTGAGTGATGCATTTTTGACTTTAACATGTCTTCTTTTTCACCTAGTTGCCAAGGATAAAAGCTTTTGTAATTTCCTCATCTATTTGCAAGTCACCCCCTTCACTGAAGTGTCTAAATGTTATGGAGGGTATTAGCCCACAGAAGGACAGATGTCTCTCAGATACATCCACTCATCCAATTCCATGAAAACCAGCCAGACTTCACACAGTTCCCATGCTAAGGCCTCCAGTTTGCTTTCAATGGACAACTGTAATGATAATCAAATTTGCAACACAATCTGACAGCTAAACCATTATACTAGAATGTAATTCGTGCACATATTTTTTTAAAGAAATGCTTCTTCACATGTGAACTTAACTGGCACCATTATAATGTTTCACAAGAAAAAGGAGCGGGGCAGGGCAGCATCTACCCTCCATTTTCCTGCAGTGGAGAGAGAAATTGTAAAGAAGCATCCCAACTGACGGGCAAACTTCCTCTCACTCCCAGCACTTCCATATTAGGGGAATATAATGCTTTCTGCCCCCAAGTTATAGAATCATCGCAACACTGAACAGTCAGGCAGAATGTCATTATCAGTCCTGTGAGGGATTCTGCTGTCATTTGAACACTTGGGGAACTCAGCTCACATCCTATGCGTAGCTGCAGGCAATTCCTAAACCTTCGTATGATGGCAAAATGAAATCCCAGAGAGCAAACAATACAGCTTTGGGAATCTTCCTGCCAGCCCCAGAGGAGCAGTACTGAAGTGCTGAGGTACAGGATTATGAGATTACAGCATACATTATACTGAGATAAACACAGCACCATACAAAGCAGTACAAGTCTGTGCAGTACAAGTAAGCAGGGGATCCACTCTCCTTTCAAGCCCACCTGGGGCCTTGGTTACCAGACTATTTCAGGTACCCACAAGCTCCCATCGCAAGAGTCTTGGTAGAGTTCCCTGAATGCTTCAGTTCAGAAAGTGCAGATCCTTCAGTTGCTGCACTAAGCTGTCAGACTTCAGGGTAAGTTCTTTGTTCAGTGCACTGGCAGAACTAAAGCAGTATCTCAGTACATTCACTTAGAGTTCAATTACTCTGAATTTACAGCACCAGTATTTATTTTGGAAGTCTACTACATATTTAAAGACCTAGATGGATCCCCACTCATACAAGCAGTGGCATTTTAGTGCAGCTGGTACTGACTTCTCATAAAACTATGCTTGTTGGCTGGAGTCCTTGAGACATTAGCAGAAGTTTTCTTTGGTAATTGAAATTAAATTATGGCAACTGTACTGCACCCAAAAGTGAAACCATTAAATGTTAACATAACTACTAAAAAAAGACCAATACCAGATGGGAACACTACTGTGTGTTCCTAACCAATAAACCAGATGTTAAGAACAAAATAAGAAATGTTTGTCACATTCTTCATCATATTACTGCAAACTAGTATGAAATATTCAGTGGGTATGTAATGAATGAATGTAATGAATTCAATTTTAAGTTCCTTATGAGTTGCTGGGAAGCAGTAATGTCATTAAAGCAAATGAAACTGGTTGGGTGGTTTTTGTACTTCGTGGTTTTTTTTCTGCTTATTAGCAATGACCATCCTACATAGGCCTCTTTCTGGCCTCTTCAACAATAAATATTCAGAGCACAATGTTATTTTTGTGGCTTCCTCTGAACTGAAACTTGAAAGTCAAACCACGTGTATATTTGCACTGCATTTGGAGAAATAAGTATGTTCTTAAATTCTCCATTTCTGGGTTTACCCTAAGATAACAAAGTAATGCAATGCTTATAATGGCTCCAGATACTGTAACACAACTTAGTGCACAGAAACCTCTTTGGAGTATTGCATATTCTTCATCTGAAATTCCTGACACTTCCAAAATGAGGCAAACTCAAGAAGTCTACCCCTGTATGTTTAATTTCCCGAAAATATTTTCTTCACATTAAGCAACAGGACTGCAGAAGCATTCAATTTAATTTTCATGGTAAGTATAATTAATTATATTCTTGTATGAAGGGTACAAGAAGTTATTCAGTCATTGGGGGAAGCACATAATATTTAAAAATAAAATATGTGGAACCATTATTCTGTGTACCTGTAACCTGATTAACTTCCATGTTTTCTCTTGCCCATCTGCATCTCTTTCTTTGTTTTGTTTTGTATGCTCAATTCTGCCTTACCTGGCATGAAGATTGCATGCTATAGGGAAGGGTTCACATGACCTCTAAGTGAATGGATGAAATGGAAAGCTAAGTTTTATCTGGACTCCCTACTTGTTTGTAACTCAGCTGAGTTTGATAAGAAAATAGAAGAACAGATGTACCCTAGTAGCAATCCTGCAACCTACCTGCATAATAAGTAAAAGTTCTCTTGTTTCTGTCAAAAACAAACCACCGTTTTTTCCACGTTTTAATTTTTCCTCCCATTTTAATCAGAAAGCCTCGGCAGGTCTTCTCAGTGAGAGAAATGTGGTAACAGGTCTCTATGTTGTGCCCAGCTGTTTCAATGTGACTTCGTAGGTCAAAGTCTTCCTTTCTAACGGGCAAATAGCGAGTCAAGGGACGGGCCTGCAGGAAAGAAAAGAAAATCATATTATTTTTAAGAGAAGCCTTATCATCTCCTACTCTTTCTGCTGCAAGGACATTACTGAAAGCTGCTCACAGAGTCTAAGAATAAATGTAAGAAAAATAAAGAATGTTAACTGCAGCTCTAATTTTCTTGAAAAGAAAAATTCTTTAAACTTCTAACTTTACAGTGTTGGATAACTTTGTAAAAGACAGAGCATAGAAATCAACAGCTGATAAGCTGGTAAAACAGAGTCCACAGCACAGAAAAGTTGTCTTAGAATTAAGACATTAATTAAATGTAGGGGTGTGTTGCTGCCTTAGATGAAGTCCAAGAACTTAATATGTAGGATGTTAAGTAAACCCTTTATTTCTCTGGATCAAATACTCACTGCACACGTCACTCTTTTATTTTAATTCTACTGCTACAGATATTTTCATGCAGAGTATAATATAAAAATAGTAAGAACATTCTATTGCAGGAAACATTAATAATGGGAGTGAACTGTAATCGCCAGTTAGTTTCACAGAGATTGCGGTGAAGAAAACACAATTATTTTCTGCTGAACAAATTAAGCGTGATAACTAGTTCACAGTATGGTACGGAGAGCTGAAGTGCATCCCTCTGCAAGAGACAGCAAAGCAGTGCAGGACACAGCGCCTCATTCTTGACTGCAGTTCAAGACCCTGCACCAGGCCTGGATAGTGTCAGTTGGGAGAACAAGCAGGAGGAGATAGTGATTTGGAACCTCTGCCAACTGAGGGAATATTCTTGTTTTCTGTGCCTGGAGGGTCTATGCACAATCACCACCCCCTCATTTTAAACACAGAAGACAAGTCTCCCTGAGAAGGCTCCTGCTGCAGCTGAGGAAGAGAGGAGCTACTTTGGAACAGAAGCTGATTTTAGGTGCTTTCAAGGATCTGTGAAAGGAGCATCTCCCTGTCGCTCTCCCCCTGGACTCCAGAGAAGTCACTGACCTGGAGAAACTAATCTGGCTCTGCTCCATTCCTCAAGTTAGCCTGTTAAATCCCACTGTGAGTCTCAAATCTAAAGGACTCTCCCTCACTGAATTCTTAAGAGCCTCTTGGCGCAATAGGAGCTGTACTGCCCACAAGGACTTTTAGCACTCTTCTAAAATTATGCAGTCCTGTATGATACAAGCTGGCACCAGCTCTGGCAAGTGCAAAGGTGGAGTTCCTTCCTCTTGTTTACATTTCTAAGTGTCAAAACATGCTGGGGAAAAAAAAAACCAAACCTGGTCTCACTGTACAAAGGAAAGAAAAAAAAAAAAAAAAAAACAGAAAGAAAAAAAGTAATTTTTGACAGATACGTTTCTGTCTTCCTGCCAATTCAGTCTTCAGCCTCTCTGCCAAGTCTGCCAATTAGCAGTAACTGACAGGACATTCTATTACAACACATGCATGCTCTAATTTGAGATAAAGATAGTAGCATTGCCTTGTTGTTTACGCCATACTTGAGTTGTCAACAGAATTGCTTAGAAAAAAAGAAGGCAATCAAGCAAGTAAGATTTAGCACTCCTAATTACATTTTATATAAAAACAAAGGAATGAAAATATTTAACTAGAAACATCTGGTTAAACATCAGCAAAGTAGCACAGATAAAACCAGAAAGATATTCCAATATGATATGGAATCTTCTGCACTCAAATACATCTATTAAGATGGAGACATTGTCTTGTTTTGGTATACTAGCAATGACTGCCTAGTCTATTTGCTGTACCTTACAGATATTACTGGTTTTGAAGGAATAAACAAATAGGTAAGACCCTAAGCCTAAAGAAAACTCAAGGCACCTCTAAGCCCAAAGAAAAAGCAAATATATGTAGGAAGTAACACTTTTTAAATTATGTTTCTCATGTTGTATAGTCCCATTAACTTTAGGAAAAAATAGTATTTACTCTCTACTGTAGATGTGGAGCTGAAAAAACTTCCTTATCTTTTTCTTTTCAGTCAAATGTTTGGATGTAATAATTCATGTTTTAAGATACTTTATGTATTAAAAGAAAAAACAAAACAAAACACAAAACCCACCAACTCTACAATAGTTTATAAAATTAACACGCTCACAAATTTCCGTTGTTCTGACCAAAAAATTCTGCTCTGCCTATACTGAGTAACAAACTTTATAGGACTAATATTGATATATAAAATGCTAAATACATACCTATGCTGTTATTTCACTAAACGAATACTTGGCTCCAAGAGCCCAAACATACTTTAAGCACTTCAGAAATACTAAATCCATCTGTTCAGCTGAAAGCAGTTCTGTTTACCATTGGCAGAAATAAACTTAGTACTTTTCTGTATATGAAGGGGAAGTCTTGTACTTCAAAACCATTTCGCATCCACATATCTGACCTGTGCTCTTTGTTTCTCACGTATTTTGACTTCTTTTTCAATTAATTTTTGTCTTTGGCTCGTTTCTTCCTCCAATCTTTTCTCCAGTTGCTCTCTGCGGCGCTTTTCTTCTTCCAGAGCTCGTTTCTTAGCTTCCATCTCCCGTTCCTAAATACCACAGCACACATAGAACTTCAATTATATGTGAAACTATAGCTGGCAATGTCATTTCTAAGCTAGGGCTAGATACCTTTTTGTCCCTTAAGTAGGCAGAAATATATATCCAGCACAGTGGACTGAAATTTGGAGTAAGAATTGCAAATAGAAACCAAGGTTCTTCTTAAGCAGCTCCCCCAGCAGGTGTCAAACCAATGCTGACCAAGTTTCTGATGGGATTTTGCCATCAACTTGCCCTTTGAGATAGCACAGGGGCTCAAGGCTGTAGTGTGAGGTGAAACCAAGGGGGAAAAGGTAATTTTTAAGCGTCTATTGGTTATGAGCTGGGTAGGTTTCTATGTTGCATTAGAAGAATATTATCCAAACTAACATGCCTACTCTTAGTTACTCAAAATTACGCTTACCCTGGTCTCAAGCAGCCGTGTCTTTTCAGCATGTGCTTGTTTGAGAAGTCTCTCCATCTCCTCTATTCTTGCAACGTTTGAAGTGCTAGCACTGCAAAAGACCCCATTAGTTCTTATTTAAAAGAATAATTGGTATTTAAAGAAATATTTTGCAGTCCAACATAGTTTAAGAATGGAGTTGATAGTGTTCAGATCCAATTCAGTGCAGTAGCCACTAACAAAAAAAGAGGTATGTTTGGTGAATTGATGAATGATTACAGCAGTTCTGTTTCCTCTGTACTTTAAGCACCCACAAATTTTATGCATTTTTAGAAAAAAAGTGTTTCTCTCGCCTTAAACAGGGTAAAATATAATTTATAGATTTTAAATAGGCCAGAACAAAGCATCTTAAATTGTTTTGCTTTAAAGTCTGATATGGCTAGAAAATATTCTCAAACACCATCTAAAACAGTCTGAATTAATTTTGCTTAAGGGAAATTTTGTCAAGGAAGATTAATCACCTATCTTCCAGATTTTATCAACAAAATCAGCTCACACTCTTTTCTTCTTTCACCAAAGTTTGTCTTGTGAGAAACAGAAAGATCTGTTGTAGAGAGTCTTCTTCTGGTTTTTGTATTGATTTGTTTGTTAGTATTGCTTTCTTTAGTTTTCCTTCTGGCATTGGCTGCAGGAGTCAGAGGGAAGCAGAAGAGCAAACGGCACCAGTGAAATTCAACAGCTGTTGGGGCTTCCCAGTCCTGAGCTGGAGGCTGGACTTACAAGATGGTAAGCTCAGACACACACCATCCTCCTTCCAAATGGTCAGAGCAGGAAGGCAGAGAGAGAAAGGTTTCATATCGTTGGCACATTAGACCAATGCACAAAATTAGTTGCCAGCCTGTCTCCAGCTATCAGAAACTTGCTGACTATCTGTATAAAACAGAAATCCTCAAAACCCAAGTCCTAATGTTTTTCCTTTAAAAAAATCAAAACCAACAGCAACCAATGCAAAAAAAGCCCAAACAAACCAGCCAGCAGAATGACTGCCATGGGTATTTTCTGAAACTGTTAACACTGCAGTGAAAATGATTAAAAGGGGAAATCAGGGGGCTTCCCTGCCACAGGAAACAGATGCTACGTAAAACACAACATGCTAGCCAAAAAAGCTGTCCTTGTGTTCACAAGGGGTTCATAGTGCTGCAACAAAGCTGTACTTAATTATCAGCCTTTATTTATGATTGTGAAACTGCTGGGGCAGGACTGTGAGCAGGAATGAAAACACTACCATAATGTCAGAAATAAAAAACAGATTGTCAGGAGAAAGTTGTTTGCACACAATTTTGAGACTCATCTGGACTTTTAACACAGATCATGGAAATTCCTTTCGTGTGAGAAATGGTGTCTGAGCTGACAGCTTCTGAGGATGAGAAAAGCAAGTCTTTCAGTGTCATCTCTTTATTTTTACTGACCCAGAAAAGGGACAGGAAAGAGCAAAAAGAGTGTTGGAGGAAGCCTAGGTGTTTCAGCTTTATCATCTGGTTGGTTAACACACTGGACTTGTAGGACAAGTGTACATCATCAGTGGCAGATGTCCTTGAGAAATTTCCTGTCAGAGGAAATTCCTTCCCTGTAGTGACCAGGGGAGGAAGCACTGACTGCTCTGTAAACTTCAGCATTATCACTTTTCCATATTTTTATTTTCCATCTTTCAATAAACAGGTGAGATGTACTTAAACCTGATTATGAGGAGCTACACAAGTATGATGCCTGTCTAATGATCTTACATTTTCTCAACCAATCAGCAGCATTCACACTATCACAAGTGTCAACACGTACATAGTCTCTTTTTTCACTATGACCCTGTGACCACTGCAGGATCAGAAGGAAAGAAGGCTTACCTGGAGATGTTATCTGGTGAGCATGCTGATATGCTTGTCTCCATGCTGTCGGAGCTGTCTAAGCTTAACGTGTCAAAGGCATGGTCCTTGTAACTCCGATCTGGGTAATGGAAACTGTTCAAATACACGTTGGATTCTGATGCTGTTCTGCTGTAGAATTCCGGAGACTTCTGCCTTTGGTTTTCACAGATGCGCTGATGGTTATACCCTATAAAATACAGAGGAAACACTGATTTCACACAAAAATGATGTGACTTAGCATAACTTGTTAGCCACACAAGCATTTTGAACATCACCGCAGTCTTTATTGCACTGGGACCAAGGTACTACAATATTTCGGTTAATTTTACAAGTTAATCACACTGAAATATAAGCTTTAAATGCCTATTTTATCAATGATGGAATCAAATATATGCACATTAGTATAGCTGACTTTTCAATATATGTTCTTGTATGTGTATTAGGAAAATCTAATTTGAAGAAATGAAATTTACATTTTAAAATGAATATTAGGCCTAATCTGGAAAGTAATGCAGTTAAATTCAGGAATTTAGAAGAAATGACACTGACTAAATTAGAGAGAAAAGGAAAAAGAAAGAAGTTCTGATATGCAATATTCTTGAGTACTTGTCTCCTTGACTTTATTGAACATAGGTTTTGTTTTTTTCTGTTTGGGAAACTTTGCCTTCTGGTAACTGCAACTGGACGCCTAGTTTCAACTGAAATAATACAGGCTGCTTGTTATAGAATCATAGTTACTAGTGCAGAGGAACTTTACTGGAGTTTTGAAACTGCAGTTCACCCTACAGGATTGAAGCAGATCCTTATAGCTCAATGATTATGAAGAAAAATAAGGTTCATGCAAAGGTTCTTCTGTTATTTTTCCACAAAAACATTTTTTCTGAAAAGTCATGCTTCTTGAATACAGGGAACTTTGTTTGGCTATGTGTCCTTTGAAAATGTCTCTTTACAATTATTTTTATCTCATGTATCCCTTGCTCTTTGAAAGTAATGCAGACAGAGAGAGGCTGTTGAGATTGCCTGATGAAGGGGAGTTGTCATTTTAACTGCTGAAGTATTTTGCAATGCCCTTTTAAGGGCTGTTCCATCTATGTGATTAGAAATACAACTGCACTGCTCATCTTTTCTTTCAATGAATGCAAGAAGTGAGACTTTCTCACTTCAGTATCATCAGTTCTGATACTCAGGTTTATAATATTCTCTGCACATTCCTGACTCATATTCTCACCTGCTGGCAGAACTGGAGATTAGGAAGGACTAACAGACTACAGGAAAACCTCACATTCTTACAGGAAGGCAGCCACTGACATTCCACATAATTAAGATAAACAGACGTGGGAAAAATGCAGACAAATGTACAAATGCAGCAAGGTCCAGATAAAAATTTTTACTAGACACCATTAAGACACTGATGTTAAGAAAACATGCTTAAAGTGCAATATTTTTCTGCCTTACTCTCATTCCCTATCTGTGCATGCAAGGTTACTCTCTGGTATTTTTTTGCCATGCCAGAACTGGTGGAGTCCCAGTTCAGAGAGTCAACAACTGCATTTATCTGAAAAGTGTGTCTTCAGCTGAATAATTAAAGCATGTCATTATAGAAACTGTGCCCTACAAGCATTTCCAAGGTAGTTTCCTCCTCACTTCCCTCTGTACCATACAAAGCTTTCTTGGAGACAGGTAGCTGGTTTCTAATGAACTAACTTGCCATTTAAAAGAACACTAAATTTCAATCAAAAATACAATTGCATTGATTAGTAAAAGAAACAAAAAGGACACAAATACATGTCAGCAGTCATAAATAATAGCATCACATGACACAGGTGTTACTGAGTCACATGTGTGGTTTGCTTTTCCCCCCTTATTTTGGCAAATGCTTCTGTTACTGCAGATAAGCAATTACCTTTCATACTCGAACCTCTGGAATGACTAATTGCTCCTGTGAAATGGTTATCAATGATTCATTAGGGAAAGAGAGAAAAAAATAAATTACCGAAAGAACTTTATTCAAATGCATTTTTTTCTGTTGAGCCCTCTACAAATCCTTGCCTACTCAGAAATCTTAATTCCATATTTTATATTTCACTGAAAAATAAGCCCATCTAAAATGCATAGAACAGCATAGCAGTGCTACAAATTCTCTATCCCTTAAGATAAAGAACCCATTTTGGAAAACATTTGTCAGTCAAATTTATGCAATCATGCAAATGTAACTGAACACTGCAAGAAATCAACATTTGTTAGGTTGCAAAATGAGATGCATTCGCAGAAACAAAGCATAATGCAGTGTTCTCCTTTTATCTTCACGCTGCAAGCAACAGGCAGCTCAAAGCTCAGGATCAGCTGCGTACCAACACCACAAGGCTTCACAACCAACCTTTCTCCATTAGAGCAACACCTACACATTGGGCAGGCACAATCTGTTGCTTAAGGAATTTTTAACTGCTCAGGTGCCTAGTCACACAACATGCACTTAAAAATGTTAGACTCCCTGTAAGATCCAGCACTTAACTAGATTTTTCCCACAAGCCAAGATTTGTATCAGTCAAGTCTAAACAGATACAAGAGCTAAAATATTTGTTGTTGCATTGGTTTTACTACAGAGCTTCACTGCTCTGCAGCAAACCTCTAAACTTAACAATGTTAACAGCCATACTGTTGAGAAAAATATTGCAAAACATCCATACAGCCATGTTATCAAAAAAAAAATATTCCAAAGGAGTTCCTGCAGAATCACAAAATCCAGGTATAGCACCACAAAATTATGGTGAGGGTAGAACTAAAGGTGAAAGCTGTTATTAAAAGTGGCACTGTCAAGCATGTGAAAAACCCACTGGTATATTATGAAAATGATGCCATTACATATTTCTTTTATTTTTCTTTTTTTTTCTATTCTCTCTTCTTTCTCTTTTTTTTTTTTTTTGCCTTTCTAAAGACTGACATTAACATGTCAAGATACATTTGTTGTGTGGAAACATGCCAAAGTAGGAAGCCCAAGTCTGTCTACCTTGTCATTGTCACCCATAGAGCTGCAAAGATTTCTAAATTTTCTGCTCTACTTGTGTGGCTATGAGCAAAAAAGCAAAAAAATTAGGCCTGTGCAAAGCCATAGCTCTCCAGATATTAGCATAAGTCAGAAGTTTTGCTGTGACAGGTTATTTGACAGCAGGAGAAAAAGAATTTTTGAAGTGCTGTCATTATTTAACAATTATTTAGAAGTTTTTCAGGAGTCTAGGAACTACTTGACAGTGCTGATAAAACTGGTACTTTTGCCAAAACATCTCATGAAAGATACAGCCAGAGAAGGGGATATTTTCATACCTTTTCTGGTTTTTCCTGAGTTTGACACGAAAAAGAGTGACAAACAAAACAAACAAAAAAGGCAGAATGCTTTGAAAAGTTTCTAAATTGTTTGTACAAATATCCCTTGCTTGCAGTATACTGGTTTTTTTATACAGAGCTTAGAAAGGACACAAATCATCATCTTGCTGGTACCTAATTTCTCTGTCCCAACAGCTTTGTTCCCAGTGTCTGGTCTTACACCTTAATTCCCAGCTAACCATTCCTTCTTCTCTTCTGGAGTTCATCCTGCAGTCAGTGGGACTGCATTGGCTCCTTGCTCCTGCCTGTCCTTGTGCAAGCTTCTGGCACCCAGCACTCCCTGGCAGCTCCAAGGCTCCACCTGTGCAGGGTGAGGTCTTCAGATTGTACCAAATAGCAGCTTCTTCATTCTGTTTTTGCATGCATATTTCATGAATGGCTGCTAAGAAATACCTTTTTCCACCATGATTTGTAACAAATATGTGTCCTCTAAAACATTTAAGTTGCTCTTAACTCAGGCTATGATTACTGACGGTGACTGTTTCTTTCAATAAAAATTCTTGAACTCACAAGACTGACTGAACACAGTTTGGTAATCCTGGAATAATGACTATTTAGTAGTTAAAAATCTATGAAAATATTTACTACTGCATCCTGCCTAAAATTTATTCATAGATATTACTTGTTCCTGCATAATGAAAATGAGAATGAAATCCATGGTCAAGCCCAAGAGGCTGTTCTTAATTTCCTGATTTCACTTTTAACTTTGCTTTTTTTCAGCTCAGACTTTTACAGTTACCTTCTTGGACTGAATAAGAAAAACTGGAGGAAGCATATTAGAGAAAACTCATTTCAGACCATGACTAGTTTAGTGGTAACACTCAGATAATATCTTTAAACCTGCTGAGCTGCTACTGCCTCCGGTCAGAGCTGAATATACTTGTTTTCAGAGCTACACGCACACACCCGAACATCTGGTCTAGAACTTTGCTCAATGCTATCGAGCCCTAAGAAGCACAGGAATCTGGAGCACATCTGGAGCACATTGTCCTCTTTGGATAGCAATGTGTGGGTCACTGGTTGATAGCCAGGGTCTCAGATGGAGTGGATGAAGTGGCATTTACCACGTGAGACCTTGGGTCTCCACTGAACCCAGTTCAAGTGCACCGGGTGCAGCTCTGTGCCCAAGAAGGCTCAGGAAGCCGAGACGCCCACGTCGTTTGCAATAGATCACCCTGACCACCGAAAACTGACGGAGTGAAAAACCTGTCAAGTGCGGAAAGGAACGCAAGGAAAGCAAGTGCTGACTCGCTACACATGACAGGCAGAGAACACTTTTTATCTATTCATCACCGTTTTTAGGTGAACAACTAACGTCCGGAGCAGGAAGATTAGAGAGCATGTATTTATCTGTATAATCAGTCTCTATACATTTACAGAGTTCCACTGATTTGTCAGTAAATCTTCTGAAAAATATTCACTTATTCTGAAAAGGCAAACCTGATCTAGCTCAAGAATGCTTTTACAATAAACAAACTGTATTTTTTATAATATATATTTATAATATTTTTATAATATAAACATGAGTGATGGAATAAAAAAACATCTCCAAGGATGTCCACTGACGTGACATCTGGCTTGGTTTTTAAAGGTGTATTTAAAGATGTCTGCTGAAGTTAATCTTAGTTACTTGGACTCAAGTCTCGTTGATTTTAGTGGAAGACAAGTAAGATTTCAGAATTTTAATGGACAATGATATTCCATTTCAGTGGTCCTGTGCGGTGTGTTGAAGCAGTACGTCATGTTCAGAATATTACCCAAATCTCACTGTTCCACAGAAATGCACTTTATTTACTTTTGACTTTGAAGAAAGTGTTTTTCCTTCCATGTGCTGAGCATATGGGTGTGAAGTCTGAGGGGAAACCAGAAATCCCACGAAGTTAAACTCAGTCCCTTCCCTGCTCAAACCACGACATTTATTAAGGCTTTACCTGTAAGGCTGAATGAAAGGTGCTTGAAGACTGTTTCTCTAGCCCTTCTGTATACCTGGATAGAAATACTCTGGGATCTGACTCCAGCCACCTGACTTGCTCCAGCCTCCTGTCCTTGCTGAGTTCTGCACTGCAGTGCAGAAAGAACCCTGCAAACACCTTTGTGATGTGTTACCCAGACAAAGGAGCGTTCCCCAACATAGAAACATAGCACTTGAGTGCAAAAGCAGTTACACTCTTCAAGTTCCTCCAACAGCAATAAATTCAAGGAGCTTGAGGTTGAACAGAAAGGGAATAAACCCTTTAGTAACTACTAAGAAAGGCCACAAATGATCCTTGTGTTCCTATATCCTTCCTGTTAACGACTCTTTGAAAATCTTGTGACAGTTCAAACAAAGCACCTGTCAGCAGCATTGTTTCCCTTTGGCAAAGCTGATGTTTCAGAAAAGGACATCTAGAACTGTCCTCCTTCCCAGTACAAATTAATCCCTTAAGGCTCTCTTCGTAATTTTCTATTTCCATTCAAACCGTTGGATCTTTCAAAAAATAACAGCCAACTAGTATGACAAGCAGTATAGCATGACTCCTCAACAGCATATGAAAACTGCTATGCCAACTGCCCCAATGAATAAATCTTTTTAAAGATTAAATTTTTAAATTCTCTCCCGCCTCTCTTCTTTGTCAGGCCATAATTCGATTTGGATTTGTGAGGTTTCTCTCTTTCTCACTCTTCAGACAAGAAATCTGACCCTACTGTTACTTTATCAGACACTAACACTCTTTGCAACCATTTTACAGAAATATTTCCAATTTTAAATACTTGATCTCTTGTCAAAGTTTAGCCAAAATATCCCTACTGATTTTCAGACTGAAATAACATCATAGTGATGAGTCTGAACATAATTGCAAGCTATTTCACCTCTGCACACGCATTACATCGAAGATGCTTTCCAAGCTGAGCATGAATGTATGTATGTATGTATTATGTATTGTACCCGAAATACGTAAAGATAAGTTAGCCACAACACTGCAGGTTTGTGTAAGGCCTGCTGCATAACTAAAGCTCAAAACCAACAAATCACAACTGGATCAGTTCTATAAAGGGGCTGTAGTAAGTCATGATCCTTTTTCAGCTTGCTTGTTCCATCCCTGCATTGAGCCATCTTGGTGCGTGTGGCTGACCTCAGTCATCGCTTTGACCTTTAACAGCTGCAAGCTCTGACAAGTCCTGTAACATCGGGATGGATCTAGCTCAGCTCAGCTCAGGCTCAGTCAGTGCAGTTCCACACAAGGACCTCTTGCACTGATATTGATAATGGTGATACAGATGCTGGAAAGAAAATAAACTGACAGATGGCACTGAGGAGTGCCTCCTTTTGAAGTTGGTAGACTTATAAATAATACATCTCATTAAAGCAGAAAATATGTGTATCGACTTAAGTCAACAAACAACAGACACAGAATCCCATAGCCTACAAGATCATGTTTCAGAGGTGTACCTTGCTTTTGGATCCAGAATTGCTCTGTCCCTATTAAAAACCACAACCCGCTACCCACAACAGAGCAGCTCTCTCCCTCCCTATTTTGTAGCCCAAATATTTAAGACCACTTATAATACCACAGTCACAGCTTCTTAAAGTTATCTCTGTCTGGGGAATTTATCCAGGCTAAAACATGTGCCTGTGAAAAACAATTTTTAAGATTCCACCACAAAAAAAAAAAAAAAGGACGTGTAATATATTTCTTCAAAATCACTCCCAGAAATTACCCAGGTAACACAATGTGTATTTTCAATATACTTTTCTTGTTTACTGGATTATAATTGGTGACCATGTACTTAAAAACTACACATGCACCTACATCATAATATTACGTCTTATTGTGCCAATATAAAAAAAAATCAGTTACATTTACAGCTTGCTTTTGTCACCAAGAAGCAAACTTTTATTTTGCAGACCTGTTGATTATAGCAACACTGGTTTCAGCTTATTTCTGAAAAACTGAACACTGATTTTAAACAGAAATGAAACAATGAAAAGGTCTTACCTTTGTGCATCCTTCTTGACTCCGACTCTTTGGTCATGGTTGCCAGACAGTGAGGAAGTACACTGCCACAGCTGTTGCTCTGTCCTAATGGTAAATGTCCCTGTAGGAAATGTTGTAAATATGTGTTTAAAACTGTATTTCAAGACTTTTTTTTTTTTAAGCAATGGTAAAATAATGTGCTCTATCATGGATATTAATGTCATGTCATATCAATCAGCCACGGATATTTCAATTGTGTACAGTCTCTATTAGGCCAAAATGTTTTAAAAGTAGTACCTCCACCTTCCTGCTGTTTGTTGATTTACCACATCACAAATAAGGTGTATTTTCACTTTATACATAACTTTATCTTTACCATTTAGAGGCCTTTGATAGGAAAAAAACCAAGTTGTGTCTCTAGAAGCAATTTAAACCAGCCCAAAAATACAATCCTTGAGACAGAAATACTATATTTATGATTAATGTACTACAGCACAGTATTTCCAGAGGTCAGAAGAATGGCTGGAAGTACAAAAGGTTTCATATACATTCCCATAAACCTCAAGTCCTTTCAAAGCCAACTTGATATGTGAATTTGTGGGGGGTTGCATAATGCTTAGGGTGCTGCCCAGCCTTCCCTGTAACCCAACACAGGTTGTCCTGCAGAGACTGGAGGGCTGTGAGCAGCAGCAGCAGCAGCAGCCACGTACTTTGTTTGCGATGTTGCGTCCCAGTGTAGCGCTGCTGAAGTGGGGAGACACAGACGGGGCGGTTTTCTTGCGGGGCAAGGTGTCGCTCAGGTACGTGCACTCCCTGTGCTGCTTCTTGCGCTCCTCCAGGTTTCTGAAATGCTTCACGGGGGATTTGTTACAGTTTTGACAAAAAGAATGGATGCCCTTGCTCAGTTATACTCTATATGGAAAATAGTGAAGATGACAGTCTGGAAAGAACAAGATCTAACGTACGGAGCACCTCCTGCGTCACAGTGCTTTCCATCACATTAGAGTCATACCGATTAAAAAATTGCATTAAATTCATGTGCACATTTTATGTACATGTCCCTGTACCTTTTCTTTTGTGTTAAAAATTCATGTCTAGTGTATAAGTGGAACCCAATTACAAAGGAAAACTTTTCCTTAGAAGTTATTCTAATGAATTGGTGGCTTAAAACCAATACAGCTTTGGAAATGCATTATTCAAATGTATATGAAAAGTTAGTAGGACTTCACACATATATTACTGCTGCAAGTCCTCTGACAGTTACAATAGCTCCTGAATATTAATATTTGCTTCTGCATTATAAATATAAACTGAATTTTTGTTCAGTAACATTCTATAATACATCGTGTCGATTTTTAAATGCGCAGTGCCTTTAAGTGCAACGCTCTGCAAGCACAATCAACTTACAGTCTAAAATCCTCACACATAGATCAACTTTGTGGCCACCATAACAAAAGCAAACAAAACAAAATAATCCAAAGTTATCAGCTTTGAATCTGTTACCTGTTGTTGCCTGCGATGTTTCTTAGCTGGCAGAGGTGGAGGTGTGTCAGATAAAGGAATAGGATCTACATGAGTAGCCATGACCTCAGGCCAATGGACTGATGGAAGTTGAGCAATAGAGCGAGGAGAAAGAGAGTGAGGAAACACAAATCCAGAACAGAGAGGTGATCTTAGCTTTATAGAAAAAAGAGAAATTACACACAGAGTTTTCTTTTTGGAATTTCTCAAAAGATACGGCACATAAAAGCTGCAGTTTTAGCACTGTGTTTGTTGGAGTGTTTAGCAGGAAAGGAGGTGTGCTCTATTGCAACTCTCAAGGCATAAAGAACTATCAGAAGCAGCACACAGATGCCAAATTCTAAACCATTTTCTGCCTTATTGCAATGCAAAGGTACGTGGTTTTACAATTATAAGGTTATTCTGCTCCTTTAAAAGGAGATTTATTCAAAATTTCACAAAGAATGAGGAAAAGAAAGTAAGCTAGAAGACAGACTGGACAGACTCCATGGAATAGCTAAGATAGGTAGAAACGATTAATCTCCCATAATTATTTAAGTTATACTTCTACCACCTTAGAGGGGGGGGAAAAAGAAGCTACAAAACATACAAAATGAACACCTGAACACCACTAATCAAGCTCTTATACGCTTGTCCTCAGAGGGTTTCCCAAAGGTGCATTTCATTACAGTGTTTGGCAGGCAAAGTTTGTCACTTAGTGCTGCTTGGGTCATAAGAATTCAGGATTTTTTGCCTTTAGAGTCCCATCTCCCTCATCAAAGACACTTTACAGCTGGAGCAGTCCTTCAGCTTTACTATTAACCTGTTGTCTGACTTGGTAACTGGCAGAGGGCAGTTTGCTTTAGGGTCAGTTTGTTACACATTGAATTACCAAAAAAAAAAAAAAAAA
>WEKY01047142.1:58905-84963 GCA_013390045.1 Picathartes gymnocephalus
TAAGGGAACTGTAGCCATGTTAGTGAGGTAACTGATGAAGCTGAGAGAGTAGCTCTTAGAAAGTAAAGTGGATGGAAAATAACTGCAGTTTGACAGTGAGGGAGAAATGGACCTTCCCAGGAGAATGAATTTCATGCCTGTGTGGCTCTGTACAGATAAGTAAATTTAGCAAGCAGTGAGAAGCCAGAATGAGACAGAGCATTATAAAGAAATAACTCTGGGCCACGAGATCCTGTTGCAGCAGAAACACCAAATGATCCTGCAAATTTGTTTCAGGATACAGGAACTGTAACCTGTTCATGGGGATCACAGGGGACAACTTTCCTGGTCTCCTTCAACTAGTTGGGCTTTCCTTTAGTTCCACTCAAGCAGCAGCACTCAACACACTGCTTCTCACCCTCCAAAGCCTCTGCCCTTTTAATCCTTGTAATCAAATGCTAGATGATTTACTGTGCAACACTGCTCCACTTAAAGCTTGCCTGTAGACTGTTATTTATCTGCGGAACAAAGTTTGGGAACCAATAAATCAGAGCACAGAGCATTTTTTCAAAGTCTTTCACTTACATCTACACTGGCCAACACAGAAGATGCATTTTCTCCAATTCAGCAATTAATAACTGGAGAAAAATTAATTTATGCCTGATATGCCAGGCATAAATAATCAAGTAAGTCCCTGAAGCCAGGCTGTCTGCTATCTTCTAGCATCGCACCTGTATAGCTCTCTCTTCCTACTTGTTGTTCTGTAGTAATGCATCTCCTTCCAGATGGTCTCTAGCTCTCGTTAAAATTAACCATATTCTGGCTACTCTAAGAACAGTTGAATTCTACTCATTTCCATGCTTTCTGGTCCTATTATTTAATTTTGAAATCAAATGTGTGGTGCAGCAGGTGCTGTATGATTGGACATTGCATCACCCTTTGCCACAGAGACAGAATGTCTTGCAGTACACAGTACCTGCCATTTCAGACTGTGGGAAAACTTCCTCTTTGCTATGCCTGACAAGTTTCTCAAATCCTTATGCATGGCAGAGGCATAGTAATAAACATGTATTAGCTGCCTGCTTTCTTTATGATTTTATCTCTAAATCTGAGTGGGATCAGGGGCTGGGATTCAGTTTTCCCAGTATCTAAAAACAACAACAGGGAAGAATTTTTATTCAAGTCCAATGTCAACCAGATTCCCAGCTCCATTATGTTCACTTACACATGCAGCTTCTCAGTTCATACAATCCGATGAACAATATGAACACAAATACATTTTATTAAGCTCATTAAGATGAGCAACTGACCCAGCTTATTCTACGACCTGAACTTCCTGTAGCAGCCTCTCTTTTACAACAGCAGCAGCAGGGATCAGAAATACAGAGGATATAGCATGAGCAAGCTGCACAATGAGGGAGAAGCATGCAAGTCCTGCGAGGCCACCTCCAGACCACTGTCCCCAAGAAGCCCCATTTGCTGAATAATCCTCACTTCCAACATGAAAGGAAAGCTATGAATAAAGTGGTAGCTCCCCTCCTCACAAACTCTGCTGCCCATTCAACCCACGGTCTGCCACCTTGTTTCACAATTGCCTTTTCTGCCCACCCAGCCATCCAAAACATCAAGGACTTCTCTGACCTTAGCTGCAGTGCCTCTGAAGCTATGAAGAGCTCCATAAATGTCTATGCACTGCTACAAGCATGCTCATTCAACGAGTGTGAGGAGACATCATCAGCAAGGATAAAACTCCCTGAGAATCCTGCCGGAGATACAGTTACATGCCTCAAGAAATTAGAAGGGTATTCCTTTGAGACTGAAAGTGATACTCATCTGGTCTATTTATAGCATAGGAAGTGCTAACATCCCACCAAACTGGCTCCCTTCAAAATGTGCAGTCTTAACAGGAAATATCACTTTCAGCAGTGAGAGGCATTACATGTTCTGCAGCTGTGCAGTTAAGTTCGCTGACGTCTCAGGCTGTGCATTGGTGAAGTCCATTTAATTCACAAAAAGTAATTTGAATAAGAATGAGAAAAGAGGAGCGAGTGAGAAATTGTTCATACAGTGTTTTCTATAAATGAATCAAGGCAAGTTCTTCTAGAAGAAGGGGAAATGTTCGTGACTTTGCAAGCCAAGTGCAAGAAGCAGCTGAGGCAGGTCTGTGGCTGTCTCCACAAGCTGTTTGCTCCAGAGCAGCCGGCGGCACGGCTGGGAACAGAACCCGTGCTCCTGCTGCTCATCCTCATTTAACCACAGGAGCTGGGACTTGGGTAATACTTCTCTGCAGACAGCTCCAGCACTGACACCACAGGCACATCAGCTGCAGCCTGGCTGAATTCTTGACATCCTATTTCCAGAGAAAACAAGTGCAATATCTGGTCTTAGCCTACTGCCCAAGTTGGCCGATGGCCTGCCTCCGCATGCGTGTTATGAACGAACTTGGGGTCAGCCCGAGCATAGAGCAGGACTGACTTGGGGGTTGATGATGCTGGGGCAATGCTTGGATCAGTTTTGGAGGGCTTCTGGGGATTGTGAAGGATAGCAGTAGGAAGAACTGATGCGTGACACTGACCCCAAAGGCACAGATGGGATGTCAGCAGAGAACACATGGTATGAACACCGACCATAAGGGATCAACATGGGTCAGAAAAGGAAATCAATCTTTAGATCTGGTAGAACTGATTTTAGGGCAAAGAAAGAGGGAAAAAAAAAAAAAAAAGACTACAGATACAACACATCTCATAGCTGATCATGACAGAGAGGAGAGAAAAGGATGGTATTAAAGGCAATCACAGCCCCTACAGGAATGGGAAGGACAGAAGGAAGCAGAAACAAATTGCTTCAGTGCTGTCTCCAGTGGTTAAAGATGCCCTATGCCTAATCAATACTGCTACTTCAAGCCCTAGTGGTTTCCCACACCCTTTCTGCAGAGAACTGCTGCTTTTCAGCTTGTCTTTCATCCCAGCCTGCTATTGCAGGCAGGCAGGCTGGCTAAAATTGTAGAGCAGTATGTGGCTGCATGGACATGTGCCCACTGAACCAACCTTCCTGCAAACTCTGAAGAAAGTAAAGTAAATTGGATGAATAGATAAAAATTCTCGAAAACCCAGCTAAAAACTGGGCAAAACCCCCCAAAACAAGAACCCTATCATTTTTACCAGCTCACTCTGAAATTAATTGTATGGCTAGGTGATTTGGGCTCACTCACCAACCTTCCAAATCTCCCTGCCCTCCAAAATAACACAAAAAACCCACCAAAACCCCCCAAACGAACAAAAAATCCTCCTCCAAAACTCAAGGTATGTGTTAGTTTCAGAGAGAAACTGTAAATAAGCCTACAAGGCAAATGAAAGAAAAAACCCAACAAACTGAATGATTTGCTTCTAATATCTTCTTATACTTTCCATGCTCCAGTGTGTCTTCCTCAGTCCAACTCACCTATAAATCACCATGTTTTAAGGTAGCAACACCTCATAACCCACACTAAACTTCAGACATGCACGTTCAGTCCCTCTAAGTATGGAATCAGCCAGTCTCACAACTCTCACAGGCTTCTGAGAAATGTAACGGCATATAACTGACCAGAAAACCCCACTGAAATAAACTGCATGTGCTCCTTTTCTGTATTTTCTAACTACTCTTTCTTGCATTCCTTGATCTCTTTAAGGACAGATGCATTAAACTTCCCACAATTTAATTCTTTGTCACTAAATCCCTGTGGGTTTCATGACAAAAGCTATTAAGAGGAGAAAATAAAAAGTATGCCAGGTATATGAAACGGAGCATACTAAGATAGAAGGTTGTTAACAATAGTTCTTTTTTCTGTATAAGTGGTAACTAATTTATTATACAACAGTTTGTATTCAGTGATGGCATCTATACAAGAAATCTCAGTTTTGTTTCAGATGCATGTATTAATCTACTGTTTAAAAGTATTTTAAATCAGAGTAAGCAATCCCTCTGGTTTAAGTAAAAAAATCCCAACAGGTACACACATTAAGACAACTCCTAAGCTCCTAAGACAACTCAGGCTTTTTGGAATTTCTAAGCTCATTCTCTCATCATTGCACTGTGTTGTCCTAGTGAACAGATGGGGAGGCAAAAGAAAGCCCTTGATTCTAGGGCACTGCTCCTTGATGAGTGTAAATGAGGAAACAATTATCCAAACCACAAGAAAAAAAATGCAAATTCTTACAGTCTTCAACATCTAGATGACAGTAAGAAGATTACCATTAGGGCTATAACCCATTTTTATATTTCTCTAATGAATGTTTTAAAAGGAAGCTTGTGAATTCAGGCTTTTCTCCTTGAGTCTTCGTGTTCATTAGTGTTCTCTCTACAGGATATCCTTATGTGGATATATCCAGCAGATACAAGTATTCCTCAAAACATTTCATCTTGTGTATTGTGTCTTAAGGGGGTAGATAATGTTATGGACATAGTAGCTCATCCTTTTAAAATACTTGCTTACATCTTGCTGAACTGGAACCTGACCAGTAAATATTTAAGAGGCTATGCTATAAGACATAAATTTGTCTGATTTATCAGGATAAAATCCAGCAGCAGGAATTTTGCATCCAGAAGAGAAAGGACTGCAGAGGCAACCAGTATATTTAACTTTGATGGCTGGTGGCTCATCAGACAGCTGCTCTTTCCTTGACTCTATTCTTGCAAGTCCTTGCAGTACTCATTCAGCAGAGTCTGAGCTTCAAATGCTTTGGCATGTCTGGGACAATCTGTAAATGACTGAAGAAGTATTTCCACAAAAGCATGTGGACAAAATTAAATGTATTCCAAAAAACATGAGCTATCTGCTGCCAGCTGCTCCTGACTTCTGCTCTTGAAGAGGGACAGGAAACCTGGGTTGATAAAGGAGTTCCAGAGTACATATTTCTCCACAACATAAGGCAAAGGTCCTCTAGAAGAAAAGGAATAATCTGCCTTTTTTAAAAGTCTCAACTTTTGCATAAATATTTGCTTTGAAATGACCTCCCAAAACTCCCATTTAGCTGTGATTACCTCCCACAGCCTGTCTGCCGAATCCTTTACTAATTTTTAGTTCTTACTGATCTATTCTTTCTTTCCCTGGCTGTGCTGTTACTTTCAGCCTCATATTTTGCTTGGAGACATGGGGTGTGGGGAATCATTAACCATCCTTCTCCACATATGCTGGACTGCATGTTTTAAAATGGCACAGATTAAGGAGGCACTGTGCAAAAACAAAGAACATTGCAGACCTGGATGACATCCAATCATGTAAATACAATTTTCTCCAATTTCCTTACAGACAAACGTCAATCCTGATCTAAGTTTCACGAGCGAAGGTCCATCGGAAGGAAGCTGTAAATGTAAAAAGCACCACGGACCTGAGGTGCTGCTCCACTGGAAACAACAGCATCATTACTGTACACTGACAGTACAGAATGACTGCCATGGTAATTACAGGGAGCTAGGCCCTGCTGGCAGGGAAAAGGGAAAAGCTGCACCTGCTTGCTTGTTTCGGGTACTGCCCAGCTCAGCTCTCTCTAGAGCAGCCTGTGCTCAAAGTAATTTTGTCAAGATCCCTAACCAAGCTCTTTCCCAGAAAGCTTCAAGCTGTATCTGTCAAATTGTGTTAGTAAGGACTTATCAGGGCTCTCCCTGCATAAATGGAACTTGTGATTAATAGCTTAAATAGCTGATATTCACATATGTAGGTCATCATCTTTTTCTGTAGAGAAAATGAATGCAAGAAAGGAAGAAGGAAGAAAGGAAGAAAGAAGGAAGAAAGGAGGAATGGAAGAAAGGAAGGTAATTGCAAGCTGTTCTCAAGCAGGACAGCCAAGGAGGCAAAGTTGAACTTTTCTCCGTATCCTAGCATGGTTTCCAGCATAGCTGAAAGCACAGGCCATGTGAAACAGCTCTGGAAGTAGCCACCCCAGCCAGGACAACTGAGTCCTGACAGCCCTTGTGCTTTGCAGACAGGCACCACATCAGAACTATGCTGAGTCCTGCAGGGGTGCTGAAAGGTTCTGTCGTTTTTTGAAACGGCCATCACCCATAGCTCTGATTTGCAAAACCTAAGTAAATCAACACAAGTTGCTTCACTCCTTACAGTGCGTGTGGTGGCATAATCACAAAGGCAAGGGAAATGCTTTCAACTCACCCAAGGGTGTGCACTACCCCATCTTCCCCACTGGTTCACTTGTTCTCCCCCCCATTAGTGCTGCCTCGTGATCCAAGAGGGTTGAGCACAGGACTTGGATGAGATCAGCATGCAGCTAAAAATATAATGTACAAATCCACTCACAAAATACATCCCTGGTTTACAAACAGGGGGCTGGAACACAGAGACATTGCACCACAGTGATGAGCACAAAACTGAACTCACTCCCGCCTTCTGACTTCCAGTATCTTTTCCAGTCAATTCTTTGCCTTGCAAGGACTAAAAGTTGTGGCTTTAATACTCTGAAAAAGTTGGCAAAACTCTGTGTCATCATCTAAATGAAGTGTGCACAGAGCATTTAAAATAATAATAATTTAAAAAATCAAGTAATCAAGTAGAAAGTAGTACAAGAGCTTCTACCTACAGTCCATTTCAAATACGTAACATGGCCCAAAGTTTAGACTGTAGCTTATTATCTCTCTTTTTAAGAATTTCACAAGTTTTTCAAACAGGTGCACGGGTAAGGATGAGACTCAAGCAGGCAGGAGTTTCCTGTCAAACAGTTGCCAAGATCAGTGGCAAATTCCATGAGATGCTCAAGTTGCTCCAGAGACAAGTGCCATCATATACAGCACTAATGCCCCACCATGGTTTCACAAGAGAAATGAACTCTCCCTCTCACCTCCAGACAAATAACACGATGTGGTGTATTCAGGTACCCTTACCCTGGCAGAAATGGAACCACAGTTCGAGATATGGGACCCCAACAGCTTCTTCCCTTGAAGCCCCACCAAAACCAAAACCCCAGGTATTGGTAGGGGTGAAATATTCAGGCAACCAATAGAAACACTGGGACTTGTTTTAGCAAGACACAACACAAAAAGTACCCTCAGCAGAGTGGAAACTCCTGACCAAAACCCAAGCCTTAATTCTATGCCAAGTTTCAAATTATTTCAGCAAAAGGGACCACCTACCACCTCCACCTGAACCCCTTTTTGTGGGTGGGGGTTGGTCCTGTATCACTACAGAGCCAAGATGTTGACTATCTTGCATCACATCTGCATGGCTGAACTTTAACACAGACACAATAATCAAGCTTTAAAAAATGCTATGGTCTCAAGCCAGCCAGAACTTCTATTTGTTGACAGGATCAGTGCCATCTGTTTTGCTGGCTGACACTACTTTCCCCAGAACACTTCAGCTGTCACTTCATATTTTACTCCCTTTGTAGAAGCTCGTCTCCCATTTCTATTTTCAACTTTCACTTTTATGCAACTCTCGCAGACATACTCCAAAAAAAAAAAAAGAACTGTGAGTTTATTCCTACAAAGATAATTTCAGTATTAACTGAGCCGTGGCTCGACGTTTAGAGCACACACTTACAGCTGGGTTTGTTTGTTTAAAAAAAAGAGGAACACAAAAGAAAGGACAACTAAAATTTTGTAGCTGATCTATGCCTCATACTGAAAAAAATGTTTTGAGTGAACTTGCCTTTTAAACAAAAAGTGCTTTTTATAGGCTGCTTTCAATGTTTCATTTCAACTAAAAATTTAAACTAGACCTGTCATTTGAATTTTCTGACTTCTACCTACACACTTACAGGTGGCTGCAAGGAAATTAAAATTTCCTCCAGATTTTACAATAACTTCCATTAGTTTAATTGAACTTTGAAGCTACTAGAGAACCAATAGGAAAGGTAAAATACCTCTTGAATTTCTGAACATGTTCTTTATTCCCACTTACCAACCAAAACTTCCAGCAGCATCGTTTTGAAGGGGATCTGGTTGCACACCCTATCTGCTGATACCCACTTTAAACTCATCTTTCTGGTAAAAAGCAAGTATGAAACATGTCCCATAGGCAACTTAAAATGTGACCATGGGCAACACTGAAAGCTGAAGGATCAGTGACGGGTACACAAGCACAAGAAAAAGTGCAGACAGGGAAGTCCAGGGAGGTTCAAACCCAAACTGGACGTGCACTATCTCCCCACAGAACAGGGATGGGGGAGCACCATTCTCCTTTTCAGACACAGGCTTGGTAAGTACAGCCACAAAACAGCAGCCAGGCTCCTGACAGTGCAGGCAGAAATCGAAGACAGAAAGCTCAGAATAAAACAATGCAAGCTGTAAGGTGTGAATTTAATGGGAACTGCGGAAGTGCTAACAACGTGCAGCTTGTCTAAGCAAAAGCAAATCATGCAGAAGACTTCCAGCTATTTCTGGAAAGCTTAAGAAAAGAGGAGAGACCAGCTGAAGCAATTCCACAAGTGACAGGTCTAAATTATGAGGGAGAGGATGAAATTTAAAAAGGAAACAACACTGGCTGAAATCCCTGGAAAAACTTCCTGACCTTGAGGTATTATTGGCCGTGGTACATCCCCTGTGGAAAAGGGAACTGCATGCCTGGAGAGGCCAGCAAAGAGCCTGCTGGAGAGAACCAGCACTCCCTGGCTTGAGGAGGACAACTTCCTCTTGCAGTCCCTTTCCATTGCTGCACTTAAAATCTCGTTATACTGCTATCCTATTTTGGAAATATATGCCTATCTATTTCTTTTGTAGTTGAGAGCAATTAAGTACGTGACTGTGTATCAAAACTAATTAATTTCTGAGACTTAATGACAGAGGGAATATTTTACAGTACTAAAATTGTCAGTCAACAAACAGAATAGAACAACATAATTGTTTTACAATTATATACTTGATGGTTATATTATATATTCTATATTATATTAGATAAAAACTGCACCGTTTTTCATTTTGTTCCTTTGTTGAAAAAAATTTTTTTTTCTCCCCAAATTAGATACGTTACAATGGAGGGTACTGGAACAGTTCAATTAACACTGTTCTTTTAAACAACAGATAACCCAAGTACGAGCCCTATACGGCGATTTTATTAATAAAATTATCTTCACAGTAGGTCAGGTCTTTTTACTTTAGCTTACTATATTTTGCTTGTCAATCATACCTTGGAAAGTAATAGTTAAAGGGAAATTACAGTGAAACAGTTATTTTTTCTTCCATATATATCAAGCAAATTTGCTTACAGGCAGTACTTCATCAAATAAGCTTCATTAGTATTAACCATATAAATGTACTTCGAAGATGAAATGGAACAGAGCACACAGCAGGCTACAATAACTGAATTACCTTTGTCTTTTCACCAGTAACATTTCTCTCCAGTTCAGCTATTTTTCTGTTTAGATGATCCAGTATTTCCTTCTCTTTCAGCAGCTCTGTTGTTTCAGATTTCTGTTCCCCATCCAAAAGGGCACATTCCATATCCAACTAGGAACACAGAACATCTTTCAGAAGGAGTCCAGATTCAGAAGAAATCTTGATACACATTATTTTCAGGGGGGAGGGGAATGAGTTGGTTCACAAGAGAGAAATACTTTTTAAAAAGGGGAGGGGAAAAAAATAACCCCGTAAGTTTTTCTGCTACAAAAGTTAAAAAGAGGTCACAAATTTGAGAAAAAGTAAAATTGCAACATAAAATACTGCAAAATAAAGTCCAAACCAACTTTAGCTTGAAGATTTTTTTTTCCAAAACTTTTTGTTTTCTGTCTCTTCTCTGTGCTTCCTCCTGTTATGATACTGTCTCTGTGCCCAGGCTCTGTAGGAAACCCTTCTGGAACAGCTGTTTCTTTCCTGTTGCTGATAATTGCAGCAGGCGCAACCCAAATGCCTGGCCAGCTTAGTTTGCAACTGTGAGATTCCAGAAGGCAAGAGGATGCCAACATACCCTTGCCACTGCAAAGCCAAGGAGGTTTGAAAGGAAGTTGTCTCACTTCCTTTCTCTTTAAACAGTCACAGGAGATACCACCATAAAACTCCCCAGTGACACAAGGTATTTGGATCAACTGAGTGACCATTAAACAAGCAAGATTGTTCCAATTCCACTTCAGAGTGTAATGGTTACAGCTGGGAAAGGCTAATCCAAGCATTGTAAGCATCCCCCAGCTAGAGAAAAATACCCTTCATAATAGGAGACTGCCAGGTTTGTGATTCTGGTGAAGTAGCACAGAATGTGAAGGCTGCACACATCCACGAGTTCCCTATGTACTTGCTGAACCCAGCAGACTTATGCTATGTAGACACACATAATAGGCAAGATATTGAAGACCAAAAACATCTTTCATACCTCTCTTGAGGATTCATCCATCTGGTCATTTAAATCTTTGATCTTCTGCTCAAGTTCTTCCAAGTTATTTAGGATTACTATGCGCTCCTCCTCCAGTTGACCAAGCTCCTGCCTTCTCTGCTCTTCACTGGTGCATTCTGCTATCTGCAGTTGCACATCACAAGAGGTTCATGAGAAAAAGAGGCAAACACTGTCTTTTCTGCCCCCTTTCATATAGTTTTCATTTTAGACAAGTATGGTACCGTTGGTTTTAAACCCATTACATATTTCCTATCTACTATATTGCTATTTCTATACTTAGCAGGTGTACAAGAGAAACAAACACGATACTTTACTTCCAGGCATTGGAAGTAAATACTATACTTAACAGCAAATACTACTCATTCTAAAGGAATTACTAAAACTTAACCTTTGAGAATACTTTACATGCTGTGCTATTTAGGTTTTAAAAATCCAATTTTTCCCTTATAAAAATAACACAGACAGATGAAGATGCTCTTTATGTAAATTTCAGCTGTTCATTTAATACAGGCCAGGAGGTAGGATAGAACATTTTTGTAACCAGCCATTAACAGGGGTGGCTTCTGTAAAATAAGGACAGAAGTTGGTTCCATCTCCCCAGGTAGCACTGAGGAAGTAGCGCCCTTAATGCTCCTCTTTTCACTGCCATTTCCTTACTAGATACCTGTGTCAAGAATTAAACAAGATTATGAAGAAAACACCTGTGATCTTACACCATCCAACACTAGATCAAACAGTACTGAGTTTGAAATGCATTCTTCATGTTCACCTGACCGCAGGGGTTTGCAATCCACTTCCTCCAGGCTGCTGGCTCATTATCCCCAACCAAGATTAGAGGTGGGCTGAGTGCAGGGCTTAGCAGCCACCTCTGGGCTACACAGCCTTGCTCAAAAGAGGCTCAGCGCTGCTACTGAATGGCTACTCTGAGAGCAGGCATTTTATCCTGAACAAATCTGAGCCCAGTATTTTAAAAGGAGCTGCACTTAACGCAGTTGCTTGCTGCTGCTTTTCCCAGGGCTTAACAGAACTCCCTTTACGATGAGTGAATGAATGAATGGTATTCCTTGATTTAGCAATAGTAATCCTAGCAGCAAAGCCTCTTTTTGTCCGGTCTCCTGTTTGAATAATGCTGACATAACATCTTTGATTTCAACTTCCTAATAAGGATTTAAAATAGGATCTCTGACTTGCAAGAAGAAAGCAACAAATGGGAAAGAAATGCAAGACCACAGCAACTTGTAAGTGAAATCTGTTGCCACCTTTTCAACATGGAAAGACCATGTCAAACCATAATAGCATGTTTCTGTTCAACACAATTTCACGCTGAAGACTCAGCAGACAGATTTCCAGAGAGATCACCCTTTGGAAGTGAAAATGTGTTTCTAGCACATCTCTCTCTTCTACACACACACTTATACTGACTCTCAAGTTGTGGGTGTAGCAGGGGTTAAATACTATTCAGTTTAGGCATATAACCACGCTGAAGATCATACAGTGTGAAAATAACAGTAAATGGAAGTATTTTGAAGGTGTGAACTTGTTAAACAGAAACCTGCTTTTATGGCTTTGCTTGGTCTCATTACGCTCCTGATTCCAGCTCTTGAAGCCAGTTATTTAACATGCTGCCTGCCTCTGGGATTTGCTGCACTGCTGCTCTGGCACAGCCTGGAGGAAGCTGCTGCTGCACGAACAAGGAAATGGTTAGGAATGCTGCCAGCTCCTTTATTAAAGGACAACTTCCTTTTGGTAATGAAACAGCAGTGAGAAGCACACAGGAAAGGAAGTGCAGCTTATTAAAGGCAGCAGTTGGGTTGGAGGGGCAGGAGGCTTGCTGCCAGTGCATCATCTCCAAGAGACAACAGCTGATCTGGCAAGTGGCTCAAGCCCAACCCCAGCAAAGGAGACAGGACAGTAATTTGGCTCAGGAAACTCCTCTTCACCTCCCATATGAGTGTGAGAAAACATACTCCTCTTACAAGAGCCTCAGGTTGGGAGAAAACAGGAGAGCTTTCCTTCCCTCCCACATCTCAGCAGGATGCTAAGCAAACCTTCTGCAAAGCAGAAGCTGCTTCTTCATTTAAGCAGCTGTAACTGTTCAGGCAAATCCTTCTCCCTTGGAAAATCTTAAAATTCTTCCTGAATGGTACATCCCACTAAACAAAACCCCAACTTCCAGTATCATTAGCTTCCATAAGATATGAAATAATCATTTTGCTGGCTATATTTTCTACATTTGATGGCTTATAAAACTGTATTAGTTCTGTGATTAATTTTCATACCTAAGCCAGCCTAACTGTGGTACCTGCCAGGACAGCCAACTCCTAGAGGAGGATTTCAAGCAGCGAAGCCTGGATTATGCTGTCTCCTCCTACAGAGCCTTACCTTTGGTGTGATGCTTAGGTAGGATGACTCCGTGGTGTCCTTCAGGAAGCTGGGAGCAGCAAAAGGCGGAGGCTTGGTGCTTTCACCGAAGTGCTCATCAGCCCTCAGCCCTTGCGAGGGCAGGTAAGCAGCCGTGCTGCGGCTGTGGCCGCTCAGCTCCGAGAAATCCGAGTCGCTTGCAGATGATTTCAGGTGGCTTCTGAACCTCGATTCCAGATTCATCTGGGAGTCTTCGAACACTGAATCCTCATCAGAGAGCTGAAGTTTTTCGAGTTCTTTGTTAATTTTTTGAACATCAGCAACTGTAGTAGCAGCAGCAGGGTCGCTGTCAGATTTGGAGTATTCTGCACACAGGTTGAGGATTGTCTCAAGCCGCTGTCGTTCCTAGGTCAGAAAAAGATAACAGCACTCAGTGCCACATGTGAGCTAAAGTAAAGATGAAGTTAAAAAAAACTTTGCTGGGCTTTTTTTGTTTGTTTGGGGTTTTGTTTGTTTGTTTGCTTTGGGTTTGTTTTTTTTTGTTTTAGAGTGAAGGATTAAACTCCATGTGAAGTCCATCTACCACTTAGAGATAATAAACAGATATACATAAATAAATTACAGTGCAAGATGAAGAATCAAAATTAATGTGGAAGAAGATTTTAAGACTACTAAAACTTTCTACATTTGAAAGATAAATAAGTGTTAGGACATCTTATTTAACTAGCTATTAATTTCTGTGAAATGTACTTTAAAATTTTTTATTGAGGTTTTTGTGTCCACACTCCATGTGTATGTACAGATGTCTAGTGATCTCACTACATAAATCACTAATTGTTCCACTTCACACTTATGCTATATTCCTATCAAGCTGGAAAACATTCCACAGGTCTTCCATGAACTCACCCATTCCTGACTTTTTTTAGATTTTCCACTTTGTTAACTGTGATTCCTCCTTTCGAGAGAATTAGTCCACGTTTTGAAAAACACAGTTTTAGGAGCATTAAGAGAAAAAAGAGACATCACATCTAAAATACAACAGCTGTCAAATGCACAGAAGTGGAGGAAATCTTTATTTACCAGTTTACTCAAATTCCCTATGGATTCATGCCAATATTTCAAACTTGAGACTCAGAGTAGCTGTGCCATTTTGACTTGATATGCTTCAAGTTGTTATAAACATTTAATTTCTGAAGGATTTCTAGATCTCTACAATACCTTTTATCAACTGTTAACAAGCTATACTTGTTTTATTTTAGTGTATATATACATAGCTTCCGCTAACTTACATTTCAGATGGATTTTTTATACCTTTTCATTTTTAAGAGGTAAAACATTTATGTAATTTCATGTTACTTTTGTTAAAGAAAACAAAATAAATAGCAAATTGCTTACCATACGTCTATTGAAAATTTTGCTGGAAAAGAGACCACTATGAGAGTTCCATGCTTGGCATTAATACCTGCACTAATGACCTAATTTCTGATTTATAGGAAATCCTTTTACAGTAGTATTTAAAAGAAAGCCAAAAAACCAACACCCTCAGCCTCCCTCCCCAGGAACCACTACAGACATACTCACTTTCCAAGCTCTACCTGGCATTACATTTGCAAAGAGGATTTGCACAGCAGCTACTTCTGCCAGCCCTAACGCTTCCTATGCCCAACAGCAGGTGATAACCAAGGATCAAGCGGAACAGGGCAGGCAATGCACTGCCTCAGCTTTCCCCACAGCAAGCCATTGATTGTATGAGAATTTCACACTGGTTACACGCACCCAGAGTTTCATGCGGCACCGGAGAGATTACCTGGTTGTACACACCACAGGCGCACATCACCTGCAGTTAAGACCTCTGAGCTGGAGAACCCGTCTGAGCCCACCCCTTTCCAAGCACTACCCAAACAAGAGAGCAATTTTGCCTTTGGCTGGCTTATTCCCAGGTTCCCACTGCAGGTTTCCTCGGAACCCCCTGTAAGGAGATGAGCCGCTGAAATAACGGAGCCCGGGGCAGCAACTGCAAACTTCTATTTTCCACGGAACAGCTCCGGCAGATTCTCAGACATCCTTCAACCCCAAACGGTCGGGGGTTTATGTAATTACAACTCTCCGAAGCCTTGCTCCCTCCAGGCCACCACTGCCAGACCCTAAGGCTCTTCCCTTACCCTTCCAAGGCTGCTATCCTCCCTCTTACTAAGTCTTTTGGCCAGGCAAGGCAGTTCCCAAAGCCCTGCGCCAGTGCGGGCTGGGACAGCCGCTAATTATGCAGCTCTCCCTGTTGTGACAGCACCGGGCCGCCTCTTGCAATGGTTACAGATGGGAAACACGGACAGCAGGACACCAGGCCCCATCCCTCTTGCAACAACAGGCTGGATCGAGTTACCCCAGGCTCCCATCCCTTGGGCAATAATAGGAAATGGCAACTTCCGAAGCACGGCCGCTGCTTATTCCAGCCTAAGTGCTCAGGTGAGGGGCTCTGCCTGCAAACCTGCCCTTTGCCGAGCAGTCAGGAAAAAAAAGGGATTCTTTTTTTCCCCCCCTGTCAAATCTCAGTTGCTCAGAAAAAGCTTTAAAATTGCAGGAAAACCAGTCTTCAAAAATTCCTGATGAGCTTTCAGACACATTACAGAAATACTGATATATCTCACTTCTATTTTGACATGTGCTGAGAGGCTTATGGACAGGAAGCTCTGTGGTTATTTTATACACTCTATTCTCATCATTTCATCTCAGCCAGCTCATTCCAGCTCCAGCACACCTGCATGTAAACTGTTTCCAGCATGAATTTCTCAGTGAAGAAGCAAGCTAGGAAAGCACCCTCGCAATGAAGAGCACAAAACGACTAGCACATGGAAAATCCAGTCAATAATTTTGTGAGAAATACCACACAAGTTATTTGTGACACTGAACACAGCAGAGGAAAAAAAAAAAAAAAAGGTATGTCAAAAACAGGAAATGGGTTTAAAATTGGCTCTGGTGGGATGTTGAATCAAGCCTTATAAGTCAGTGTGTTTCCCCATAAAATGTCCTTTCTAACAGATTAAAACATCTCTGTGTATTTTCTGTAATTCTCTTCCCCGCTACAAAACGGGATAACAGGTCTTGTGCAGTTTCTGCCTGAGCAGCTTCACTACTCCTGGCTTTGAGAAAGCTACACATCACCTATGGCTGGCTGCAAATTTAAGTGCTTAATGGCAAGGGTGGGATAAGGAAATAATAACCCTCTTCTGCTACTGATTGTCAATGACATTAAGAGACATCACTGGTACACTGTAAAAAAAAATTCCAAAACAGCAGAGATAAACATCCCACTTTTTTAACAGCAACCATGTTGTGTTTCCTAGATCTGTTCATCTGCGATATATCACATTTATGAATTTTACAAATGTGTAGAAGTGATGCTATATCTGCATATTAAGGCAAGCCTAGGTTAATCAGCTGTGGCACACAGGAAGCTTTCCAGGTAAGTGCCATTAGGAACTGGATAACCTCAAATTTCATTGAAAATACATGTGCAGTCTATCCCTTGTGACAAAGACTAACATGAATTATGGCTAGTCCATACAGCCAGGTTCCCTTTGCCTGACGAGGCTGTTGCATTTCTCAGCTGCCAAAGAACAGTGTTTTCCTACTGTTGCTCAGACAGACAAACCACCACCTTCTCAGCAAAAGCTGGGAGCAGCAGCTAGTTAAAAAGGATGGTGGGAAAAGAGGCAGAGAGAGTGGGGAAGAGAGCTGCAGAAACCCCCAAACTCTGTTTCTTACAAGTACATTCACTACCTCATGGATGAGAGGCAGGAGAAAGCTTTCTCCTTCTTTCCTACATTTTTAAGGAGCTTATTTTAAAGATAAACTTAAGCTGGGACTGAGAACAGTTCGTCACGTCTTCTTTCCCTTCCCTCCAGTTTGCACCAGTTTCTCACTCCAGACTAGTTTATTTTCTCATTGCCAGCCCTCGTTTTGCTGTGGTTAGTGCTTCAGCTCTGAGGCTACCACCAGCAGCACAGCTTTCAGAGGCAGCTCTGACAGCAGAGACACAGGACAAACGGACTGGTAAAAGCAGGAGAGAGCAGTAGAACATGGAGCAGAGACAGCCTGCAGCGAGGAGCTGAGCAGATGACTTTCTGAGAATTAGCTCCTGTACCTGAGGAATGTGTTCTGCTCCTGAAGGAAAGCCACTGCCTGCCAAAACAACAGCATTGTTCAGCCCTTTTGTCCCTTTAGCACCTATGCAGATGCTCCTTTTTGAACCACACTGAGGACAAGAGCCTGAAGACCAGGGCTCCAGAGCAGTACTTAAGTTCTGTAAATGAGAACAGGTCTCCTGTAATTGATTTCTTCCTGGACCATAGTGTTAATTTGCATAATATGTATAGCTGCAAAAATTAAGCGTATGTAATTCAGATTTTGGCTTATTAAAGACCCCACAGAAATATTTTACAACACAACTGAAACGGAATGTTCCTGGAACGTTATGGAATCTTCAGTGTTAGTTATATTCTGCAGGGGGTTTTATCCTATTATACAGCACTTGCTCAATTACAAAACTAAGTGATGTTAAGTAGCTATTCTGTAACACTACAGAGACTGTCAAATACTAGTGGTGGGAGAAATTACCCTGAAGCTAGCCTTTGTCTACTTGGCTGGGGCTTCTTTAAGAGCTAATCACTTACAGTTTTACATACAGCTTGGGTACTTTATGCTTAAAAGGTCTATAGAAAAGACACAGTGCCAATATAGATTTACAAAACATTATATGAGGTTTTCCACAAGCCATATGAAGATTTACATAAGCTCTCTTGACCATGATTTTAAAGCAGTACCACCTTAAAAACTCCAAGATAGTTTCATTTCACTTTTCCTTCACATAAGCACATCTCACTAAATTGCAGGGCATCAATGCAAACCAGGCACAGGGATATTCTGTATTATTCCCTACTTCTGAATAAACTAATGAAATTCAGTGCTCTTCTGACTGTGACAAAGTGGACTATGGAATAAGCCCCCTGAATTTTATTACTGCTCCTTCAGGCACTGATAAATTGAGATCTCTCCCAGGACAAATCCTGGATCTAGTAAAACTTCATTAACAAGTGTACATTTACAGATCCCTACAGACAGCTGGGCTATGGAAGGCATCACGAACCTACTGCACATGCAATTTTTAGGTACCTATCACCATCTAGAGGAAATACACTGTACTGCCTAAAAACCAGCACTGAAAACTCGAGTGCTATTTAAACAAGCAGCTATCAAAGAAAACAGATGGCCCTTAGTATCTATCCAACTTGTTGCCTGTGCAGTTCCACTCCCAATCACCCCAGGGGCTGAAGAGAAAGACCCCCTTTTAGTTCCAGCAGCTACCACAACCAGGTTTCATCACAGATAGGAAGAAAAGAGTGAGATTTCCTCTTTAAATAGTAATTGAAAAAAAAAAGAAAAAAGCTAACTGAATTGCATTGAACATTATTAGATCACAGCAGGAGCTTTCTTCCTTGTTTATAAGGCTCCTGGGCTAGTGTCAGCAATAGCTACTCTGACTTCTACTTGTGTACAGCTTGTACAAACATGCCGGTGCCGGGATGCGATGTCCGGTCAGCTGGGCTGGAGAGGAAGCAGCAGCAGGTCATGACCCTGCTGCCCGTGCCAGGAGCAGCCCTGTGCTGCCACACCTGCTCCCACAGCCCAGCAGCACCAGTGCCAGAGGGATGGCAGCAGTGACAATGCCAGCTCCCCCTGCTCTTCAAGCCACAAAGGAACAGGCTGGCAAAGCAGAAGTGGCACCAGTCTTCAGCCAGTTTATGTGAACGCAGCCACAGACAGCAGATCTAAAGAAACAGATAGGGAGAAGCACCAAATCCTACACAAGTACCTGTGTGTCTTTGCTATTTGGTGCTCAGGAACAAATTAAAATTTGGACTTTTAAATATTTTAAAAAACACCCAACCTGCATATTTTTACTATTTGTTTTTTTTTTTTTTTTTTTTTTAAATCTCTGGTTATTTCTTTGGGCAATGACAGCAGATCATTTGTTTTCATATGCAGGCTGCAGTAGCAGCTCTAAACGCAAACTTCCAGAGGAGTCTCTGACACTTAAAAGCAAACTAAACACAAGTAAAACTCATAGAAAAATTTATATGGAAAAGAAAAAGCAAACAAGTGAAAGTAAACAGAAGAGTTCAAGGGCAGATACTAGGTCAGACTGCAATGAGTGCATGGATTTTACTACCAAAAAAATCCGGAAGTGAGTATCAGCTATCAAATAGAACACCTTCAAGCCACCGTGCCAGCAGAATAGCTACAGGGGCAGTACTGGTGCAAAGAAAGATACTCTCCACTTCTTATCTGGGCCACAGAGCACTCTAGTCCTCTAAAAAAGGGTGTTATTTTTCTGATGGACTTATTTGAGTAATCTTACACTGTTCTTCTACCTACCATGCTTCAAAAACTCAGTATAGAAAAGCCTGACACTACATTTCCCCATCAGCTACTCAACCTGAGCTTTTACACAGCACTGAAAGCTCAGAGCACACTGTTTTGATATCCATGAGTGCTTCTTTAATTGAGGTTTTTTATTCACACCTTCCCCCACCCCATATGGAAAGCTGTGCAGACATGGATCCTTTGCCCATGTCAGTACACAAGGGCGAGCAAAATTGTTTTTTGAAAGCTCTGGCTGGATATATCAAGACCCTGTTCGGCCAGATTGTTGACCATCCTTTGGACAGGGATCCACACAGAAGGGCAAAATAAAGTAACACCAGAACAGGATAGGCCCTAATATACAAAGAACTGATGTGTGGATTTTTCATATATATCTTTCTACTTCTCAGAGATCTAGAAACCTGTTTATGGCATTTTTCAGACTCAAACCATTCGAAAGAGGCACTGTCCTGATATTTCACTCTTCTGCCAGATAGCTCTAGCAAATGGAAAATGGACCAGTATGAGTATACGATGAGCTCAAGCAGGAGGAAATTTGTGTTCAAATTATATGCAACACACAAAACATCATCTTGTTTTCCAAAATTTTGGAAAAACAGTACGCAAATTATCTTCTTAAAGAATTGGGACTTGAAGGAAGTATTGTTGAGCAAGAGGAAATATTGAGGGGTGGGAATGTAGCCATTTCATCCAAATATAAAACCAGAATGATTATCAGCATCACTGAATACAGAAACAACCCAGTATCTTTCATCCTACACCACAAACAGTAATTTTTAAAAAAAGGCTGTTCTCTTTGAAATACAAATACGTTGCTTTTATGACTGATTATCTCAGGTTTTACAGCATGACTGCCTGCAAAACCTTCTGATAAGAAGCAAAGAAGCAATCACCACTCTGCACACGCAACACACCAGGACTAGGGAGAAGATTACTGAAAGGAGCAGAGGAATGACAGGACAAAGGCAGCAAGAAGAGGGAGAAACCACATTTCTGCTGATGTTTCCCACAACCTTTGTCCTAAGCCACCCAGCCATTTCACTCACAGCTGGTCCTTCTTGCCCTGGGGAGCCCAGTCCCTGCTCCCGAGAAGCTGCAGCTTCAAGGGGAGCCAGCAGAGGTTTTGGGGAGCAGGGCAGGGCAGGGGTGCACACGCCCTGACACTCATGGAGTGGGGAGGGGGCAGTGCCTGCCCCCCTCTCACACCTGAGCCTCGACACTGCAGTCTTTGAGCAGGCAAAGATGAACTCTTTCACATCTTGCAAACAACAGTGTGTATCTTATAAACTACGGTGATCAGGGGACTGGCGGGGGGAAAGGCAGACTCCTGTCTGCATGTCAGGCTCCTCACCAACTTGCATCGAGGACATAGGTGAGATGGGCAGGGGGGAGACATCTCACTGGGTTACAATGCTTTAGCCTGAACCTGCTCCCTCGTGGGGCTCGAGATGGGAACGGTGGCCCTGCACAGGCACCAGGCCATTGCCAGGGGTCATTGACAGGCATCCCCTTCTCTCACATTCCCACTATCCCTGCATCCATCCTCCCCATGGCTTTTCAGCCCTAGCCTGCCCAGGAAGTGAATTCTCCTGCAGGCTCGCTGTCTGTATGCAAACTAGACAGGTTTAAGAGTATCCTATTGCCATTTTGCTCAAATTCATAATATGTGAATTAAGGCAAACAAATGTAAAGTTAATGTCTCAAATTTAAGACTCAGGAATACCAACTGGCCCATCTAATGACTTCTGTTTCTATGTGGATGATAAAATATGAATGCATGTTGACAGGGTCAGAGAGTCCCAAAGCCACTTTGAAAACCCTTTGGAGGAACTGCGATGTGTTCTTCCAGACAGTTTCAATACAAAACTGTTTCAAACATCTCTGTGTGTTCTGAAGACCTTTTTACTTTTCCTACCCACAGATTGTTTCAATATTACATAAATTACATTTCACTACCTAGGTGATCCCAAGGTGAGGCAGTATGCACTGCTTTACATTGACAGAGACAAAGAGAGAAACTGTCCCCCCTGCTACTCTCCATCTTGGGAGGGGGAGAAGCAAGGAGGCCTCTATTTTAATGTACATGTTCAGAAGGAAAAAATGAAAACTAAGCAGAAAAAACTCTGCTGATGGCTGTCAGCAATGTATATCTGACTCTGTAGCAGACAAGGCTGAGCAGCTTATAGCAGAATCTCTTCTTCTTTGCCCACTTACCACAAAACAGTGCCATCATCTAAACCAAAATGTCCTGCAGGATCCCTGCAGTGTAATTTGTAGGTTTTATGTACGCAGTGGTTTTAATACAGCCCACAGAATAACTGAACAGAATTTACATGGGTTCCAACATTTTTTCAGGATGGGTGAATGGTACTGTCTATCCAAGCAGCCCGCTTTGTAAGTGTTAGCATCATGGACTGTGATAACAAACAAGGCATCTGGAGCAGGCTGCATTTGAATTTCAAAACAGAGCAGCTTATTCTTTGCTGTACCTTCCTGTTGCCTAGACCTGGGACGGGTGTTTTGCAAATGCTCAATGTCACAGATAACTAAGAGGAAGAGAAAAAATTACCAGCCGTTCCATCTCCTGCTCCCGAAGTCGCTCTTCCCTCTGCCTCCTGTGATAGTCCATGAGGTCTTCCCTTCCTGAAATCGAGCTAATGCTGTTCTTCCGCTCTCTCATGGACACCTGCAGAGAATTTGGCGTCTGTCTGTAACTTTCCAGGTCTGTGTCATCAAGTTCCATGGAACTGGTGGAAAGGTTTCTTCGGACAGAGAATGACCTGTCAAAATCCACTGGGGAGAAAGAACTACTGGGACTTGTTCCTGAGAGTCCAGGTCTATCAAAATCATCAGGGAGATATGGGGAAGAAGGTGCTAAAAGCATTTTTTTAGCAATTCGAGGGCTTGCAGGAACGCTAAGAGTTGAACTGACATAGGGATTACTCCCAGAGACAGAGTTTGCAAGTGGTGAAACCCCTGAGCTGCAAGAAGAAAAATTCAGGTAATTATCAGCATCAAAAGCATTCTGAGGTAGATCTTTTTCTCCAAGTTTTTTCCTTTTACTATTACCCAGAGAGCTTCTGGGAGGCAGACTTAGTGGCACCAGCTGGTTTTCTGTTGATTTATAAAGTCTGGGTAGGGAACGACTGTACATTCCCATATGACTTAGAGATCCACCAGAGAATTTCCTAGGCCGGGAACCCAGAGTTTCCATCATCACATCCTTGTACTTAACTGGCTTCATGTTAAGGGCCAGACCATTTTCACCATTAATTCTTCTGCCTTGCTTTGGGCTAGAAGGCATGCTGGCTGCCCCAGAACTGCTACCAGGTGAAAGCATCAGCTCGTTCCCCGAGCTTCCATTCCACATAGTCAGAAGAGAGCCTGAGATCTTCTTTGACTCCAGCATTCCTGGGAAGTAGATGTTGTCATAAGATTTATTTCTCTGACTGTACTTTGAGTAGTGAAACTTATCCATCTGTCCAAGGGATTTTTCATTTTCTCTGCTGGCATGAATATCAAAATCTGTCCTTCCTGAACTATACCCGCTGAGGGATGGAGACATGCCTGATATGGAGCCCAAATGCTTTACAGAGATGCTTTTATCTGGAAGATATGGGCTTTCACAGGGGAACTGCTTGCCTCCCTGAATTTTGTTAATAGAGTGTGTATTTTTAACACTGGCGGAAGGATTAGGTTTGATTGGCATAGGTTGTGAAAGGGTTAAATAAGAGCCAGCATAGTCCCCATTTGTTTTAAATTTAAGAGTTGATGAATATTTCTTCGTGTTGAGGTTTTCCATAATATCCTGGAGACCATTTTCAAGGGAACTCGCCACAGAACTCTTTCCCAAACTAGCATTTTGTAATTCCATCTGTTTTTGTGAGTGGCTATAGTTTGCCATAATCTGACTGGAATCTGTAAAGAAGGGAAAACAAGAAAAAAAATTTAGCAAGTAAGCAGCCTGTTGCATGTGCATGCCTGCAAAATAACTTGAATGCTTTTTGCAATAATTATTGTGCTTGTAATAAATGTGTCTCAGATCACTAAGCAAAGGAGGAGATGCACAACTTTCCCATCTGTTTCTGCAAAAGATGGGAGACTGAAAAAGAAGGGGTAGAGGCATAAAACCATACCAAAATCAGCAACATAGTTGTAAAGAGGCTAGACTCTTTCTTTGCTGTTCTATCCATTGCAGGAGCCTCTGGCTCAGCCTTTATAACCCTGAGACTGTTGCGATATGCATGAAGTAAGGAAGAATTATTGTCCTGATGTTTCACAGCTGAGGAACTGAGGCACAGGGAGAATATGCAAAGCAGACAGCAGAGTAAAGAACCCAACTCAGGTCTCCCAGGGCCAAAGACATAAGATATACTGCTCTGGATCCCCTCTCCCTTTAATCTCTGCAGATAGTGGATCTGAGCCCCAACACACTAGGGAGCTCAATTTAAAGCTCAGTAGGAGTCTGTCACCTTTCTGCTTACTTTGTGGATGGTCCTGCAAAGCTTAATGGGAAAGTACAAAACCAAGGCACGTTTTTCAAGGTGTTTCAGGTCATTGCTCTAAAAATACAAAGCTGTAACTACATCTGCAAAGAGCATTTTGGTTAAAAGATAACCTTAAGGAAGCAGAATGCTAGGTTGCATGACTTCATTCAAAACAACAAAACCACATGACTATTAAAAATACTGATGGGGGTGAAGGTTACAGATCCTAATGATCTTTCGGAAATCTAATATACACCCAGGACGAAAGCACAGACCTAAAAAGCCTTTGCTGTGGTGGGTGTTATTGTTCAACAATGTGTCAAGCTCTAGCCTACAGTTCTGAGCTCTGCTTTTCCAAAAGCAAAGAAAGGAATTCAGCTCCTGACAGTGCCAGTTACTGCAGGAGATAAACAGGACCCCCAGCAGGCTAACACTTAGTTAAACCTCAGCTGATGTAGAAATGACACCATTAACACTTACAGCAGCTCCTGGGATGTGCTGGTCTACACTTTGAACTAATAAAGCACTCCTGAATGTCAGTTACTGCAGTGCCAGCAAGTGTTTCTGAAAATAGGGGTCAAACCTGGGATTTACCCTTGGCTCAGTCACATTTCACCTGTGACTTCAGTTTCCTCATGAGAAACTGAATTTCATCATGTCACTTGGTGGAGAAACCTAATGTGTAAAGTGCCCTTAGAGTCCTTGGAGGCAATAGTTGAGTCCTCTCCCAAGTACCACTTCAGGTAATTATATGAACCAAGAGACAGGATTTGGGATTCCTGTTGGCCACCAGAGCTCATGTGGCCTGCTTTCACTGAGAATCACTAGGCTCAGATCTTGTGGAAGGTGGCAATGCACTCTTCACAGGGGTCCTGGTTTCTGGGACCTTCTCTGACAAAAAGGCAAAATGAAATTCACCACTGTCCAGAGCATCAGCAGTCCTCTGCTGCCCAGGCCTCCTCTGCACAACCCAGGTGTGCAACAACAGCTTCTCCTCAATTATTCAGGAAAAAGCCCATAAGTTTGAGAAGAGAGGTAACCATCATTACTAATGGAATTGAACTGGCAGAAGGTAAAGGGAGCCAGCATTAGGGGACACAAACACAAAAATCAAAGTAAAATAAAACACCTTCTTGACCATAGTGGACCTAGCTAAGCAGCTGTTAATTACAAGCTCTGGTAGTGGCCAAAAGCATTAACTTGCACCTTCAAAACTAAACGTCACATCTCCTACTACACAGAATTTAATGTTTTTATGCTGGCTGTAATTATGGGATTTATATTATAATTTTAACACAATTTCTATGATGATACAACTATCTAAGCTGCCTTTGAATCAGCGAGTTCACAGAGCTCTCCATCACACTATCACCAGTTCGAGCAGTGAAACTGCAGTTTCTAATATTGTGATATTTTACTTGACATTTTTTAGCTATTTTCATAAACTTTGATAACAGCAATGATGAAGTTCAAATGAACAAAAGGATGAATGTGACCTAAATTCAAAAGAACTCTTGTCAGGACAAGAAAACATCATCTGGAAAAATCAAGCATTCATCGTATTAGTGGTGTTTTAAGGAAGAAGAATAAGACGTAGAAGTTATTTAAGAGCCCAGATGTAAAGCACAATGTATATGCCTTTTATACTTAACCTTCCATTGTGGAACAGACCCTAATTTCAATTTCAGTTGCTCTTTCTCCTCCCCTCTTCCAAATCTCTCTTAAAAAACCTGAAATCTAATCTCATATGAAAACTGTACTGTCCAAACCTTAACTAACACAGCTAAGTTCAAATATTTTTGCATAAATTTCACTGGCTCCTCTATAAATAGCTTGGCAGACACATTAATGGGACATTAATAATTGTTCATTACTCCCTTGCAACAGCAGTAGTGCACATTTAATCCTACAAAGACTGGACGCTTTTGCCAAAAAACAAGTTAGCTCATGGAAACTTTCATGCCTGTTCACCACAGCAGTGAAGGGTTCATTGTACTTGAAATCCAAACAAGTACAGTACGAAAAGGTCATGATACCTTCGTGCAGCCACTCCAGTTCAGCTTTTCTCTACTATCCCTTATGCCAGTTTTTCTGTGCTTTTGCTCCCAGCACCTCAGAGCCCGTAATCATACAGTTAAATCCCAACTGGACAACAGCACATGTTTAAATAAACCACAGCTGCTTCCCACCAACCAGATCTTGTTTGTTTTATTTTTAGGGTAATGTTTGAGTAGAAACTTGATGAATATGCCAGGATGGGTTACACATCCTGGCTGATGCTCTCTCTGCATGCAGCCACAGAGACTGAGGACGGGAGCTTCAGCTCGTGACGTGCCCTGAACCCATCCTGCATCCAGGTCAGCTCCAGCTTTCATGCTCAGTACAAGGGTCCTCTGTTTAGCAAAGTATTTGCTGCCTGGAGCTACAGAAGGAAATTATTCCTTTTTTTTTTTTTTTTTTTTTTTTTTTTTTTTTTTT
>WEKY01047142.1:94453-124309 GCA_013390045.1 Picathartes gymnocephalus
CGCCCCCGGGAGCCGCCCCCCGCCGCAGCGCCCGCCCCCGGCGGGGCCGGGGCACCCCCGCGGGCAGAATGGTTCGCTCCCCTCGGGCCGGGGTCCGGGAGCGGGGCGGGCAAAGGGCAGCCGGGATGGGGGGGAAGGGACGGAGCGGGGGCTGGACGGGCGAGAACGGGGAAACGGGCACAGGGATATCCCCGGAGGGGCCGCCGTGGAGCTCTTCACGATCCATAAATATGAGTCGCCAGGCAATTTCCTGCCCGCGAGATTAGCTGAGCAAACAGGGCGGCGCTGGCAGGGCGCGGGCCCCGTTTTCCGTGCCTGGGGCTGGGGTGCGCTTTACCTGCGCCCGCCCTCCACCTCATCTTTCTCCTCATCCCCGGGGAAGCCGCGTTTCAGAGGGGGCTGCCCTCCGCCCTCCCGACCCCGGAGCAGAGCCGGGTTGCCTCCGTTCCCTGTTTGGGGCGCCCCTCCCACTCACCCAGCCCCGGGTCACACCCTGCTGTTGCCTCTGCCTGAGGTGTCCTGAGATTCAAGATTTTCTCTTACCTGAGAAAAATACACCCATGAAAGTATGTGTGTAATACATAGATACCCTCGCGTGTATACACGCACGGGGCTCCCAAAAGACCCCCGTCCAGTCTCCATGCATCACCGAAAGATGCAGCTGCCACCAGCAGCATTTTGCTGTTCCCAAGGCAGGGAAGGGGCTGCTGAGCCCGGCCGGCCCTTGCTGGAGGGGTTTTCACGCCAAAGCAATCCTGCAAACTAGCACCAGCTCGCCAAAGCGTGTTTGCCAGAGCAGCGCGCCTCGCCCGCCCCGTGTTTGGCAAGCGGCTGGAGGTGCCGGCCCGGACCCTTCAGAGGTCCTGCCTCAGGAGGCTGCTCAGTGACACAGGCGGCGAGGCCACCGCCGGGCTTGGAGCTGCTACAAGGGGAAAAAAAAGGGGACAAACCCTCCGAGGAGGGGTCGTCCCTCACCCGGGATCACTGGGTGCTGGCAGCCCAGGGCGTATGACCAAGCTTCGCTTTCCGAGCGCCTGTGCAGTGTCAGGCTCGGTGAGGCAAACCCCGGCGGTGAGAGATGCGAGCCAGCCTGCAGGGCTCAGGGCAGTGAGCCAGAGTATCCTGCGCAGCGATCCTGTTTCGTGCTGTGTGGCCTCGTCACTCTACCTTTCCCCATTTGTTTCCCAAAGAGGAAATTCGGGAATAGCAGCACTTACCTGCTGTGCAGGGGTCCTGCGGGATGGGTCGAAGCTCCCCCAGCACTCGGCCAGGTAAACAAACCACAGCCGCGACTGCTGCTGTTCCCATGTGCCACGAGGAAACTGAGTTTGCTGGAACACATTTCCTGCCTTACATATTCCAGGGGATATTTTACTTGGCTAGAACTGCAACTTTACCACAGTATAAACTTCGTAATAACTCATTTATACCTGGAATCTATATAGTGACACCCACAATACTGGAGAATATGGAAAAAAACCCCAAACCTTGACTGTCCTGGTGTCTACTGTAGTTTACATATAAAAAGACAAGCTTTGAGACTAATTACTCTAAAAGACCAGAACCTAGATGGTCTCTTCTGTGATGCCCCCGCAAACATCTCAGTGTTTCATTTCCACTGTCATTGAACCTGGCTCTTTTGTTTTGTTTACCGAGCAAGCAAGAAGAAGTACATGCACTTAAAAAATAAAGGCATATGCGTGTAGTAAATGCAGAGTTAAGGACATGGTCACAATTGGTAGAACTGAAAATTACTTTTAATCCTGCCACAGCCAGAACCAAAAGCAGCCAGTCTTCCCTTCATCTCACATGATCTTCCTTTTAAGTGGGAAAAACTGTAAGTAATAGTCTGCAAAAATCTCCCTAGGGAAAGAGAAGCCCAGGAATATGGAAAACTGCAACTTTGGTTGTGGTCAAACTGTTGCTCTGAGGGACTTGTGATATGCCAGCTGAAATGTTGCTTCACTTATTTCCTACCCAGTAGGTGAGGAGGCAGCAAATCTGGGTGAGGCAGACTCTATGTTTCCCCTGATGCCTGTATGCTGGGAAAACTTTGTCTAAATCAGTGTCACCTGTTTCTTTTCAGCAAAAGAAATAAAAATACAGAATAGGACTTATTTCTAAAATAATGATAAGTACCCAAAACCAGCCATAGCTGAGGCTCTAAAATAACTTGGTAAGTTGTAATGTTTAACAGGCAAGAGTCTGGCAATTTAAAACAACAAAAAACCCCTGTCTTACATTTTACGAGTAGGAAATACTTAAAAATTAGGAAACAAGTGAAACTCCATAAATGAAAGATCTGAAAACTCTTGTTGGAGCAAAAGAGGCAATGGTACTATTAAAAAAAGTCAGGAAAAAGTATATGGAAACTTGCACGAGAGCTACAAGTCATAGATGGCTTCAATAGTCCACCTAACTAGCATTAACAGTTTTCATGGCAATTGCACTTCAGCATCAACTGTACTGCATATCATAGAGGCTTTTAAAATTCTCCACCCCTCAGCATGCAGGCATGCCTGATAAAAGTTTGGTTTCCATGGTAATTCATATAAGTAGAAATCAAATGTTGGAATGTTTGCAAAAAGCATGCTTTAATCAGGAGCATTGAAAATGGTAATAAAATGCCATTTTGTTACCGTACTTCAATGCCATGCTTCTATAAGATAGGAGAGATCAGTTCAGCTGCTTCAGAACTGAAGTAATCTCTGAGCAGACACCCTCAGTCACAACCTCTGTGTTACCTGGTCCCTTACCTTCACAACTTTTATCCACATCAGGTGTGGACATGACTGCATTTCTGTCAAATGAGCCAGAGCCCAGAGCTGGGAGTTGGTTTGGACTTTATGTTACCTGCAGGAGGAGAGGCGATTCCCAGCCTGACAAAATCGTTTGAGATAAAGCTTCCCATTGATGACTGGGTGCCATTACACCCAGCCTTTTCTTTGGTGGCAAAACTGGTCTGGTGTCTTCCATTTTGTGCCTTAACTACTCATTTGGATTCACAATCTATGATTTGTTACATTCTTTGCTGGTGTGATGCAATTATTTATGATAACTAGATCAAGAAAATGATCCAGGTGAAACCTCTTCCTTCCCAACACCTCTGCCTCTTCTGAAAAAGGTCCAAAAAGAACTTGCTTCAGAGTGATGATGGGAAGAGAAACAAATAGATCTGAGCAGTTGTGCTTGAGACTGGCTCTCTGTTTCTTGAACCAGCATCACGAACACACCAATGGATTATTAAGTTGCACTCTTTTTGAACAAACCTGTCACAACAAATGAAGTCGTAAGGATTCAATGCTTTCCAGCATGTAACCAGAGCACTTTGAACCACTTGTTTATAGCTTGAAGACAGTAACAATCGTCACAACCAGAATTTTGGGTGAAACTTCAAAGCAAGCAGTGATTCCTCTCCTGCAACTTCCTCAAAGACATTTTGAGGCAGTATATCAGGCTGGATTCTAGGTTATGAAAGAGTCTTGATTTTTAACGCTTGTTGGGAACCTCTGCAAAATCAAAAGGCAATGTGCTCATCAGTACCATTCTGGTGAAAAAAATCACACACTGGTCATCCTAGTTAAAAATCTAAAAATCTATTAATGCAGCACACAGTAGAAATGTATATCAGTAATAAAATAAGTTGGAGTTCAACCGGTGGATTGTTCTTGTGACTCGTCCTGAAACTTTCTTAAACTGTCACACAAGAGCTATCAAGAAGAAACTACCAGGGGAAAATAAGTTACATGACTAATCAAATCTCGTGCTTCAGGGCACAAGTCAATTGCTGGAAGGGTCAAGAAAGGAATTTCCTTACTCTCTTCCTTTGCACAGTTGTATATAATTAACTAGGTTGTAATTGCAAGGCAAAAAAATGGTTATATTTTTCATTTTTCTGAATCATCAGGCACTGGCTGCTTTTGCAGCTGGATTCAGAGCTGAAGGGACAGGTCTGGTAGGTGGGTTTTGTTGCACTTTTGTGAATTTTTGCATAGATTCACAGCACAGCTGGGAAGTTACCTCTTCCTTTATGCTGACTGCCCAGACCACAGTATAAATGTGTTGCAGAACTACCATTAAAGGGAGACTAATTTAGGCAGTTAATTTTCTGTTAATAATAAGTAGTTACCTTAAAAAAACCCCTCTGTCTATAATTGCACAAGTCATAATGAGTCATTTAAGTAGCAGCAGTGTTGTATCCATAATGGCCTAAGGATATAAACAAGACAAGATTTGTTGGGGAGGTAACCATTTTTATTAAGCAACTGGACCATTTAATGCAATAAAAGAGCACGCTATTTCTTCATTAAATAGAGTATTTTAGTAATCAAAAGAATTTTTGCTACCTCAGGATGGACATTGCTTCAAATCACAAGAGCTCTCCCCTACTAGCTTGTGTATGGTTCTCTGTCTTCACAGCTGATTAATTGCTTCCCTTTCCAGAATCAGCGTGTGCACTGGTCAGTGGGGGTGGCTTAGGGCTTCACCAGCCAGCTCTGCTACTGCTGCTAAGCTCTCTACAGTGGTAGTAAAGTGTTTTTTCCTGAACACGAGTGCATTTTTGATATATGATCTGTGAGAAAACATGTTGAAAACGACGAGCACTAGCAAAACCTTGGTCAGTGCTCCTTAGAGATGCCAAAACAGTAGGAAAGCAGCTGGCACAAGACATGGTGCAAATTCTGTAGCTACACTGGGTTACAATAATAGTCACAGATTAGGACAGCTAATCGTTTTGTACTCAGTGATTGGATACATGGGTACTTTCATTCATTGCCCCTTCTAGTCTTATCTTTTACCCAGCAAGCAATAAGCTGATTCATAAGTCCTTCAAGGCACCTAAGTTTGGAGCCTTATGATTTTGTTCTGATGCCAAGTCAGGGAGGTTTTCTATTCTCCTTTGGTCTCTATTTATCAAATCTGGATGCATATATAACAGTATTGTGGGTCATGTCAGTAAGACTGGACTTTCTTTAGTAGGAAATGAGAAGAAATCTACTGCAATTTAAGCTATTTGCCCAAGGTTACACAAGAAATCTCAGTGGAGGCAAGGTATGGAACAGAAAAACCAAAGTTACTATGTTAATTTCACAGTTAATCTGTGTAAAAATGGATCTCTCTGTGTTGAAATAAATTCTCATTTATTTTCTTCCTCCTGTAGAAAAGTGTTCTTCCCCTTCAAATGAAATTAAATTAATTATTATAGAGTCAAAATAGGTAAAACAGTGTATTTGTACCTAAAAGAAAAATGGTTGCCACAACTTCTTTCATTCTCTTCAGAGTCATTTGGGCTTTTGTAAAGGAAAAAGCTTTGCCTAAAGAGTTTAGATAAAATATATTCTTACAACTGATTAATGAAGCTGTTTTTGCTGATAAGTTTTTATATGTGCATTCAGAAGGGTTGTAGAGGTTTTCTTTTCAGCAGATGGCCCCCAAATGTGGAATTATGTCCCATTAGCAGCACAAAGGATGACACAATATTGCTACTACTTTCTCACAGTAATAGGGGCAGAATAAGCTGCAGAGATATATTTTAGCCTCAGATTTCTGGTTTTTTTACTCCTAACGGAGGCAGGATTAAAAGCATCTGAAAAATGTAAATTATAACAATTCTCTCCCTACGCATTCCTTACTTAAGATTGCCTTAAATGCTTAGACAAAATATACTAAACGCCAAGACAGACATCCTGAAGGAGCACTAATACCCAAGGTAAAATCAAGCTAAACCAAAATAGAAGTCAAACAACAACCCATCACCTAGCTTTCCCACTGGGCTTGCACCCCCTTCAACAAAATCCTGAAAGTATAACAGGATAGTGGAGAATGTCACAGAATACAATACATTCATCTCCCAACACAGTATGCAAGGGAAAGGGGAAGATGGTCCAGCATTTCCCCACAGGTTTTCAGCAGCTGGGTGCTGTACAAATTTGGCTCCTGAGGCCAGGATAGCTTCTGTACCAGACAGCTTGTTAGCATGCAAAGCAGGGTAAGACAGAATATGGCACATACCCCCTGTGCCAGATTAATCTGTATTCTGTTCTTCCCTTTCCTCCTTATGTCAGCTCCATTTTGGGTTACCCTGGGGAATAATGGGGTACCGTGCCCAGCCATCCCACAGGTGACACAGTTCCCTGTGCCTGCTGTTGGATGTGCCACCTTCCTGACAGGGTCTGTCACAAGGCCAGCGACAGGACTGGGGTCCGGCAGGCTGGGCAGAGGATGAAGCTGTGGGAGGGCTCTGGATGACCTCGCCCTTTGTGCAGGCTGCAGACTGCTGGAAGAGCTTTTGGCACCTGAGCTTAGTGTAAAGAAAGTAAAGCACTTGGGTCCTTCAGAAGCTCTGCATCTCTCCATCTGCCCAGCCCGTGGTCGCTGGAATCTCTGCTCTTTAACCAGAAACTAAAGCTCTACAGGGCAGCGCCCCAGCTAACGCTACCAGGTAAGCTGAAAAGCAAATAAACACAGATATTTTGGGAATATGAGTAGTTTGAAAATGCTGTTTTACAGGAGCTGAGCCGTGTAAAGCTGCTGTCTTATGCATACGTCCTTGTCTACGCTGCTGCCCGCAGAGCTCCTGTCCCCGTCCTGCCGTGCTGCTCCTGGAGCTCGGGCACCCCTTCACCACAGAGCCCTACATACGCTCTTTGCTCTGGGTTGCACCGCTGTGGCCACCACACCACACAATTTCCATTAAATTCCCACTGGCTGATGTAGGATTAGGCCCACAGGAAGCAATAAAATATGCTTGCTGATCCCACAGTATCACAGGAAATTAATGCATGACAATCTTTTAACACACTGTTTTAATAAATTCTAATTTTCTACTGTAGTTTAAAGACCACTGTAAAATCTGAGATAGGAAGCTGGGAGTAGTCTGCCTTCTTTGTCATAATGCCTTGTTTACATGTTCCTTTTTTTTTCTTCTTCTTTGTACTACTGAAACCTTGAAGCACTCAAGGGGAGGCATCTCAGCATTGGTGAGCAACAACCTTCTTTTTTTGGTTGCAAGCTCCTCAGACCATCCTGTAAGCTAGAAACTCATTCTAACTAAACAGAGAAATGTACTATTTCAGTGATACACTTGGCTAACAGGACGTAAATTAGTAAGAAATATGAAATGGGGACACAAAAGTAGCCCATAGGAGCCGGGCAATTAATGCATAAAGAGAGAGGAGGAAGGACAGCAGATCCTCATTAGACTTAGAAACAGTTTGTCATTAGTGTATTTTTTTAAACTTCAGAATTTTAACGGGAGAAAAATGTTTCTTTATGCCTCCAATCTCCTCTTTAGTTAACGGAGGCTTCAGGTTCCCCCTCCCCCTTCATTTCTGGAGAGGCTGCCAAGTTTTCCCAGAGCTAAAAGCAACAACTTTCTGTTAAACGTTACTTCATGCTTCTGGTATTAATCTAATAGGAGGCTGGATGGGGAGGAGGGGGAAGCAGCAATGAAAGCTGATTTCCTGCCATGCAGTGGGAAATCCATAGAAAACTCAGATCTAACACTAATTTTAACAGCTGGATGACTGCTTTGGCTTTTACTTACCATAGGAACATACAACTGCATAGGGTTGTTTTTTTGTTTTGGTTTTTTTTGGTTTTTTTTTTGTTTGGTTCTTTTTATAAAAAGAAACAGACGTCAAGCAAAAGGCAAAATAAAAAGGAGGCTTGCATTTGTATATGCCCTGATTAAACCATCCTTTTCTGCTACTGTAGAAATATCAACAAATTTTGCAAATTGCCTCTCATTTCTGTCAACATTTCTAATAAGAATGTTCATGGAAAGAGAAAATATCCAAGGAAATTGTCTTGCTAATAAGCACTTCAACAAATATTTACTTGGGAAGTGCTCCAGCGACCACTTTGAAAAGGGCATTAGTGGGTTTGAGAATCACACAATAGGGACATTGAAATAAATCTCCTTGATGGAGGTGAAAAACTCGTAACAAACCCAGTAGATTGTGAACACTCAAAATGTAAGTCAGAGAAAACTGTCCTGTAGCAATTCCTCGCCATAGACAACGTACAGCACAGAACTGTTAGCAGCACATCGCTCAGGCTTGACTATTCTGATAATAATTGTTTGGAGGGTGATGGCCACAAATGTAATCCTTTATCTTGACTATTTAAAATAATGGCTGTTTTCTTCTTTCAATGCGTGTTGCTCAGCCTTTGCTCCACCTGTTTCTCACACACCATATGGCTCAAATCACGACATATTGCAGATGATTTTTTTTTTACGTTGATGCAAAGAAAGCTTAATACAGTACACACGCTGAAACTGAATGCTGTTTTGCAGATGAAGCCGGGCTATAGCTTGTGTGTGTATGCAAGGAAGGACCCTTACCCCAGATTATCTTGATTATAACGCTTTACCTGCCCGCTGATGCATGCAATCAACAGAACACGGCAGCTGGTTTTTATGTCCCTAGCTGCAGCCAGCTGTTAGGCTGAAAGTGTTAATCACCCTTTTCATCGGTCCCAGGCTTGCATTAAGCAAAATAGAGGACTCTCAGGAGCAGCGATGCCTGAGAAATCCCAGAAGCTAACACCCAAAACATGAAGTAGAAGTTATGCCATGTGAGCAGTGAGGCTTCTCAAGGGGCAGATAAGCACAGGGCTGGAACCTTTGATAGTTTGAAGTGCTGATGGGCAGGAGAGACGGGATTGAAAGCCTTGAAAACGAGAGAATGAGAAAAGTTCCTCTGGATATCACATTAGAAATAAGTTTTAACAGATGAAACTGCTTAGAATGTTGAAAAGGCAGAGACCTCTAAAAAGAAAATTGTTTCCAGTTTCTTTATTCTGTGTTCCTAAACCCCAGGACATTATGCATAGTTTTTAAGTCAACAGGACTATTGCCATTGCTCTCTCTGTGCTCCAAAAATTCCAGCTGGTATCAGGTTTTCCTTGTAATGGAAACAAGCTGGCAGAACTTCAAAGTCTTGATAACAGTTTACACAGAGAAAGAACAGCAACAGTTAGTTATACTTCCCTATTAAAAGTGTTGTTTTCACCTCTCTATTTTTTTACAGAAGTTGGATAGAATTTGGCAATGAAATGGTGCCACTTGTATCTGGTCAAATCTCAGGAAGAGAATGTCAAAATGTAGCTGTACTGGAATTTGTTTGGGAAACGTTATCTGAGAGCTCAACTTTTGTTAAATATGCCATGACCAGGGGCTATGAGCACCATGAAATCATTGATCTCAGTTGGGCAGCTTTTAAATGGCTAAGAAACTGAAATGGAAGTTTGAAAAATAGGGATATATGAGTATCCTGTTTCTTTATTGGAAGGCACAGAAATCATGCAATCCTGATAAACGCTAAGGCAGTATGAATGTTCCAAAAACATAGGAGATTGAGTGAAAAAATGTTCAGTAAGTGAAAATAATACTTTAAAATAAATTTGCCTTCGATTAACAAATCCAGTTCAAACAATTCCATCTGTTTTAATCTTTTTTCTTTTTCTAAGTTTTTATCACAGTGGGATTGTAGCCTCACTTTCAAAGCTGTCCTAACTTTAAATTTATACTTCTCTGCAAAAAGTATTTCTCTTTTAAAAGTACGACAGTCCCTCATTTATTTTCTTCCTCCTTTCCTCCTTCCCTGATCATATGCAACAGCAGAAATGGCCTTTGTTAGCTTTTTCTGGGCTGGCAGGAAGCCCAAAGATCCAGCTGACAAAAACCTCAAGTCAGCAATTCCAACGTGAAGAATGTCCTTTTCAGAGCCCCCGTTTCACAGTCCCTCTGTCACGGAGCATCTCAGCAGCAGCACACAGAAGAGCCTCGCACTGCTCTTCCTTCCAAGGTGAATTATCCGTGCCCTGTTCCTTGTGCTTCAGGGATTAGCTCTCCTGGCCCACCCGTTGCTGCCCGGCGTTTGTGTGCTGAGCTCTGGGGAGGCTGATGCCACAGCACCGCTCCAAAACAAAGCTCCCTCCCATCTGTGGGTTCAAGGAGCGACTGCAAGGCTCGGTGGGTCGGCTCCTGTCCCTCCCAGCCCTCATTACGTCTGAAACAGAGCATCCTGTACTCAGAGGGAAGCAGCTTGAGAGGCTGTGTGAGCCTAGACACAGTACGGCCAGCAAAAGGTCCCCGAGTTAAATACACGTGTGCTGCTGTAAAGATCACCCACTGCTGGATCACTGAGTTTGCACCAAAATTTCTGACATGAAAGAGTCAACAGCTGCAGAGAAGCTGCTGGTTCACAGTGGGCAGCACTCAGAAAAACAAGTGCTGTGAACGAACTTAAGGGTCTATCTCACGCTTTAGTTGAATAAGGTGAATTTTGATTTATTTTTTTTTCCCCAAAGGAATTCAATGATTTTTAAGGAAACAAAGAACACAGTAAATAAAGACTTCACTGGGCTGCACAGTGATCTGAACTACAGCTTTGCAGCATGGAAGTGGTTCATCCTGCAATCACAGCACTTCATTTAATATCAAAATAAGCGCTTATTTCTCATGCAGTTTTCTTTCCTGAGCCTTTCTTTAGTGGACAAAACAAGTGAACACTGTGCTTTTTGTTCTTTCTCCTTCCCTTTCCTCAGTGGTCCTTTGGTATTTACCTCCTCTCATTTTGGATTTCCTGTCTGTACCCTAGGGAAAGGATTTTCCTGTGAGAAACAAATGTCACATTGCTGATCTCTTTGGATGCCAATAGTCCAAGCCTATCCTCCGTGTGAAGCAAAGCTCTCACCTGCTACCAGAAGAGTACTGCTCTCAGATTATTTTTTTTCCTGAATGATTTCATTTGGAACTAGCTTTAAAGAATCAATTTTCTGGTTGCTAGTAGAGCTTCTATTTCCATTTTTTTAAACTGAGGTGGATGCAACTGTTTTGGGTAAGTGAAGACCTAAACTGGATTAAATCTCAAAATTCAAACCAAACATCATTTTGACAACATACCTGCTTTCTACAGGGTCCTGCGTAGCACATATGTTTTGGTTACTGTATTTGATGTTTTGATCTGAGAGGGGGAGAAAAGCAAGTGAGAATACTCTGTATTTCTTCTGCACATATGCAGAGAGCAGGGCACAGTGACTCTGGTAGAAGCATCCAGATATGGTGATATTAAACACGCACAACTGTTTCTGAAATTACAGAGGGTGGTTTTGCATAAGAGAAGAAATATTCCTGGAAATTCACACCTAATTATTCATGGAAATAAAAGTCACTAGCAGGACAAGAGAAGGAAAAAAAGCTCTGCATTTGAGCAGCAAAAGTCCCAGAAGATGTGTCTGCTCAGATGGTTGAGACCCAAAACTTTCTTCCCCTCAAACACAAATCAGAGCCTTTTTTTTTTTTCCCCCAGTGATCAGAGAGACCAAAAAACCTTCAGCCTCTGAGCTGGATCATGTCCAAGGCTGCTGAGCCTTGGGTGACTTAATGACAGGCTGTGGAAATGCTTGGGAAGAGAGGTGCCACATCTCTTCTCTGGCTCTGGAGAGGCCAGAAGACAGACACATGACTGTGCTGCGAAGACAGAAAAGTAGTTTTTGGAAGCTGCCTGGGGATTATGTTTATGTGCATGCATGCTCAAGTGCAAGGTACGAGTCCTATACTGAGCGTGTGTCACACCAGCAGAGTGCAAAAGTAGGGGTAAGGAATGGGGTAGGATATATTGCTTAGTGCATTTTCATTTAGAGGTCTTCAGGGTGTTTGGTGCTTAGGATGCTGAAAATGCCTTAGGTTTCTTTGCTATCCTCTTGTGGTGTGTGATAAGAGCTGCTGGATTGCCATGATTGCGACGGCCCGACTGTGGCAAACAACAGTCTGTGTCTTTGAATAGGTTGTGCTGTACGACTTCAGGCTGTTACAGAGCATTGGGGAGGGTTTTGTGGCTTGTGGTGTATGCAGAATGGGTGATTTGTAGCCCTTCTGGGTCTAACCAATTACCCCTGTGCGCGTGAGGTGTTGAATTGGATGACCATGGTGGCCTCTTCCATGTACAGTGTGTGATACCTCACACTGCTCACTATTTTAAGAGAAATAAATAATTGCCTTTGTTGTGTCCTCACTTTGAAAATTGACTAAAAACTTCTTTAATACACATGAAAGAATGTCTAGATGTTGAACCGTGGGTAATGCATTCTGGAAAGCTCAGAAAAGCCAGTACTCCTGCCAGAGCATCACCAGAGAGCTAGCTGGGGTTCGGAAGAATGCAGCAGAATTATGTACAGCTTTGCTTCAGTCTTACCTGGAACCCATTAGCTTTTCATTTTCTGCAATGTAAGTGTAAGAAGAATCTAAATCTATACTTAGTGATCATTCATGGGGCTAATGGAAAGCAGATGCGGGCACTTTTATAATAAAAGTCAGACTCAGTTGGATGGGAAATTGCGTGGAGCCTGCAGGCACTTTCAGGCCAGAGGAACTATCTGTGAAAGGCACAGCTCAGAGAGTCTTAAACTTTGTCTCACTAACTCATAATGTTAGAAATCTCTTAAGGTCAGGCATATAATAGACTGTCAAAGGCCTTTTTTCTTTCAAATAAAGACACAAGGAACAACCTTTCCGTCACAGCAGACAACCCATTCACATGCTAAATCTAGTCAACAAAACAAACATTGTGCAAAAAAGCTGATGTTTTCTAGGCAGTGAGGTAGGTGAATATCCAAGGAAAGCTCATTCAAGGGAGAGACCTTGCTGGACATTGCAGTAATCGAAGAGTAAAACTGAACTGTGATCATGCTGACTGTACAATAAAGAAAAACGAACCTCCAAGTGCAACTCTCACTTTGCCAAATTCAACTCTGTAGCAAGTAAATATTCCTATGTGAAAAGCTCCAGTAGAATTGACTTAGGCCAGGTGGGTCTGGTTTGTGTTTTATTCTGACCTGGCCTGTTCCTTCTAATTGATGTTAATTTATATTTTCCACACTGGAATCTGAAGTTGCATTTCATATAAAAGGTTCACTTGCTTAACTACAGTGGAAAGCCGAGATACCTGCTTCTTTGCCACTGCAATAATGAGGAGATCCATCAGAGCATTGCCACGTTCTAACTGGTCAATACTTTTGCATCATTTATCTCTTGCAGTCGGACAAATGTTGGAACCTGGTACTGCATTTTTCTGATACAAAGCCTTCTGATTTTGGAGCTACTCCTTAAACACAAGTTCTCTCATCTCAGTGAGAACTTCAGAGCAGATAACACCTTGCTTGCTTGAAGCTCCAGGTCCCTGACTTCTGAAAACTCAGCTTTTACTTAGTCAGAGAAAAAGTAATTATTTGGCTCTTTCTTTATGCCTTTTCTGCACGATGCCCTGATGTCTCTCTGGTTTCTCTTCCACATGAACAGTGTTCAGCCACCTACATGTTTATTCAGCCTGTTGTCAAACCCTCCACTTACACAACACATTCTTAAACAGCTTTGTACATACCCTCGTTTTTGGGGTGGTGGCTTCTATTGTTTCAGCTATCTGTTCCCTAAAGCCTAATTGCACTCTGCACTTGATTTAAATGAAGGGTGGTTGTTACACCCACTACCTTCAGCAGCTGCCAGCATCACAAGATGTGCATTTTTAGTACCCGGGCACGCCACTGTGTTTATGTCCCTCAGAACTACTCAGCAGGACACTAACCACGGACAGCAAGTTTTCTCAGATACACAGATCTCTTCCCAGGGAACTTCCAGAGCTGCAGACCTCCTTCCTCTACATTCCTACAGTAATGAAACCCTGCATTTAAATGCAGTGGCTCCCTTTTCTTTGACAAAAGTAGACTCTGAGTACTACAGGAGAATGGCCTGTTCCACTCTACCTCCTGCTCTATAAATCATTCTCCTCTCCCCAACAAAATCTATTTTCCAGTCAAATATGCCAACAGGCTGTTCTCTTTGCTGAAAGATCTGGATTTTGCCTTAACTGTAGATTCATGACTTTGTGAAACACAGCTCTGCACATTTCAAAACTAACCTGTATTGTCAGCTAGCCTTTATGTGGCAAGATACAGCAGAGCCAGAATAAAGAAATTTTTACCTTTCAGTCAAAACTGGCATTTTTGGCAATGAGTAGAAGCTCGTATCGTTCTCTGGAAAGCTCTTGACATTGGGACACCCACATTCAAGTTCCTGCTTTGTTTATCTGAGTGAGTCTGGAGTAAAAACCTCTGCTCCAGCTTAGGAAGAACTTTTAAGTGGGATCCTGTATCAGGTCAGTGCTTGATACCACAAAACAAACATTCATGAATTGAAACATCCCATTAGCATCCAAAAGCAAACATTAGCACAACTGAGTTAACAAGAATAATATATATGTTAAAAAAAAAAAAAAAAAAGAAGACTATTCCAAACAGTTCTCTTTTCACTCCGGCATTGAATAAACAGATTTCAAACTTCCAATGCTGCTGAGGAGCGAGCATTATACTCCAGCAGCAGCAGAACTGCAGCACTGGTAGCAATGAGGTTTGGGCAGAAACCTTTGATTCCTTTGTTCATAGGATATTTTCAGGCTTTTGGATGGTTCATCAGATACAAGTCTCCTAGAGGCCAACTTGTACCAACTTGGCTCCCCCCAGTTTGTTCAGGTTTTTTTATTGCTTCCTGGGCAAAAGCTGACACCCGAAGGAACAAAGATTGCTGCCCCTTGCAGGGCTTCACAAAGCACAGGGTGGTGCTCTGAGTGCAGCAGCAAGCTCTCCTCCCTGCGGTGCTGCAGATCCTCCACCCTGATCCTGCCCTTTGCCATCATCCCTTCAGCACAGCTCCCCAGTGCTCAGCTCTAGGCTGGGCCGCTTCCAAGGCTGAGGAACAACCCTTGTTTACCTAATGACACCAGCCTGGCCTAGAGCAGGGATGTCCTTTCTCTGACCCATTTGACAGAGGAAATTTATCAGCTTTGGAGCTTTTCCACTTTAAACAGAGACTTGCTTCAATGCTGCTTGCCAAGACCTGCTTCACAGAGCACACAAAGGAGCACAGTGTCACGGAAATAAATGAGCCACCTCCTAGAAATTCTTCAGCCTGGCAGTCATGCCCTGGCAGGAGCATCACCTGGCACCTACTCTTGTCAACCAGCAGGTCATAACCCAGAGGCAACAGTCTGGTGTGAACAGGCACAAGCTGTTCATAGGAACAAAGAAAAGTGAAGGCATGGGCAGGCCTTGGAAATCCCATGGACGTTTTACCTGATGAATGACAAGCAGATTGGAAAAACACTTAGATACTTCTGGGAAGTACCTGATCCCATAACTGCTCCATCCCAGGAAATTGCCTCATCACTAGGCACAGCAGTCATGCTACCTCGGGCTTTTTGCTCTGTGGCTTGATGAGTCTTCCTTTTCTGGAAAAATCATGACTTCACATCCACAGATGAGGTGAAGAGCCTCTCTGTGTCAATTCTTTAACTGGAAAAGCCAATTATCCTGTACAGGAGGTGTAAGTTTGAGCTGCCTCAGGAAGAGGGGGAAGCTCATGCTGAACTCATTCTCTTGCTTCCTGGATGAGAGATGGGCACTGACACAACTCCAAAGAGAACAGCAAATCCTCCAATATATAAAGTGACAATGCAGGTGCCTGATCCCAAGCTGTGAATCTTGATTTCAAGTAATCCCTTATTTCAAAGTTGTGAGCATGCAATCAACCTGGGAGAGCACAGGAATTTTTGGCACATTTTTGTTCTTGTCAACAGCCTTTCCTTGGCTGTTTGCTCTCTCCAGGAGGCTATGGCTAGTAGCCCCATTTTGGACACTTGGACCAGGACTTGGAAACGCAGCACAAGCCCTCAGTTTTTAAAAGTTAGGCATGTTGCAACTCAATGTTTCCATTCTGCTGTTGTCCAAAACAGCATATGCTGCAGAGTAGACCCAGAGAGGAATCACACAGGTGACTTACTTACAGCTGGGAATTTTCTAACTTTCAAGCACTCAGTTCTCTTTTAATGAAATTCTAAAAACACACCTTGATATGTCTCTAAAAGCAAGTTTTAAAAACCGTGGAAATTATATCACATAGAAATTTCAGAACTTAGTGTGAACCCCTGATGTCCGGGGTTAATGGCAAAGTATGTGTCACTTCTCTGCCTTAAAGCATGAGGTACTAATACTCCTCTCTGAAAAGGTATGTACATTTCCCAACCTAAGTTCAGAGACCTTCAGTGAAACATCCTATAATATTCAGCATGAGCCATATGTCCACTTGCTGAATAGTCCATGCCTGACTTTTGGAATTCATAACATCCAAAACAGTCAAGTAGAACCCTTAATGTATATATATTTTAAAGTAGCCTGGAATGCACATATTTGCATCCGCTCTTTCTGTAACAATACTGTGCCCCTCAAGGAATGGCTGTCAGAGCATGGATGCTTACTTACTATGCCTCTAAAATGGGCAGTCTAGGAGAGAGTGAGCTTTTGCCACGCACAAGAGGAGGCAACAAAACCGGCTGTTCAACTTAGCTGGCTTGTCAACACATTGCCCCCATCATTAGCTGTGCCCTCTGCAACCTCTTATTATGCCAGCTGACCTAGGAAACATCAACATCTCCTCAGACCTGAAAAGTGCAGAGTCCCGGTCAAGAAATGTCATGAGCTCACCTTCACAGAGACGTGGTAATCCTCAGTGTGAATGACTCCTCAAGTTTAGCAGTCACTCTCCAAAAGCCAGGGTCAGGACCCAGGACTTCATTGATGAAGACGTATTAAACCCTGTCCAGCTCAGAGCACACACACTGAGGCTGCTGAAGGCAGAATAACCATACAGCCAGAGCCAAGTCACACTGATATTGTACGGAGCCTATTTGGAGGCTTGGCCTCAATTAGCATATAAATGAAGTGGTGCACGCAGTCGCAGCTTGCCAGAAAATGAGACAAAATAATCTCCCCACTTTGGCAGCTCTCTAGAGCATTTAGTTTGTGAATGAAGAGCCAGGCACACTTTGAAGCCAAGCTGAGTCTACAGCTTACAGCCAATTGACTTTATGTGGTGAAAATGGGGCTTGAGAAGTCATGAAGGAGACCAATGCTCTTCCTCTTCTTAAAGTAATTTTCTGTTATAGGAAAGTGACTTTAAAGATACTCGTTACCATTCCAGAAGACTGATAGCATTTCACCTATTGCATCCACAGGCCCAGATGAGCTGTGGTATGGTCCTCCTGCTGCAGGCTTCTCGCCATTAACAGAATGCTTGATTTTATTCCAAGTAAAGGAGCTGGAATGGAAAGTTCACAGGAAAAATGATACAGAGAGATGTGACCACGTAGCTGCTGAGCTTAGACATAGACAAAAATTTTACTTAGGGATCTTTATTAGGTAAAGAATAAGGACACAAAAACAGTAACAAAGACCTTCAAAACGGGTGCACAACAGCATAGAGGGAATGAGTATCCATGTTTACTTTTATAGCCTATACAAGCCTTTTAATGTATTTCAATTGAGAGAGAAAAAGAAGGCTTGTGTTTTTGTGCAGATGCCTTTCACATTCATTAGGGTTTAGTTTTTCTTCTTTAAATATTTTCAGTTGTCAGGGGCTCAGCTTAGACGCAGAAGCAGGGGAATGTAAGCACAAAGGTATGCAGATTTTTCCAAGACTAGTGCAGTCTTACTCTTATAACTACATAGTCTGCTTTGGGGAGAATTGAATTTCTAGGAGAGAAAGCAAAATAGATTTAAATCTAGGTGAAATGCAAAGGGAAGATCAGTGCGGGGCAAGAATGGTATTTTTCTTCATACTTTAAACTCTGGTTTAAATATAGTGCCTTGAAAAAAAAAATCCATTCTCCATTTGCATTAGTAACCATGGTCAAGCCTGCTTTGACTATACACATAGCTGCATCTGGTTCCCTATCCTGGGAAAAGTGCTTCTCTTCATTAACGTGTAGAAGTTACAAGAAAATCTTAGAAGGCTCTATTAAAATCCTCTCGGCACCCTTCAAATGACTTACAGTTTCTTTCTACAGTGACTTTGTCCCTTCCCCTCGTTTGCAAGCTTCAGTTTAGTGCTTTCCTATGATGCTGTAGCAGCTGCACTCTGGAGCTGCACAGATGACTCACACTTTGCACATGCCCTGGGCCTTCTCCTCAGTGGGGTGAGGTGGGTGCTGTGCTCTGCACTCCTTCCCGTTTGGCCTTGTAGGTACCTGAACATGTGGGTTCCTGTAAAAATCCAGAGTCATGACCTGGTCCTGGACTGGCTGTAGCAGTCAGGTAGATATGACCCGATCTGCTCCTCACAACCAGGAAAGCTGTGATGTAAATAACCTCTTTTTCCATGGCATGAAATAGTCAAAGAACCTTAATGAAAAGCAGAAATTACAGTCTGCTTGAGCAAGAGCTGGGAATTTTAACAACTTGGATTAATGAAATTTGTGACATTCAACTTCCTTCAGTGCAAAAAAATTAGATTAATATCACAAGACAAGAAACATCAAAATATCAGTACCCCTTGAAAAGCCTCCCCTTGTCCCTCTCATCCACATTACCCACCCCTCGGCAACGTGCTTTCCTGGTAAGCCATTTCTGGCACAGCTCTTGCATGAAGGGTGGTTTCTGATCTTGCACTCTGTAATATCCCATTCAAGTTTCAACAGGGGAAAAATATTTCACTGAGGAATTAGCATTTGTTTAACCCACCCTCACAAAACAAAAAAAAAAAGGAGCGAAGTGGTTCATCAAAAATGAGTATAGCAGAATGAAATAATCCCATGACTCAGGGTTGAACCAGAGTGATGATGTAAATCTACTAGTAACTTCAACTTGCATCTGTACAAATTAAAGGGCAAAACTACTCTAATCTTGTTAGGTCTTGTATATTCTGACAACACCACCTGAACTGGAACAGCAACATAATTTTCCAGTTGTCTCCACACTTTGCTTTCTTGTGGTCAGGATCCTAAAAGTAGCTCTGGCAAAAAGAGAGGGCTGCTTCCAAAAAATTTTGCTCTGTAAATATATTTCTTATTCAGGCTCCTAGGCACATAACATCATCCCCAGGATCATGAACCTTTTATGACCATGACCTCTAGCTTAGAAACTACAGTCTGTTACAAAATGAAGATGCTAGCTGTGTCCTGAACTCACCCACAAAAGGTCCTGCACAGATTAATTTGTAAATCTTGTCTCTGTCTCTCTTCCCCCACATCAAAAATGGAAAAAAGCAAAGCAACATAGCTTAGTAGAGCAGGAATAATGATAATTATGTGGAGCTTTTTCTTTGTCTGTATTGTTTTAGCACACAGTCACATTGGTCACCTTCCTCTGCTTCATCAGCTTCCTGTACTTGCCTCGATGGCTGCCAGAGCTGAGTCCAGCCCTGACACCAACTCCTGCCTCTGGTGCAACTTCCAATTAGGAAAGTGTACGTGGGGAACACATTTGAAGTATTCAGAAAGTATTGAGCCCTCCTGTACCTCTTGCTTGTAGAACTTAGCATTAAGAAAGGTCAGGAAGAAGGCTGATTTCTCATTTTAAAGGAACTAACATGTAAAACAAAGATCTCAGAGAAGCTGACAACTTTCTGTGAGCTTCGACATAAACTACAGAGACCAGCTGCAAAATAACTCTTGGGTTTCAGCTGTAAACAGACTGAGTTCTACAGTGGGTTTGTATATCTATTTTGGTGAAGTTATTTATTCTACAGGAAAAATGCTCTTTTTAAGGCCCCGGGGAGGCAGGGGGGTGAGAGGAGAAAAGGAAGTCTTGCTTGTGTTGTTAGAAGAAGCTTCACTTCTAGACTCTAAAATAAACGTTTCACAAAGGCACAAATTTGGAAAGTCTTCAAGAAAATTATGCCTTTAAAAAAAAAAAAAAGAAAATCTCACAGGTCTTCCATCAGGATATTAAAAGCTACTTTCCTGCCTTTAAAAGCACACCCTGTCTTTTGTTTCCTTGCTGGGTGGGGAAAAAAATCCCACAGAGGTACAGAAATTACAGCCAAAGGTAAACAAGAATAGTATGTGTTTTGGTATCTGCATGAGGCAGTGAGGTAAATGGAATGAACACTGGATTGAATATAAAGGAGAAGAAAGAGATAGATTGCTCAGGTCAAAGACTCTTTGAAAATTCAGGTTAAAAACTGTCCTCTGTGGCCTTAACACACACCATATATTTTAGATTAATTAATTTTACTCTGGAAGTTGCTGCATAAAGGTAAAGCCCAGGCTGAAAGAAGGGCAGCTCTAACTAAAAGAAGCTTCTAAATGAAAACAGGTGATGTGATATCTGTCGTCTTCATTGAGTGTAAAACACACAAATACTAAAACATGCCATTTCTCATGCTATCCTGTTTTGTCCCTCAGAGAAGTCCAGCTTCTTCCATAGCTAAAAGTGAGAAGCAGGCTCTTTTGGTTTCTATTAAAAAAAAAAAAAATCACGTGGAAAAAACCCAAAATATGAGGTATTTGTTTTTCAGTCTCAAATTTCTGCAAAACACCAAAGTGGTCTGGAAACCTAATTAAGAGTAACAGGCACCCAAATGGCACCAAGGCAGGAAACATTTCCAGAAGGCCTCAAGCAAGCAGGACCCTGTGAAAACAGCACAGCTTCCCTGGAGGGCCCTACTCGTTCCTTCCGAAAATGAGTTTTGGGAACCAGGAGCCACAGGTTCTAAGACTTAAGACTACACCAGCCACTGATTTGTCATCATTGGGTTTCTTCTCCCACCATAACCTATCCTACAGATATTTGGGTGTTTAATCATTAACTTAAAATAGTATTTAAAAACCTAGTCTTGTGCCCCTTTTTCTTCTGATTTCTGATTTTATTCCCTGTATTAATAATGACTGAAGTGTTTTTTTCTTGTTTAGTATACAATAAATACTACATATAAATATATATATACTCAGCTAGTTCTGTCACTTATATTATACATTATATTTAATAATTTAATCCCAAAGCATGTTCTGCACTCCTGCCTCATGAAATAAGCAGCTTTTTCTTGAGTGTAGAGTTCCACTTATTAAATTTCAGAAAATATTTTAACAGGATGTAACCAGTATCAATTAAAATATGGCTTTATTTTCCACAAACAGAATGCTTTGTACTTTCAATTTGAAATGATGAAAATATAAATGTACATTTTTATACCTATGTAAACATTTAAAAAGTGTAATCTGAGGTGATTCATTTGAGAAAACTGGAACCTTTATCAAAGTTGCAGAAATTACCTGAGCAATATTCCATTCACTTGCCTGTAAATATGTAAATTTGAGCTAGGTATTGATTTTGGAAGAATTATTATGGATCTCCATCCATCTGAGTAGGGAAGTTAGACCTTATCATGCAGCGTAATGGAAAGGAGTCAGAATAATTTTCTATAGCTGCAAATGCTTTCTTTTTCCCATTTAGTTTTTGGCAATTAACAAAATTTATTTTAATTCATCACAAATGTCATTGACATTTTGGTAGAAAGCCAAAGGCTTTTTCTTTGAACATCTTGTGCTGAAGTGTCACATCTGGAAAAACTAATATTTTTGAAGTCTTGCTACACTTCACTTAGTTTTTGATTTATGATATACAAGAAAATCTAGATGGGGGTGGTGGAATCTAGAAAAATCTAGAAAAATTTAGTGCTGTGGTCTAGTTCACATGGTGGTGCTCAGTCAATGGCTGGACTCATTCTAGAGGTCTTTTCCAACCTAGTTGGTTCTGTGACTGATTTTGTGGGAAAGACTGCCAAAAGTCACCATGTAACCAAACTTCTAAACCAAAGGCTATGATTTTTCTCTGAATTCAGTCAGAATAAACAAGTCTTATTAAAAAGGCTGGGATTTTCTTTGCACTACAAGAATTGGAAGTATTACAATGCTCCCATTGCTTAGGTACCCACAGCAACAGGAATGAAATTGAAAGACTGACAAAGTCTATGTCAGTGGTGATCTCAAGAGAATTAACCCTGGAAATAAAATTATGAAGAATAATTTTAAAAAATATTTTAGTTCATATTTTCTAAGGTACTTGTGAGTTTAGATCTCTGATTTGCCATATACAGCACACAGAACTGCTCAGATGGTTTTGTTTTTCAGACAACATTGAAGACTTTGCTCTGAAGACCCAGATCCTACACAGTGCATTTTAAGAAGACACCACCAATTGTCACTTCAGAAAATTATGCCATGCAATTTCAGCCTGCGCCTTCAGTGACTTCATTGTGGATTGCACATAATCCACATGCAGTTTTCAGTCACAATACTCAAAATAAATTGTAAACAGCTATTTTCATGGCCAAGGGAAGGATAGGGTAGTTTCACTGTCCAGGTTACACTGTAGGACCAGTCTCCTCATGCACCCCCTTTTATCTTTGATCTTTCTATCCAGGATATATTAGCAACCAGTGACACTAATACAACTTTGAAGAAGAGAAAATACAATATGCAGGAGCTGTGTCATAAGAATCTCTTTTTGTTTCCTTTGTGAACTGTCAGATACTCCTCCCATGCCATGGAATATGGTCCTTGGGGAATTTTACTTCCCTGGGGGAAGTGACAGCACGAAGTAGCTGCTTCTGCAGATCATTCCTGGCACAGGTTGCTTGGGGCAGTGATGGCCTGAACCCTACGTGTGAGCCCCACAAGGCTGCTGGCTGCCAGGGCAGACTAAGCCCTGCTCTGCTGCACAGCAGCCACTGATGGCCCGTGACATCTCGGATGTGAGGAATGGCCAAGTGCTTCTCTGAAGCTCCTGCTCCAAGCTGCCTGCCTGAGCAAGGCCTTCTCAGCCTTGCCCCACTACTTACATGGACCAAGTGCCCTTGGCACTTACTGGGAGATACAAAACATCTGCAGACATCCAGCCCGAGCCCTGGATTTTGTGGCAGCTGACACTCACCTTCAGGAGTGTAGTCACTGAGTTTGACAGCATCCAAAGTGCACAGGGGTTTACAATGTGCCTCAGCCTCTCCCACCACCCCTCATGTCTGTTCTGCCTTTCTGTCCTCACATCCAACTCTTGCATGCTCGTGTCCCTAAAAGTGACAGAGGGACTATAGAGAAGCCAGGCAGAGGGATGGGTGTGCACATACACGTGCTGCCTTCTCCCAGCTTCAGGCCATCCCTCTGCTGTAAACTCCTATGAAAGGGGTGCTCAAACACCCCCCTTTCTATTTCCCCCTGATTTTAACTTCCATATTTTTCAAATCCTGTAGTGCTTAGTGTGTAACTCTGAAGTGTCTTGGAACCTGTGAGGTGCTGTTCTCTCATGTTAAGGTAGACACAACAAAGCCTCTCCGAGCCTGCTCTCCAAGGACACCCAGGCTGTCCTAGGACCAAAATGCGTAAACCAACATCTTGAGAAGGAGGGGGGAAGCTTATGGAAATGACATCATTAGCTAAAGTTTTAATTGGTGAATTTATGCTGATATGCAAATGGACCAAAACCTATAAAGGTGTGAAGAACTCGTGACTCAGCTTCCATCTTAGGGTCCATTTTGAGAGCAGCCTCTGGCTCCCCAGGGTGTGCCTTTGAAGGCCTTTCAAATAAATATCCACCTTTATTCCCTTACTCCTGTCTAGTCTCTGTTTCTAGGTAGCTACTTCAGGCATCACCCCATATGCCAGAGCTGCCCATGTTCACTGACCTCATTCATGAGTCCAAATAATATAGTCAGACATGTTGGAATATCTTCTAAAGGTGCAGAGAAAAGGAGGTGGGAGCGAGAAGACTTATATTAAGAAGATAAATGTGTTAGAAGTGTCAGTGTTTAAAGCTGGCTAAAAAAAATATATATTCAAAAATGAAAACAAATCTTCTGTAAGTTAAGAAGTTCCTATATAAAATCATCTATCAACAGAAATAGCCTAAGGAATGTTCCTATAGATTCAAACCCTAAGTGGTCTGCAGGCTTTATGCAGGTGTATCTCCAGTTCTTATGAAATTGAAAAGACTGGTTTTCTGACTGACTCTTTAATCATGACTAAAACATATTTTTTAATTGATCAGAAGCAGCCATCCCTAAAGGCTGGGAGGCACTGGGCAGGGGTTCTGTTTTCAAGAGAAACCCAAGCTAGGCACCCTGAACAGGCAATACCTCACGGGAACAGAGCAAATGCAGCCATATTAGGGTCCATCCTCACTCTTTTCTTTAGATTTTGCTTTATTAATGAAGAATGATGACAGATTAAACATCTTCCTCCAGACTATTTATTCCCTTCACCAGTGACAGGAATGTTTAAACTCACAAACCAAATAATCTCAAAAAACCATCTGTAAATACTATCTAACAAAGTAAAATAATCGTGTACCTATGCCAAATAAGTCAGCAAATACACATACTCTTTTCTAAGGAGAAGAAACGGCTTGCCAAAAGCATACTTTAGGCAAGTTCTACTGCTTCTTACAGACAGGCCCATATTATCAAAAGTGATGACACTGGAAAGACTGAGACAGTGATTTATTTACTTCTGGATATCAGTGACTCAGTGAGGGATGGAAGACTACTTTTTTCTTCAGTGCTAATATTTTCTCCCTCAGCAGCATCATATGCCCTTATGGAAAGACTGCTACTGCCCATGTATCCCTTTGTCCTATTTACCACCTATGGCTGCAGGCTCAGTGGATCATCAGAATTTGTTTGCAAAATGGCCCATTAAGACAAAGCATCACTTTGCAAGATGAAGAATCACATGCTTAATTGCAGTCTCTGAACAAGCAGAGGTAATTGCAAGTATGTATCTTGTATTGATGACTCCTCTACATGTAGGTTCAAAAGGAGAAATGAATGTGAGATGTATTCACTATGGGACTACAGAAAGGGGTGACTCTGCAATCAGAGCTGTTTTTCTTACATGAAAAAATGATTACTCAACCACTGCTGACTGTTTAAGAAGCAAAAACGAACTACAAGGAACAAATGAGCAATACATTCAGCTGAATATTGCTGCACTCCATTGGAGAAAGCAAAGTTTTTACTATTAATTGCCTTATTATACAATTTGTCCCTCAAGTATAGAAAACCACTTGCATGGACCATTCAGAGACAGAGCCATTTGCCTACAGCTGAGACACTGCAGGAGGTTTATTATGCTTGCATACATCAGACATTTCTAAGACATCGTGCAAAGTTGTAGAAATATCCAAAGAGGTCTCCTCGAGGGTAAAGTTTAATTTTATTGCCTGATATTATAAAGTGGTATTTTCCTTCTGAAGTTAGTGGGAACTAGCAGCAAAATGATTTCTTTTTTTCCAAAGGGCACTAAGGAACTTACATAATTACATATCCCGCTTATCTTGTATTTAAAATAATTAACCCTAAAATTTAGGAGCCACACAAATAAAGCTAACATCCCAAGGAGCTAGACAGTTAAAATCCTGGCAGAGTTTTGAGCCTGTGCACCTCTATTGCTCGTTCCACTCAAGGTCTCCTTTGGTAATCATTAGATCCTTTACTTGCATGTGAAGGGGAGATGTGCAAGACAGATGTCACTTGTTTCTTAACCTTCTTTCATGGATTCAAGAAAAGCAGAAAATGGAAGTCTGGCACCAAAAACGAGAGGCTCACAGCTGAGGCTCCAGGTAGGTCCATGACATCTCCTCAACTCTACATCCATTCATAGATGAACAATGGTCTTCATTAGGGTTTTCTAGACAAGCTGCATGCCAGATGTTTCATATGTTACAGAAGCTCTGCCTGAACCAACAACCATCTCTTACTGCTCATGAGCAAAGCTCAGAGTCCAGAGCTGCTGCTGTTACCAGCCTCAGCAGTGGTGTAAACTAATTTTAGGCACCATGCTTCTACAGGAAGATGCATCAGCAAACAATTAGGAGATGGTGGAGGGCAGAAGGAGATAAGGATTTATGTGGGAAGGTGGTACTTGCTGATACAAGTCATGAGAGCTGCCTAGAGGCACAGATCAGGAGCTTCCTGTGCTTTGTGCACCACCCAGTAGGCACAAGGACTATAAGAGTGACTGCCAGTGCCAAAAAATGTATTTCTTGAACTAAGTTGATGGGGTGGGTTGAAACCTGGATGGACACTAGGTGCCCATTAAAGCTGCTCCATCACTCCCCTCCTCAGCTGGGCAGGGGGGAGAGAAAATACAACAAAAGGTACAGGCTTGCTACAGGGTCACAGCCTGCTTTGGGCATCCACCCCCTCTGGCATGGCCTGCTCCATGGGCTGCAGGTGAACATCTGCTCCACCATGGACCTCCATGGGCTGCAGGGGCACAACCTGCCTCACCAGGGGCTGCAGGGGAACCTCTGCTCTGGTGTCTGGAGCACCTCCTGCCCCCCATTCTGCACTGACCTTGGTGTCTGCAGAGATGTTTCTCTCACATGTTCTCACTCTGCTCTTCTCTGGCTGCAATTTGCTTCTGCACAATAACGTTTTCCCCCTTCTTACACATGTTGTAACAGCGGCATTACTGTGGCCACTGATGGGCTCAGCCTTGATCCATGGCAGGTCCATCCTGGGGCCACCTGGCATTGGCTCCATCGGACACGGGGGAAGCTTCTGGCAGCTTCTCAGAGAAGCCATCCCTGTAGCTCCCCTGCTACCAAACCCTTGCCATGCAAACCCAATAGAGTTGAGCTCCTGCCACAGCTACGACAGAGAGAAGCAGGCAGGGCACAGTGGTGAGCAGAGACCCCAGGAACAAAGAACGGCAATGCAGCAAGAGAGCTCCCGGCCTCAGGGACCCCAAGGCCCCTGGCTTCCCGTGGAAAATGACAGCCTGTGACAAACACAAACCCCTGTGGCTAGCAGCAATTTTGTCAAACACAGTAGCATGGGAACAGAAAAGAAAGCTTAAAATAAAGCATGGCTTTAAAAAGAAATTGAACCTGTAGCTTAATTTGTGTTCATTTACCAGACCAGAATATTAAAGGCTTGAAAATGTTTGGAGATTACCAAGTATTTGTAAAACTGTTCATGGCTCCTAAAACACTGATCAATATTAACAAGATTATGAAATTTAGGATGTCTAAGTGCATTTCCTTTCTTTCTTTAATGCTCTTCTGCCAGTGCATTTTGGTCATGTAGTGGGGAAATGGAAATAGCATAGTCGGGATTATTAAATCAAGCCCAGAGTACAAGTAGCAAATAATCTGAAAAAAATGAAGCAAACCATATATACACACCATACAAAAATGACTAATGCCACATACATCTGGAAGAAATTAGGGCTAATTGGAAATAATGAATAAACCAAGCAGGGCCAGCTTTATAGTCTCTATTATTTGTGGTGGCTAGAACTAGGAACAGTCAAAAGATACATCCATATTTGTATGCTCCATTTTTTAGCTGTCACTGCAGCTCTACATAATTAATTTTATCACATCCCCCATCATCCAGACATATTGCCTAATATGTAAAAATAAATTGCTATATTTCTTCACATCTCTCTCCTATCCAAACCACAGATATCTCCTGTATGCAGCATATTATTAAAACTTTGAGGAGGGCAAAAGTTAATAACTGGTTTCTCCATAGGAAAATACTTTATGCTATGAAGGGATTTATTATCTGAAGTCAGACAGGCTGCAAAGTCTGCTGATGAGAAACAACCCCTCTGCCATATTCAACTGTTTTGGCAACTGTTAAATACAAGTGATGACACAGTCGAAATACCTAGTCTGAAACAAGATAAGATGAATACCTCACATTAAATGCTTTCTAGTACTAACGCCTGTTTTTGCAAGTATTAGCACCAATAGCACAACAGCACTTGATACAGATGAAAGTAGAATTGGACTTGTAACCTTTACGTGTGTCAGATGTGATTCATAGCTCAAGCTGTATCATTTCTATCTGTATTTCCTTATTTTATAATAAATAATGGACCTTTTATATTCTAACTAGCATGGGATCCACAGCCTGGGCCACATGCTGGCTGTTCAAGCCTAGGACAGGACATGAATGAAGAAAACACTGTTGTTGCTGAATAGGGAGGCTCACTAAAAGGCACCCCAAACCCCCAGCCAAACCCCCAGCAGGCCAAACACAGGGATCTCCCCACCTTTCCTGGCTCCCAGCCCAAAGCCACTCTGTTTCTCCCAACATCTTTTCTTATTGAGCAGCAAAGTCACGGAACTGGGTCAAGGAGGCAGGTCTGAGGCTCCATCTCACAAGCGAAAATCCCTATGCTCAGCAGTGAGACTGATGCAGCATGACAACAGCTCTCCAGCATCCCTCCAGAATTTCCCTCCAGAAGGACACAGCAGACTGGGGAAAAAATGCCCCGAATGAAAAAAATCTCAGTGCACAGACTTATGCTTGGAAAGATATTAATACATCAATAATGTGACAGAAAAAGCCAACAGGCAACCAGACTGGAATTTCTTTGTAGGTAGGTTGCCAATAGGCTACACAATAGCTTGCATGGAGTGAATACTGAAATATTGAAAATAAGTTTGTTTTCAAAAGCCAGTAGAAAGCCTCTAAGAGAGAATAAGCATAAAGAGTACTAATCTTCACTGTTCTAATATATTTGCTGTGTAGCATTTTATAGGCAGGTGAAGAACACCATTCTGTTCTCAGACAAACCAATCACATATTAGCAGCCCACCAAACTAAAGCTGAGATATTTGTACTGTGTGGATTTCCTGAAGTCTAGCTTCCAGACTTGGCTAGCAGAATGCATTCTTTTCCTTTGATACAGACCATCAATATCTCATGAATAGTATAACATGTCCAAGTCCAAGCAACTGCAGAGTCAAGTACTTGCAAGCAGGCGATTACAGCGCAGAGCTAGGATGGGATTTGTCTCTCTAAACGCAGTCACGGGATGCCAGTGCACCAAGATGAAACCACACTTAAAACCAAAACATTTCACACAGCTGCTTCCAGAGCAGGGCAGTGACTCTTTTGATTCTACAAGGCTACCAAAACTGGTCAAAAAATTAAGGAAATTCAATCTATAAAAGCAAAGCAAGTGAAGAAGCAACAGAAAATTACACTTGGTGTTTCAATAAAAACACCATTGGTTTTCAGTTGTTCTCATTTACACATTCTAGACTTACATACAGTTTAGTGGGGTTTCTCTATGAAGCTGACAGCTCAAATGGCAGCACAGATTCAAAAGAAACCCTAAAGTGAATTTCTCAGCCTTGTAGTGCGAAAAGTACCAGTGTCAGATCAACAGCAAAGCACATTAGCTTTTCTGTTAGAACACCTTTCAGGACAGGATAGAAGAAAGGGCTCCAAGTCAGTGCATTGCATCTGCATGGCAGATCCGTATTAAAGCCCTCCTGAGGGAGGGCTATTCCACCATACTTGAGTCTCAGGGAATAAATGGAAGAGGAATATTTCTGCCCTGCCTCACAGAGACATGTAGAAGCAGCTCAGTCTCTGTGCCTGTTCTCCTTCATGCAATCCAGAGCAATGAGCCTTTCCTTGCAGCCCCCTAATTCAAACTTTGGACAAGGGTAATCACATTTCACACTTCATGGTTTAAACTGATCACCATATGGATTAGGGAAGAAACTGTGCCTCACTGCATATGAAACTATCACACAAATTCATAGCTCTGTAAGTGGTTTCTTTGCTGTAGGCTCAAGAATTGGGTATTTGCCCCAGAGGGAGATGTGAATGCTGGACATGTGTATCTTCTTGCTGCTTTACTTTTCTAGCTCTGTGTCTCTGTGTTTCTGAAGCTTGTCCAAAGGAGAAATCAAGACAAGTTTCATTGCTCTGAGCTGAGCATAACTTTTAGATATTTAACACATTGCACTTTCACATACCAATAATGACTTGCTAGGAAATTCCCTTGCTCTGCTAGTTAGAATGCACTGGAAGAATGGCTTTGATCATCTTCAGATGGATTCAGTCCTTGGGGCAGATTTATCATTTCAGATTAAGATTTAACATAGTCTGCATAAAGACATTTAGCCATTTTGGGGGGTTTTGAAAGGCACAAATTTTGCATTTTGAAGCTGTTTTAGAGAAATCCAAATTTTACAATTTTTTTTTTTTTTTTTTTT
>WEKY01047142.1:132983-180363 GCA_013390045.1 Picathartes gymnocephalus
CTAAGTTGGGTTGGTCTGGGCTTTGTTTTTGTGAGCAGAGAATCATCTATAAGGATTTTGGCCTGTAATTATTTCTGAAGAGCTAAAACTGCTCAACTAGCAAGAGGATCTAGCTAATAGTGTCCCACCAGCAGTGCCCAAGTAAGCAGTAGGAACTGTTTAACTACTTACACCTTTTTCCTAACACCTGCCTTGGTCCTGGTAGCTCCCTGACAGCCTCTAGCTGTACCCTCCCCCTGTTCCTGCAAGAGTTCTTCAGCCTTTTGTTAGATTTTTAAAAGGTGGTTATATAGTTACTGCTTTATGCAATACATACTTTAATAAATCAATACTCCATTGCTCACTCTCACTCAGTAATTACTCTTCACCTCAGCCCAAGCAGCAACAGGATTCATGGCTAACAAAATACTGAGGTGAACCCTTGTGAATAGGTAAATAAAACCTGCAGTCAGCAGAGGTTTTTGATCTGATACCACTCCTGTCCCAAGAGCTACATTTTATAGGGCACACCTCAAACATATCACTTGACCAATATCAGATACTAAGTCAATATTTATTCCCTTAAACTATTCATATTATTTGGCCAGCTTGTTTTATCTACTTGTATTTTTCAGATGAATCGTTCTTCACAGGAAAGACTATTAAAAAAAAAGAAAAATTTTGCAAAAAAGAAAGAACAATTACATATAGTTTCAGCTTACAAAAATCACTCAGCTCTGATTCTCTGACCTGTTTGGTTTCATTTCAAGTTGTTTTAGATGACTGTAGCTGTCTTGTACCTGAACAACTTCCCACTAAAATCAAGACAAGTTTCCTGACCATCGATGTTGGCACATCCTCCCCACCTTTCAATACAGTTGCAGTCAAAGTCAAAGCTTGATGCTAGAGGGCTGCTGTGTGCCTGCCTTTTTAACTGGAGGGACATTGGGAATCTGTAACTCTGCCAGCAAACAGGCTCATTTGTTATTAACACAGCCCATATTTAGCCATGTGTCTCCCAAGGAAAAAACACATACTTTCTTCTTAACAAAGCCCGATCTCTGCACAGCCAAATCCCTGGGGACTGCTGGATCCCATTTTGCATGGCCAAATAAGGTAAAGCAAGAATTTGAAAAATGCAAACCTGGCCTGAAATTGCCCACAGCTTTCAGGAGCCATTTTTGCATTTATTAACCTTTTGTTAAACATGAGAAGGTGCTGCAAGGCCTTTATTTTATCACTTTTTCCTGAATACTTCATTTCCAATGAAGTATTTTGGAACACAAGTGAGCTTTAAGAAGATGAAGTAGTAGGAGACCATGGCTGAGAGCTGCAACAGGAAATAATACTGAAGAAAACAGTGTTAAAGTTTCACCCAAAATAAAAATGGTGCAATTCACCAACAGATTGGACATTCTCTGGATTACAGGCAAACGCTCTTCTGAAATGCACATGAGAGGGAATCCAGCAGGTTACATAACACTCTGCATGTCTCAAGAAGATTTTAATTCTGGCCTCCCACTGAACTTCACTACCTTCCTTCTGAAGGAGTAGCCGGAGATGCCTGTTTCTCTAATGGAAAAAATATTACACATTTAAGGCAGAAGAGATAGGATGAATAATTTGTGTTTACATGTAAACACCTTTGCAAAGACTTCCTTAAGGAGGGAACTCTGACTTCATTTTCCTCTGTCCATCTTCCATCACAAGTACATCTTGCCCTCCAGCACTCTGCTTCATGGCCTGCCATATCTGAGAAGCAGTCAGCTGTTTCACAGGAACCCAGAGATTCAAGATCCCCATTATCAGTGTGCATTGAAACTACCAAGCATCTGGGACATGGGGAAAAGTGAGCAATTTCCTACAATTCCAGCTGAAAAATGTGTATGCAGAAGTTATGTAGCTTTACATAGAGCAAATGCAAAGAAACACCATGTAGATCATGCATGCATGGACCAAATTCAAGGGGGTGTAGGAAGCACAGATTTTTCAACAAGCTGGAAGTGAAAGCAGCAACTCAAAAGAAATTGGTTTTTGCTATTCTAACTTAGTGAGGAGTCATGAGAAGTGATTAGGCATCATGGGCCTTGTGTGGCTGAGAAGCTGCTCTTGGCTTCCCTGAGAGCTGAAGACATTGTCATGCCATGAAGCATTTTGCGTTTTTGCTCATGAACAGTGGTCTTCCATAGGATGATTTTAATGCTGACTCAGCACCTCGGCCGACTACCAAATTTTGTGCCTCACACCATTTGTTACCTCAGCACACTGCTTGCCAGCCTTCTGCAGAGACTGAGGAAATACCTGTAGCCATGCAGAACCAGCAATTCAAAGTCACTAGGGAGAAGCAGTTATTCCCTTCCAAACCTCTGTGTTCTACAGGAGATTAGCAACTGAAACTGTTAATGTGCTAACTAATCCCTTTAAGCATTGTCATATTAGCAGCACTCAGCCTACTTTACCAAATTAAAGAGCAGCTTTTAACATTCTCTTTCCCAGGAAACAATTCAAACAGAAACATACCGAAGTGGAAAACCAACAAGTTTAAAAGTGAGAAAGATTTCCCTTTTGCATACAAGGAACACAGGCCCGGTTTAGCCTGGGTCACCACATTCAGACTTCCAAAACTGCAGATCTCATCACACACTTTTGTACCTGAGGTCAAGGCTGTGGCCCACAGCAAAGAACAAGACAGCAACACCGATCCAGCAGGACCATCCAGGTTTCACGTGGTGAAGTATTGGGCAATCCCAGACAAAAGCACAGACTGGAAGAAGCAATCATTGAGAGCAGCCCTGCGCAGAAGGACCTGGGGGTTCTCATGGACAAATAACTGGACGTGACCTGGCAATGTGCTCTCATAGCCCAGAAAGTCAAACACATCCTGGGCTGCATCCAAAGCAGCCTGGCCAGCAGGTCAAGGGAGAAGATTCTCCCCTTTTGAGACCCCACCTGGAGAACTGCATCCAGCTCTGGGGTCTCCAGCATGGGAGAGGCATGGGCCTGTTGGAGCAAATCCAGAGGAGGGTCATGAAAATGATCAGAGGGATGGAGAACCTCTTCTACAAACACAGGCTGAGAGAGCTGGGGCTGTTTAGAGAAGGCCTCAAGGAACACCTCATTGCAGCCTTCCAGTACCATATGGAGGTTTATAAGAAGGAGGGAGAGGGAATTTTTATGTGGGCAGATGGTGACAGGACAAGGGGCAGTGGTTTAAACTGAAGGAGGGCAGGTTCAGATTAGACATTAAGAAGAAATTGTTTCTTGAGGGTGGCAAGGCACTGGAACAGGCTGCCTAGGGAAGCTGCAGATACCCCATCCCTGGAAGTGTTCAAGGCCACGTTGAATGGGGACCTGAGCAACAAGGTCTAGTGGCTGGCATCACTGCCCATAGCACAGGTGTTGAAACTAGATTATCTTGAGGCCCCTTCCAACCTGAAGCATTCTATGATTCTATGTTTCTATAGCATAAAAGGACTTTGGAGGTTCCTCTTCTGCAGGCAAATCACATTGCTCATCACATGGAACCACATGTAGGACTTCTGCTGGTCATGCCAACACAAAAGGTTTGAAGTAGGTAAGAACACATGGATTTTAAGAACCATGACAGGACTTTTAATTTTTTTTTAACAGACTGAATATCACTCAGAGTTGTAGGACTCAGAGCTAATTTTGCTGCAGATTTCAACCCTGTCCCACTTAGTGTGGGATCAGGAAACATAAAATAGGACACATAAAAATCTTCACATCCAGTCCTGAATGATGGAGACACCTCCTTCCTGCCACAGTGATGCTGGTATGAAGCAGCAGCACCCTCCCAAGGGAGGCAGAGGTAGGCTTTTTACAAGCCCTCTCCCTGATTCCAGGAGGTTCAGTTTTGGCCTGCTGCATCCTTACCCAGAGGGCTGTAGCATGCCAAGTTGGCCAGGACCCAACTCTCCTGCTTGTGGCCAGACTCTGTGGCTCAGCTGACGACCTGCAGAGAGCAGGGCTCCACGGGGAGGGCTGAAAGCTACCCCTGTGCCAGCTGGCTGATGGCCAAAGCAGCTCCCTTTCCAAACCAAAGCCAGAAAATACTATGAAGGCTCTGACTCCAGCTTGAAACCAAACAGAAAATTATAGAAGCTTCCTCTTACTTTTTCCACAAGGTTTCCACACTGAGAAAGGTCCTTTAAAGCTTTTCCATATAAATAATCCAGGTAAAATTTGTACCTTTGCCTCTAATGTAGTGAAGCTCAGCGGTGGAAGTAAGGTTGACCTAATGATTTTGTTTAGGTTTTGACTCACAGCAAACCAGGATCAGGACACTTCTTGTGAGCTGAAGGCCCCAGAGGTGTTGGAAAGCTTTAGTCACCTTATTCTGGAAATATCTGGTTTGTTGTTTTTTATTTTTAAAAAGCTGAGTCTAGCTGAGGAAGACAATCATGCCATAAATACGATTTCATAGCATAATCAACAAGATTCCTTATTCTGTTTTACTCAGGATTTTAAAAGAAAGACCACATGGAAATGCAGATTTTATATTTAGACTTGGGAGACAGGAAGATAAAAAGTGGATTTGACTTACCTAGATACCACATCAGGCTCCAGAAACTACAGAGCTGGCCAAGGTTTCCAGCAGAAATGGGCTTTACCAAGTATAAGTATGAGGTGCTGTTCTGGAAGAAAGCTTGAAGGGTAGCAAGGGGAGGAAAGCGTCTGGGCAAGAGTCAGGAGGAATATCTTCTGACAGCTGATCACATCTGGAATCTCGCCAGATACATGCCATCAGCAACCTCCTGGATATCCACAGAAAACTGCCAAGCCCAGTTCTTTGACTGACAATTCTCATGCTACCACATCATATTAAACCATCCTCAGGAAAACCACATCAAAATGGAACAAGACTGACACACAAACACACACAAAACCCCCCCAACAAAAAAAACCAAAAAACCAAAAAACCAAAAATCCAAAAAAACCCAAAACAACAACAACAACAAAACAACAACAACAAAACAAAACAAAACCACCACAAAAAAAAACCCCAAAAACCCAAAAAAAACCAAAAAACCCCAAAAAACCCAAAAAAACCCCCAACACAACAAAAAAGAAAGAAACAAACAAAAACCCCAAAAAACCAAAAACTGGAGCTAGTGCTAGTTCTACTTCTGCTACCTGGAGTAAATGAAATTAAATAGATCTTTGTGTACGATTACTATCTGTGTGCTCCAGTACAGTACAAAACAAAAGGCAACTTTATGCTTAAAATCTTCTTTAAATTCTGTTTTCTTCATCAGGGTGAAGGATTGGTCCAAGGACACATTTTCAAATCCTGTATTGGAAACAGAGCTACACATAGGTTTAAAGTTCAGGGTGTGCTTATATGACAGGCTTGGGACTTGGACTGCCAAAGCTGATTATCTCTTCCCCATACTCACACAGGCTAGTGCTCCATGTGCTTGGCCAGGGCCTGGACCACAGTGTCCAAGTGCAGGTCTTAAGTTACCCAGTCAAAGCAAACAGATTTGGGGTTTGGCTCATGCACTGTCCAGGCTGAACTTCAGCTGGCTTTGCTCAAGGCCCACCTCCACTCTCTACAGCTCTTCAGGCTCAGCACTCAGCCCTACTCACCCTTCACATGGTTGGCCTCCTTCATCCTTGCAGCTGGAGTTTCCAGTGAGTGTCCTGCCTTCTCCTCTGCCTGCCTTCTTGTGCAACTCATCACAGCAACACTCTCCAGACACAGAAGTGTTTGAAAAAACCTATCCCTCCATACGGTTCTAGCCATCCTTCACAAAGCAGCCATGTGGACTTAGCACAGAAACAACATGGGCCTGCTGGAGTGGATCCAGAGGAGCCATGAAGATGATCTGAGGGCTGGAGCACCTCTCCTGTGAGAATAAGCAAAAAGAGTCGTGGTTGTTCTTCCTGGGAAAAGAAGGCTCTGGGGCAGCCTTAGAGCAGCCTTTCAGTACTTAAAGGGGTCTTGGCAGTGCTGGGTTGATGGTTGGACTTGATCATCTTAGAAGTTTCTTCCAGCCTTGATGATTCTCTGATTATAAGAAAGATAAGGACAAACTTTTTAGCAGGGCCTGTTGTGACAGGACAAGGGGTGATGGTTTTAAACAAGAAGGTTGGTTTAGATTAGCTATAAAGAGCAAGTTTTTTATAATGAATGTGATAAATCAGTGGAGCAGGTTGCCCAGAAAGGTGGTGGATGCTTCACTCTTGGAAACATTCAAGGTTAGGCTAGATAGTTCTCTGAGCAACCTGGTCTGGTTGAGGATGTCCCTGCTTATTCCAGGGGTTTTTGACTAGATGGCCTTTAAAGGTCCCTTCCAACTCACACTGTTTTATGATTCAACAAAGGGAAACAATCCCCAGAAAGTAACATTAGCCAAGAGGTATAAAATATAATAAACAAAGAAAATCAGGAAAACAAGGGTAACAAATGAGAAAAGCAAACCCACATCTAACAGACTGTTTTGTTTAGTTTCTGAAAGAATGCTTCTGGAAAAAAGATATTTAGCTTTGGTCTCGGAGTACATAATGGCCAGCATCCTATGCATTTACCCAAAGGGTGGCCTAGGGCAGGGGTTCTCACAGCTGGAAATTCAGATAGCTGATGGGCCTGCAAAAAGGCCTGGAGACCACACCCCTGTACTGAGGTTGGGAATTCAAAGCTCTATGACAAGGGACGATATGGGTAAAAGCTGGTCCAAGACGTTCGAGAATCAGTGCTGCAGCTTGAAGCCATGCTCATTCTGAGCAGAAAACAGGCATGCTTTACTTTGCAGAGCTTCCCAGACGAATTGCAATTTTGTACACCAGTTTATAGGCAGAGGAAATCCTCCTTTTTTTTTGGTTTCCACCCTCCCACTTGTTCCTCCTCCTCCCTAGAAGTTTTTATACTCACAGTAAGCCAAGCATCAAATGATTTCAATGTGTGATTACACTCAGAGAGGGCAGAGACCCTCTGAATGAGATGAAGCACATAGGGTGGGGAACCCATGATTGTCACCATTTCTCTTCCCCGTGACTCAGTTGCAGGCTATTTCAACAAGACAAACGAACTACTTTCAATTCACAGCAATTTTTAAATGAAAAAGCTGTTAAGAATCAAAATAAGCATTTTCACATTTGACTGCAAAGATTAAGGAAAGTAGTTCTTTACTGGTCACCTGAATCTATTTTACGAAGACATCTGAAAGGCATTTTATCAGCTGCTGAGCAGTATTTACTTATGAAACTGTTCTAATTGGTTTGGAATGTGCACCCTTACTGCTGGAACAGCTCAGCCCTGCTAACACTCTGCACAAAGTAATGCTGGCTCATAGGACATGCTACTTTTATACAGCATTCATTCTTCATTCTCAAGGTACACAGCATGAAATTTAAAAAGGAAAAGCAGCAAATATCTCATAAACTATGACTCTGAAGAGCTGCCCTACATGTTTACAAAACCATCAACTCATTATCAAAATTAATCATTGCCATGACTGAAATCATCACAGATCAGTAATTTAGAACTAAACCCATCTTGCAGCTGGAAATTGCATGGGTGAAAACTTATTCCTGGTGCCCAGTAAAATCAGTGCTGGAGTCAATATCCAGTATGGAAGAAGTAGTGTGTCCTGGCCACAAGTGAGCCCTTATATGAGCTTGCAGTCTTGCCCTTTCTTAGTAGATCAGCAGTGGAGGCCTTGGTAGATCAAAGAAAATCTTCTCAATCTTGCCTTAATCTTCTAAAACTGAAGCAGAACTCTGGTCTGCATTACACATGTCCAGGCTCAGTAACAGCCTAACAAAAAAAAATTGGTTATAGGTCTATTTGTCTTTAAGACAAAGCAATCCCAAAGACTGAGTCACAACCTGGAAAGTGCAGTGGTTTGAACAGCACTTTCTCTTTGTCTGTCTGTATCACAAAATCCCCATATACTTTACCCAGCAGAATTGGAAAAGCACACAGTAATTGCTATTATGCATGTTGATGTATAAAACATGGCAAATCAAGAACAATAAAGGACAAATCATCCCAATCGTCCCAGCACTGATACAGAAGTGAACTCCTATATGTACAAAACAGCCAAGTCAGTCCCTTTGGCCTGGGCCAAACTTTATAAACAGACTTGTAAACTTCACATGCTTTGAGTTGGTTTCATAGGAGGCAGGAATGTCATGAGCCTACCCCCCACCCCTCCCCAAGGTTAACTTAACAGAGTCCTTGGATAAAGCAGCTTCAGACAAAACAAGGCCAGGCTTGGAGACAAACGGCCCTGGTGGCTGCTCAGAGCCCAGGGGCCAGGCCTCGACAATCAGATCTGGGAGAAGGGTGAAGGTGAGACAGGGTTAGAGGCTCTCAGCTGACAGGGCTCTTCTCATTTCTGACTCATCGAACAAGAAAGTTTCTTGAGTTTTCTGCCTGACATCCCATCCAGGTCTCCTGCTCCGTGAAGGCATTGTCTGCAGTCCTCTCTCATCTCTTCTCCAGATCTGAACCATTCAAGCAGCCCTCAGCCTCCTCAGCAGCAACTGCTGCCCCTTTCCGCTCCTGCTTTCCCCTGCCTTCCCTCAGCTATCCACAGGTCACATTTCCCTTTGTTTTGTTTCCTACGGCCAATTATTTTTTTTTTAAACAGCTGGTTTGTTTTCTTATTGGAAAACCTTTTTTGGCCTTATGGCAGCATGAACTTCTTGTTTTCTCCTGCTGAGAAGGGACCTGACCTAGAGGTGAGAGCTTTGAGGCTGCCAAAGTGATCTCCCCGCATGACCTTTTTTAATCCTTGGCCTCCATTGCTTCAGTCAACACCACAAGTGCCTTCTAGTATGACAATCACCATTCGTTGCTTAGGAATTAAACATTGACTAAACACATCATTCTGCATAGGCCATTGAACTGGAAGAATGTTTAGTGAGCTCAGAAGCTAAAGCTTTATTAACCATCTCTGCTGACCTTCTCCTTTGCCTTCTCCAAGGCAAAGGCATTGCCGGAGCTCAAAGACTTTCCAAAGTGCTTCTTCTATAGCCCACAATGCTTTTGAAGCTCTAACACCCCCACACAACAATGTCTGCCAGCATATAGATGCTAACTTATCCATCCCATCACAGCATAAAGTTTTTTGTTCCACACTTCATGCCATTTCCAGCTCTCTCCAAACCGGTTTAGCACCACCCACAGCGCATCTACTGCTCCTTCTGCCACACCAGTGAGTTTAAGTGCTGCACTCCAAGTTGAAAGAAAGATTAGTTTCCTTCCTCAAGCATGCCTGCAATGTTTAACAGTTCTCTAGAGCATAGGTCAGCTAAAGGTGTGTTGAAACAGAATAACTAACAGAAAGGACAGCAAATGAAGTTTTACAAACATTGGCAAATACAATAACAGGAGTCCAAAATACCCCTGGGGGAGGATGTTCCCTCTCAGATATCAAAAACACGAAGAAGTATGTCATGGGGTAATAAATAGAAGACATATTAAGGTACCGGCTTCTCGCTCTGGCACTTTAAAACAAGCAAGGAGAAAAGTGAAATGAGAATTCCTTGCATTTTCTGAATTCTCCTCTTCCTTAACTTGGCACACACAGAAGAGAAAAGCATGGGACAGAAGAGCCCACATTTCCCTCAGACTCAATGCTATTTATACATCCTGCTCCTATCAGATCAGGAGGAAAAACTTGGACGAGTATTAGGTGGTCTTTTGTGGTTGTTATTCAATAAAAACCACCCAAGTAAGAGAGCAGTTCTACCACCTTGCCAGAACTGGACTGTTCTGCTTGGTGGCATCTTGCCAACGCTAATAATTTAGTAGGATGGTTAAGTGTTCTGAAACTAAAAAGCAGCTTTCAACACTATTCCTAGACCAATCAGATCTGGAAAAAACCCAATCAGTCTGAATACTGTCTCAGCTTGGAGCCAGAAAGCCATACCTCATTAAACTCTGTTGGGGGACACAGTTACACGTGCCAGCTACCTCTGAGTTAGGAAAGGAACTGCACCAGCATTAATGATGAGACTTGCTGGACAGAGCAGGTCGACTCTGCTCGACAGGAATCCAGCAAGCCAGAAATGAGACAGAGGTCTAAACATGAGCTTGAGATACATGAGCTTAGGCCAGCAGGTAGTGTCTGCTCATTCTTCTCCTGTCCTACCACATCCAGGAGTCTTAAAGAACAGAAGAATAAGGTGTGGTGCCCTTAAATGTTAGAGATGGTATCTCAAAACACATGCTTGAGCCTAAGTTTGACCCTGGAGGTCTGAATTCCCCAGGGAGGTGTGTCACAGGAAGAGCCAGGTAAGACAGCACCCCAGCATTTCACAGAGGGTGTTCTTGAGTCTGTGTGGGAGTTTGGTTTCAGTCTGCTCAGACTAGTGCCTGTGTCAGGCTATGGATTTGCAGTCGTCAGCCCTGGAACAGGAGCGTTCCTCAGGCTTTAATGAATGGAGTGCAACACCTCTGTCATCTCGGCAGGTACAATGATCACCACCGTCATTTGCAGCATATGAGAAGGCAGTCAGTGTTTTCTTCTAAACAAACATCGTAACACGGGTTTTTCCGTTTGCCACTTCCATAACTTTTTGTAGTTTTGGTAAGGCTTGAGACCCATGAAAGAAATCCAGCCTATCCATTGCACAGGCACAAAGGGTGTGTGACAACTGCTAAAGCCGCAGCAGCCCCCAGCCAGCAAGGTTCCAGGAACAGGACAGGACAACTGCACATCAGCAACAACAGAACACATGGCAGGCACCTGGGACACACTGGAGAGCCTGGGCATCTGCCAGCCCATGCCCCCCCGAGAAGCAGGGGGGACAGCAGCACACACCTGTCTACCAAATACTGCATTTCAGTAGGCGTAAGGACAGCAAGGAGCATTTCTGTTCTCATCTTTTCTAAAGTGCCCCAACCAACCCCTCACAGCTACTGGGGCACAAAAACAAGGATTTCAAGCTGATTCCTTGTTAGCCATCTACAAAAGCACACAGGTTTAGTGGGTACTCCAATGTTCTCTGGAAGCTTGATTTCCGGCTGTTTTCCTCGTTCTCTGCTAAAAACCTTGCTCTAACAGCCTCTTCTGCTCCAAGAGTCACAGGATCATAGCAGAGCAGAGAACAAATTCACTGGCCAAGTCTTTCATTTCAGTTTTAGGTAAACAGAATTGCACTATAATCCTGATCTTGAGAAGCCAGTTCCCTGGTACGTTTATTAATGCTGCCTACATTATCCTTCAGCCTTGGAAAGGGGACAAACTTAGCCTCAAGACAGAAGGAAGGAACATGCGGAAGGGAAATTAAGCTCCTTAAAAGTTCTTGTTCTTGGCAATAAATGCAAGAAGACAAGATTGTAATTATCTAGTTTATTGCCATAAACAAGCAATTTTTGTAGTAGCTCAGTTTTTAGTAAATCTTTCCAGGAGATGACAGTCAAATAACCATCTGAAAAAGCAATCTCCTTTGTGCACAAAATCCAGGTGATACGAAGATCATAGAATGGGCTTGGGGTAGAAGGGACCTTAAAGCTCATTTAGTTCCAAGTCCCCCTGCCACAGGCAGGGACACCTTCCACTGGACCAGGTTGCTCAAAGCCCCATCCAGCCTGGCCTTGAACGCTTCCAGGGATGGGGCATCCACGGCTTCCCTGGGCAGCCAGAGCCTCACCACCCTCACAGTAAAGAATTTCTTTCTAGTGCCTGATATAAGCCTAGCAGTAGCTTCAAGTCATTCACCCTTGTCCTGTCACTACATGTTCTTGTAGAAAGTCCCTCTCCATCTTTCCCATGGATTCCCTTCAAGTACGGGAATGCCACAATTAGGTCACCCCAAGCCTTCTCTTTTCCAGGCTGAACTTCCCAATTCACTCTCCCAGTTTGGCACCACCAAAACTTTTTCCAGAATTAGTACTGAGTAAACAAGCAATTACATGGTAGGAATTTCTACGATCCTCCAAATTACGTATACTCTGCCAGCATAAACTCTTCTTGCAGCAGCCTTGCTCTTCCTTCATGGACATATTTCAGGAAACCTACACTGAGTTTCGGATTCATTCTGGATCTTAAAGTCTGGAAGGATATTTCTGGCTTCAAGTGTTTTTGCCAGCATTGTGCATGCCTGCACAATGAACATACTGAGCAGACAGGGGGAAAACCAGCCTTGAGAAATACCAGTTCTTCACTCCCTGTACGTAGTTGTGGTGTGCAGCAAAGGAATCAGCCTGGTGAGAGAGCCTGTGTCATTGATCCTCAGACAACTCTGTTACCAAGGGCAGTTTTCAAGACAAATTGATGGAGGGCCAGAAGGGGATTATCTTTGCAATACACACTTCTTTATTTTTTGTTTTGGCAATGACCAAAGCACATTTTCCAGCACTATCCACTATCACACAGGATAAGCTGGCTGCTTATAACACTTCAGAGTTCAAGCCATGATTCTTCAAGAAAAGCAGAAATAGAGAAAAAGAACCAAAACTGTTGGCATTTGGGATATTTAGGTTGAAATACCAGCAATTGTTGTTTTTCTCAGGAGAAATGCCTGGCACGTATTTTAGTTGCTGCCAGTGTAGCCTTTCACAAGATGCAATCAAATCAAATGCTGCATATTTGCAAATGTGGAACTGCACTTAATGTATCAAATGAACTTTGTACTGGATGTGGTTCAAAGAGTGAACTTGGTGTAATAATTTGTTCTGTCTCAAAAAAAAAAAGCATTCCAAACCAAGAGCTTTATTTTCTGTTCCAAAGGGCAAGTTACAGCACTATCACTGCTGCATACCTTTCCTCCTCCCTTACCACTGCTCCAGCCTCTCTGGATGGTTTTTGTTTCTTTCTTGCATTCGTGATATTAGGTTTTGCAATTTCAAGCTGGAAGAAAACCCAGAAATACCAAAACCCAACCCTTTGCTCAGTTGCTATAAACAAAAAGAAAAGTGAATGTTCAGTAAAAAAATTAAAGAAAAATATTTTTACCATCTTTAATTCTCATTTACACAGACCTCACCAAACAATGTGTTCTTCTCCACCCAGTCTGCCAAAGGATGACTTTGATGCAGGGAGAAACACCTCCTAGGCGGTGTTTTGTTTTCCCTTTCTTAGAGAGTATTTGCAAGAAACAACACGATAGAAATAACTCAGCTTTCAATTTCTTCTGTATTTTGCATTCACAAATGTCCAGTCCAAGAGGAATTTGGTATTAGAGTTGCAAACATATATGAAGTGCCAAGGTGCTGTCATACAGTATAAAGTGGAGGGCTGGGGGGACATGATTGGGCCAGCCATTTGCCTGTCTCTCTGCTGAGCCACCCAAACAGCATCTGCACAAACAGTATCAAAACTTCCTCATGATTATAACAGAGATGAAACAACAATGGCACCTCTGCAACTCTGGTCAAACAGAAATGACCCTTTCAAACCCAAGTATGAGGTACCATCTGGGCTTTGCACACACCAGCCAAGCTTTTGTGCAATTTCACTGAAACCTGCAAGCCTTTGCATGAAGACCAACGCATTGTCCAGCATTTCCTGAGTCACCAGAATCCTTTTAAAGGTTCATTCATCTGCCTCAATCTTTAAGGGACAGTCTGTGCTAGCACAGTGCCATACATTTCCCACTTTATGCAGCTAACAGCTAAGCTCCCTTGATGCTCTAGGGCCTAAAGATACCTCCACTTGCTTCCTTTCTTCCACCAAGAAACTGCCCACTATACATAAGGCAACAGAAAATTACCCTTGCACCAATCTTAAGTTAGAAGCCATGCTAAGAAATCATATCTTGCAACAAACTGCGTTGCTTTACTTTTAAACTATTGAGAACGAAAAATCTCAAAGCTGACGCGAGAAGCATTCACCTTTCTGAAGTGCTACCCAACCTACAGTCGTGTACAATTTCAGCCCACAGATTATGTTGGAAACTTTAATCCACAAATTTGGCCACATAAGCAGTTCTGCATTCTCACTGGTTGCTGAAAGGAACAGTACTGACTCTGAGGCCAAATTTTTGTTGAACTTGCAGATATAAACCTACACGGCTATGTGCATGGCAGTAGGTTCTCCCTTGAGCAGACACTGCACTACCCCAAAGTTCTTCCCCCCAGGTATTTTTATTTCTACTGCAGGTAAGAGATATACAAGAAAGAACAAAAACAAGAAGCCATTTTCAACTCTAAGCAAATTTTGCTTTCAATTTAAACAAATCCCTAAATTGAGGGAAAGTTGATTTTCAGTATGATTGTATTAACAGCTTATCCACAAAGCAAGTTACCTGTTAATGATCCTGGTCACACTCACCATCACTTCCAGAAGAATCCACTTTGTCTTGACTTCAGGCAGTGGCACTGCTATCAGCTGATTGGATCAAACCCTGATCCTCAAGAAGAGCAGCTGGACTCACCAACCAGCAGTAGTTCAAAACTCACTTCATTTTGTTTCCCAGCATCTGCTCACCCAAGAGCATGATAAACTGACCTCACTTAGTACATTTAAATTGGAGAGAGGCTTTTTGGTCAAATGCTCTTCTAGCCTAATGCAAGTGCCTGGTGTGTCACCTAACTGACGAGAAGAATCAGTGACATTACCATTACTCAGCTCCACAGCCTGCCAGTATTTTGGTCACCTTCCAGTTACACGTGGAACGAGAGCTGCTGGCAGCATACACCAGGCTCCTAACTGGCTGTCCTTCAGACTGCATGGAGGAGTTTATCCTCCACAGCTAAAAGAACTGCATGCAGGTTCAGCAGCATCCCTTAAGAGGTAAATAGTAAGACACATGCAATTCAGGAATGATTCTGTTTGAACAGCTAATCACAGGTTTATAGCAACAGCGAAACTCGGTATAAAGGGCGTGCATAAATTTGTCACAGAACATGCTTTTAGTATTTGCAGTCTCATTACATGCTTCAAAATAACAATTTACTTCATGCATATATGTGCATGTACATGCATGTGTGACCTTGTCCAGCATTGCTAAAGGCACACGGACTAAAAAAAAAAAAAATCCATTAAATCCCCTGGGGAAGCAATATGATGAAATCATGCTCACTCTTGCACCTCAAGTCCCCTCCAAGGTACATAATTTTCTTGGCCTGGGGAAACAGTATTTGGGGGTGTGGGGGGTGGAAGCCACACTGCCACTCCAAGCTCTTTAACCATCAACTTTTTACACACTGGCAGCTTATGCCAGTCACTTTACACTCATGTTGCATAGGTATAGTCTGAAAAAACTAGTGGCACACTCCCTGCCTACAGCACACTGCAGACATTACTGACACCAATGGTTAGCTTTGTGTGAGTCACTGCTAATGACGGCTGGTTTGCAAACACCTCCTTCGAGGTCTGAGACAACAGGTAGTGACTAAGCTCAGAATTCCCAGCTCTAACTTTGGGATTTAAAAAGAATATATCTACAGATAGCTCCCCCTCAGTCCCCACTGTCTGAAAACATGAGGGAATCACGGCCATCCATTCTCCCCCTCTCCCCACCCCCAGTACTCCCACATCTTCAAGACAGGCATGCCGAAAACAACTCGAAAGAAGGGTGTGTCTGATCTCGCTGGGTTAAAAGCATCCAACACTAGCCCAGGCTCCAGGAATCATTATCAATGCTTTGTTTCCTGATCAAGTATTAGAGTGGAGCTTCATCACCTGTATTACAGCAGTAGAGGCTGCACAGAAGTTGTACTTGCCTTTCAGGACAGAACTGGATCCATGGATTAGCATGCTTTTGTCCCAGTGCAGTCAGGCAAACATGTAGCTGTGTGTGCACAGAAGTGCAAGCACACAATGATTTCTAATCACTTTGACTACTACTTGCACTGAGAAGTTGTCAGCACATCCTAAAAATAAGGATGTTGTCGGGGTCTGACTATTCAGGGGACACAAGTGCAGCAAGATGTAGCACCTCAAAAAAACCCCAAACCAACCTTCAGTGACACCATTCTGCATCAAGAGACGTTACTGAGCTCAACTGATGTTAGTTGACTCACAACGCTAATCATCACGAATCAAAACAGCCAGCAGTACAGAACACACAGCAAAGACAATTAGCTCAAGTTGTACTTTTTATTTTCAGGATTAAAACCCCCAATGATACAAAGCAGAAGACACAGATGAAAACCCCAAATTTATCTTCAGTTCAGATGAGGCATCCTGGTTTCACAAAACTGAATCAGACAGGTGGGTAAAGCACAAACTGCCGAAAGAAGACAAACTGCACAAAATAAATACTGAGAATTGGTAACTCTTCTTCACCTGGTCCCCTCTGCACCCTTCCACATTATAAATTAAAAAAACTCCATCTGGAAAATACATTTGACATTGAGAAAAATCAAAGAACCACCTAAATTATTTTTATGTACCATGTGCTGATCAACACTTCTTTCAAAATTAGGAATACAGTACAGTTCAATGTAGATGGTATGACAGGTCTAACAAAGGGTAAGAGAAGTACTGTTTAAATGGACAACACACAATACATAAATATTCAGGGACATAAAATATAAGCAGACTCAGCACACAGTTCTAAAGTTGACATTCCTATTCCAGTCCCTACAATTAAAAGTTTACTTGGTAAGACTTGTAGAGAAATAAATATGCATAGAGAAGTAAACACACTTCAACAGAACTGATGTATTGAATTAGTGGGATTGATTATTTTTAATACAAAATAGAGGCTGACTTAACAACCTAAACCAAAAAGCTAATAGGATTACCATTAAAGGTGTCATTAAGTAAATCACTATACTCTTACCACAGTTAGTCCTACACATATGTCCTTAGCATAAAATTTATTTGCTCTTCACCATATGCTCTGGCTCTTCTACCTATCAGTTGAGCTAAAAACCAAAGCTGGAATAAGAATTTGACAAAGAAAAAAAAGATCTTATTTCTCACTGCCAAAAGGACTGCATTTAGACCTGATCTATACTTCAAATAAATTTTTGAGTCAGTTCTGTTCCCCACATTAAACCATTTCTCAGTGCTGTAACAAGTGTTGAGAATTTGGCTGAAATTCTGTCCCAAACAGTGGTCCTCTGACCAAAAAATTTGCTTATTAGGAATTGGTTAACTGTGTTCAAGATGAGTCTTACGAAAACAGCATATGGATGTCATATTAAATACTGCATATTCAAGTAAATCTCAAGTCACACATGCTCAGTCAGACTTCCATAGGCAACACAATTCTAAATCAAAATATCCATGTCCTCTACCTATTTACGTCCTAAACCATGGTCTGCTAAATAATGCATCAATGAACTCTGACACCTGAGACAGGTATGCAAAGAAAGTATTTCCAAAGGCTTAGCAAGATGAGAATAAATTAACATCTTGGCAGAAGCCCTACTTTTGTTTGAGCCAAAAGTCCCTGCTCAAAAGTGCTTTTTCAACCTTCCAGTTCAGGTGCTTTTTAAACTCCAACATCCAGTTAAGTCAGTACCAACAACAGCAAAATCCAGCATGTTAGGAGCAAAGACACCATTTCCCTATTATTCTTTCCTCCAAAGAGGCTGTTTAACAGAATATGGACCTTTTTGCAGTCAGCATTTCTACTCTGAATCATGGAATTGTTAAGGTTGGACCAGACATCCAAGACCATCAAGTCCATCACTGCTGTTTTCATTACTACATTATATCCTCAGGTGCCATATCCACACATTTTTGAACACTTCCAGAGCTGGCAATTCCACCATTTCCCTATGCAGTTCAATATACTATGACAGTAGCCCCCAAGTAAGAAGCCAACAGATTGTCAGTCTGCAAAATCTAGTACTAACTCTGTTTTGTTTTCACCTATGGGACACAGTAAGAGGATAAAAACTTGTAGATGCTCCACAACAAACATCTACTTACTACTTCCCATCAGGGATACACACAGACATCTACTGTGCCCCCAATATGCCCTTAAATTGCACATAGCAGCAATCAGTGTGACAAAAGGAATGCCACCGGTGTGCTTGGCATTCAGGGACTGCACACCAGGAAGAGAAACAACAGTCATAAAAGAGTGTATAACTAACCTGAATCTGTAATAACAAACCATACGTGTAACTATTCAAGAATACACAGTTTAAGTACTTTGCCTCAAGCAGCTGCTTGTTTTCTGGCTTCTCCTCTCCCAGCACCTACCAAATGGTCAAGAGGTCAGAACAATTCTTCTGGGGAGGTTTTCTACCCAGCCTATTTAAAAGTGAACTCTACTGCTTTGGGGATACACAAGCAAGACTAAAACGACTGTATTCACCGGACGTGCACTACACCAACAGTGAGAATCCCCAGCCTTCTCCTGTGCTCATACCTGTCTTTCTTCTCCTCAAGCTTGCACATCTGGACCGTGCAGGCTGTTACCTGCTGATCTCAGGGGCAGACTGCTCAGGGGCCAGACTTGGCCAAGTGCCTCAGTGTGAGCTGCAGCGCTGTCATTCACCTGCCAGACCAGCTCCACTCTGCTGCCCACAACTGGGCTAAGCACTGCCACACCTTCCATGTGGGCACTGGATGCAAACTACTGCCTTACTTCCTTGATCCTCCCTTCCTGCCCAGCTTACCTTTAATTTTGTAATGCTGGAAAATAGAGTCCACAGCCCAAAGTCCAAGCCTAGATGAGCTACATTTTGCAAAGCATGAGGAAGTCTGGATATGTTTTGGTGTTGAGTAAGCAAGATAAGCCCATGATATGGATAGCTTTTCTCTGTGTAACAGAATAGATGAAAGGTTGTTCATAGTGCTTAGGATGGTTTAGGACAACCCTAGGATGAATTCTAAACACCAGCATGAACGCTGCCCAGAGTAGCCAAGGGAGATGTCATGTCACAGACAAGGATTACCTGCCAATTGCCCAACTCACCATCTGAGACTGTCAGGTTCCTCACATTGGAAGCACACCACCAAGCACTGCTCTGAAATGACACACAAGTCTCTTCTGACAGGCCAGACTTACAGAAACGTTTCCCCTCTACATGTACTTAACTATTAATACTAAACCTATTTTCCATTTCTTTTCCCTCTGCTAACACTCTTAACACGCAGCATGTTTCAAGAGGCAAGAGACAACAGCCAATATGTTAGAGAAACTTCTGAGTTTGCATTTAAAAATGTCTAACCAAAGCCCTGAGTCCATCCCATCTCCATTCAAATAAAGACAGCAAAAGGACTAATGACAGTCATTACTGTGCACACACAATACACATATTGGTTAAGTCCAATAAATCTCTTTTGAGGCAGATACATATATACACAGTACAAAATATATTGAGGGTCAAATACAAACATCATACTCACTTCACCTTGCTTTGTCTTCCTCTTCTGCAAGGAACCTTGCAAAGACATTATTTCTGCCTCACTGGCATTCAAGTCAAGTTACAGAATCACAGAATATTCTGAGTTGGAAGGAACCCCTAAGGGTCATGAATCCAGCTCTTAAGTGTGGCCCATACAGGGATCAAACCCACAGCCTTGGTGTTAACACCCAACTGAGCTCTGAGCACCAGGATAATTTGCTAAAGAAAACCACCGAAACCAAACTCACATGGAGTTTCAGTTTGGGCCATGAGTAAAGTAGTAGTAAACACAAAATTCAGCTAAGGAAAATCCAGGTATTTTAAATGAACTCACAGACTGAACAGAACCATACAAAACAGGTTCTGACAGTTTCATCAACAAGAAAAAAAAATACCAATACCAATAAAAACCTTCTGCTGTGGTTTTAAAAGGAAGTATTAAACTAGATTTTGAACATAGTTCCCAAACTCTGATTTTTATGACTTGTCCCCTATCACTGAGACACAAGAGGAAAGGAGAAAGACAGTGAGTGACAGGCACTTCCCCCATCCCCAACTCCCTTTAAGAAACGATTCAGTTAAAAAAATGCAAGGAACTCTAATGAAAGCCATGCAAACAACAGATAAATCAGATTACAGTCTGCTCTGAACTCGGCCAAGGTTCACATGGAAGGTTTGCAAACCTTTACATTTCTCCTGAGTTGTGACAAGCAAACAAAAGGTTGGGATTTTTCACAGCTGTCAGACCATGATGGCAGATACAGGACAAAATAACAAAATAAATAACAAATCTGGAGATTAATTTTTCCTTTGAATTAAATACATATAAAGACAATCCATTCTATAATAAATAAGCTTAGAGATAAATAGAAATTCATAATCAGTGAATAATTAGTGCACCAACAGTTGCTTCAGGAAGATGATTGAGCAGAGAAGTATCTGCTAAATCAGTCCTTTCTGTGCTTTTTAAAAAAATAAAAACAGTGAAGAAAAATCAGACCATAGGATACTATCAGCTATTAAATTAAGTGCTGGTAAGTACCAACATATGATTGCATTGGCTCAAACACACATGGTGATATTTCATTGTGAACCAGCACAAAAATGAGCATGAGTAAAGAAAGAAGCAGTACTGACACCTGCCTGTGCTCGCGTAATTATTGCTTACTCTGTCACAAGCAGGTGAAGGCTGGAGAAATTTCTCCCTTAATAGGTGTGGCTCTCTGTCTACAGGCACAGCTTTCAGGTCTGACTGCAGAATTCGCTGTCCCACCACAAATGACAGTGATCCAGTATTTGGGCTTTGAGCAGTCCCTGTCAGCTCCAGTTCTTTGAATATCAAGCAAGGCCCCACTTGGCTCATCTCCTTCCAGAAAAGGGCTGCCTGGGTGAGAGACTTTCCCCAAAGAAAATTTGATGGATTAAAAAACCCCAAGTGACCCAGAGGTAAAAGAGAAAGGTTATGCTGTAGTTTCATACATGTCCCAGGAATTTCCGGAAAATGATGTTTCCCACATGTCACAGGAAACAGGAACTCAGACTTGAGTTATAATCCTCAAAATTTGAAGAGTGAAATATTCTCCAAATTCATGCCAAAAGAAACACACTTAAATACAGCTGCAATATATGTATTGAAGTAATAAAGTAAAATGAAGAGGTCAAGAAGATTGTGCCAAGCCTTCACCTCTCAGGTCCAAAGGACAGTTTGGATATTTAACACAGTGTTAACAGCTTCCCCCTGAACAACAGCAGTATTGTCTCTTCAAGTAAGTCAGAGGTAGTACCTAAAACAGCATAATGAACGCAGCAGCAGCCTCCAGCTGAGCCCAGCTATGCCAGAGGTGGCCCAAGAACAATGCCACCCCTCCAGCCTGGTCACGCTGCCATGGGATCAGCAGTGATCCCTGGCCACGGAAAGCGGCAGGATGCACACACAGGGGCGCTGGGAGCACGGTCACCAGGGAGATGTGCAGCACAATGGGGTACATGTGCTCCAGAGGCCAGCCCCTGCCGGCAGCAGATGTGTGCACAGCTCAGCCAAACAGAGCACGCACAGACAGACAGACAGACGCAGCAGCACTCACACACCACTCGGCTCACTCAGGTCCACAGGACTCCAGGACAAAGAACCCAGCTGTATGTGATGTTTAACCACGTTTCCTCTAGGAAACTTTTTTTCATAGAGATTACAATAGGTTTCACTTGACAAGTAAAACATTTAGCGTAGTTCAAAGACGTCCACTAAGGAGCACAAGTGGGACCAGCAATCAGGATTTAAGTTGCAGATTCGTCCTCTTCTAAAAGGAGGTCGTTCAATGCAATAACTGTAGCAGCAAAGTCAACCAGCTCCACAAAGTCTGACGTAATTATGTTAACACCCATAACACCAGGCTTCTGTGCTTTCACCCAATTCAAAATCATGGGCAGGTTCCTAAAGAAATTGAAATAAAGAAAATTAAACATTTTAAGAGAGGCACTTTTCTATACATACTCTACTCATTTCAAACACAACATGCTGTTTACAAAATATATAATATTTGTGATCAGAGCCTGGCTGTCACCCTAAATGCAACTGGCTGATGAGTGCTTAAGACAGCATGTAGTCATTAGCTATCAAACAGACATATTGGTCAGTCATCTATCCAAACTAGCAGGCATAAAAAATCCCTCTATATTCATTGGGCAGTCTGTGCTTCAGGATTTAACACTGCACTACAATTTTCCCCACCCTTGTTTGTTTTCACCCAAGCACACGTTAAATCAAATGCTCAATTTCGCAGCAGACCAGTGTAACACAAAGCAAGACTATACCTGGCCCAAGATGCTCCCCTGCCCTGCTCTGCCTCAAGGTAGGCAGGAAAAACGTTGCTGGAGGCAGCGCAACTGTTTGCATTTCTCCCAAACTCTCTCCAGTCTCCAGACCCACCCAGAGCAATGAAGTCAGGGAAACCAAACCTAGAATGAAGCTGTCAGCTCCACAGGGTTGAACATTCTGCTATACATCACTATAACTAGAGAAAGGAGAGGTGTGCCAGGAACTGAGTTAAATCGAGTTAGATATTCTACCATGGGGAGAAATTTCAAGTAATTTCTTGGTCACAGTGCAAGTCAGGAATCTGCACCAGCTTTCTAACACTCTAAAACACCAGACTTTTCAGCAGTTAGGCACAAATGGCTAAATATGTTAGCATTATTTAGATTAGTGCTGTAACATGTATGTATTATTTAAGAAGATAGCAGGCTGGCAAATTCGCTAATAGGATGATGAAGAGAAAAAAGAAAACCCAAAAAACTTAAAAACACTCCACCACTGCTGCATCAGGACAATAAAAAAATCTTATCAAGAACCACGAGTGAAGGCATAATTACTGCCAGGGGACACACCAGACTTCAGCCAGCTAAGCATGACTGTTGTATGTTTCTCTTTAGCAAGAGCTCAGGAACAGTTAAATATTCATATTCAGGGCAAAATTTCCATACAAGAAGGCAGGCATTTACATAAAACTGCAAAGACAGATCTGCATATCAACTAGCTTGTGCAAATACATAGAAGTAATCATGCTTATGCAAACAGCAGCACCTATTTGCAACTTTCGGTTTACTCGCAAACAAGTGGTAAGGATGAGCGAAAGGGATGGACTGCAGGCACGCTTCCAGCACAGATCTGTGCCAGGAGTCCCTTGAAACAGAGCTGCTCGCCCATTCCACGGAAGGCGACGATCCTCTGGTAACTTCGGCCCAGGAATTCGGTCCGGCCCTGGCGCGGCCGCCGCGCAGGGCCCGGCGCTCGCGGGCCGCCAGCGCCCCCTGGTGCCGAGCGCGGCCCCGACACCGCCCCCAAACCCCAACTGCAGCGGGGTCTGACGGGGGCTGTGCCAGACTAACGCCTCCAAAGAGGAACGGCACTGAAAACTCCGACACTGATACCTACCCTGCACTTTTCTTATTCACAGAATCACTGAATGGCCTGCGTTGGAAAGGACCTTAAATATCATCTCATTCCGACAGCCCTTGCCATTTGCAGGGAACACCTTCCACTAGATGAGAGCCCGATCCATCGTGGCCTTGAACACTTCCAGGGATTGGGCATCCACAACCTCTCCGGGCAGAGCCTCACCACTCTCACAGTGAAGAATTTCTTCCTAACATCCAAGAGGGCTTTTACAGTTCTTGGTAATTTTTAGCAAACGGGCTACAAGGTGATAATTACATAAAATAAATCATATGGAACTATCCTGGTCATGCTGTTAATGCTATTAAAAATGGCTGGCACTCTGTGCTAATCAAAGCAAAACCCTCTTACAGTGACCTTACTCACAGGCAAATTAATTGTACAATGGCTAGTGGTATTAAAAAAAGTCAAATGGTGAATCTAATTTTTGGAAAACTTTCTCCCACCCCCTAAAAATACAAGGTAAAACACTGCCCCAGGTCATACATCTCTGACCATTACTGAAATTACTGATACATTTGTATGGACAAATGCAAAACCGAGTCCAGAAATAAGCCATTTTCCTCTACAGCACAAGTTTTTTTTCACACCCCCCTAAATTCAGTTTCAGCCAGTTTGAAATGAATTATTGGTTTGAAGCCACACATCCACCCCACATTTTACAAAATCAGATCACATTCAGAAAAATTTCCAATTACCAGGAAACACATATACACCCTGTTACTTTATTATTTTCACCAATTCTTTAATTTTAATGATTGCAAATCTCTCTCATGAACAATACTGAGCAAAACTGCAAGCTTTCAGTGAGCCTAAGCAAACATTTCCTAGTTTCTTGATTGCTCAGTGTCTCTTTCAACACAAGACACGTTACTAACTGAGAAAATCAAGACAAGTCCTTACCTATGAACAAGTGTGTTCTTCAGACCACTAATTAGGTGCCGCGCAATCGTTTTCACTCGAGGTGTGAGAATTGCTTGAGACACATGGAAAGTTCCATAACGACTTCGTTCCCCAAGTGTGGTCTCCAGGAACTGCAGCAGTTTGTGCACATTAGTTGTATTAGCCCATGGTGCTGGCATTTTATTACCTGGCCACAGGAAGGGATATTCCTGATTCAAAGGGTGGTGGTAAAATATGAGAACCTAACAGAACAAAAAAAAAAAAACAACAACAAAACACCAGAATAAAATTAAAAAAAAAAAAAACCAAAAAACCGCAACATAAAAAATCCATGATTACTGTATTTTTATTTGAGCAGGCTGTTGCATTTGTTTGTGTTCATATGGTACTATGGCAACTAGCATAGCATAGCAGTAAAGAAGTCCAAGCAAAAAGAAGTTGCTCTTGAGTCATGAGTGTCAGTATATTTGTTGCAGTATTGCTAAAGGAAATGGAGATAATTTTGTTCAGCTTTGAGGACAGGATTGCTTCAGGCTTTACAGTTCATCAGTTTAAAATGACAAAGTTGTTTCTATCATTTAAAGAACTCAGCTTAAATGCATTGCAACTTCTTACTGCCAGAAAATACTGTATCTGTACTTGAATGTAAGGATTTTAGCAGTCTTGGCATCTTCTGAGTACCTCCTACTAAGAGGCTAAAGCATGCTGGGCTGACTGGCACATGATTGGCATACTGGCATGGTGCTCACACGTGTTGCACGAGATTGCCAAAGCCAGTCCTGCTGTCAGCAGAACTGTCAAATCCAAAGTTAGTATTTTATACCTTGTAAGGTGCTTCTCTACAGCACAAAGAGGCAACACTTTTTATTAACACCCACATTTACATGAGATTCATTTTGAACCCTAGCATTGACAGCATCAGTTCAGAGTAATTCCTCAAAGCCTCATTTCCAGTTTAACAATTACATGCTGCTGCAACCCTTTTCTGTTCTCAGTTTTTGTGTACCTATGGGAGCAGTTACCACAGAGAGGAGGCATTAACCTCACCTCTGCAGATCTGGATGGCTGCAAAGGAGGTAAGAAATTCAGTACCATACCTTAGTCATGCTAACACTTACGTGCTTCACACTGGCCAGAAACACAACAGTTACTCAAATCCTCGCTGACACAAGTCTGCACTACTTGCCCTTCCAGAAGAGAAAATCATTTGTGAGGAGGACAATGCTCCAAGGATACTATAGTTTAATTATTTAACAAACGTGCTTGGGAGCAGGACACAGACTGGCCACACCATGGATGATGGGATACACAGCTGCACGTAAATGAAGGGAAACATGCACACATAGAAGAAGCTCTAGTGGGCTTTAACTTGACCATCAGCAGCATCCTTGGTCCAATACCTGTGAGTGGAAGCTACACCCAGCTTGTCTCTTTAAAATGTTAACATTTTGGGTTTGAAAAACATTAAGCATCCTTTCCCTACCTGGTGTTTCTTCTCCCACATGTACAGTAACGTCACATATTCTACACATTCAACAGAACAAAGTTTGGATTCAAATGCAGAGCGGATCCTGTTGATCAAGAAGTGGTGATGGTTGTCATCCATGGCATAGAAATGATTGAAGTCCAAGAAGATTACTTCCTTGGGGTGCTGCTCAAGAAAACTATTCATCTCCTTCAGCCCATCCCATACTTTGATGCCAAACAAGCCATGTATGAAGTAAATCTCTTGTTCTATTTCCCCAGGTTTGGAAGACACACGAAGATCAAAGTAGCGGATCCCACCTTCTAACTGCTCTTTAAAAGTCAGGTTTTGAGTCACTGACCATTTCTTCATGATCTTTCTAACCAAGGAAATTCTGGCCAAACGTTTGATGGCTGTTGCTTGGTCTGGTCCCACAGGAGATTTCTCATCAACCCAGTAGCTGAAAGAATCGTGTGATCCTAGAAAAAGCCAAGAAAAATTAATTTTAGAAAAAGCGACTCTCCCAAAACATGTATGCCCATGTGCCCTGAAAACTGAACAAAGTCCTACATGTGTGGTAGGAGTGCAGAAGAGTTACGCTCATGTGTGAGTCTTTCAGATTGTCCTTTTCCCTGACAGTATAACAAGAGTTATGCATAAGGTTCTCAGTTTGAACTGCTTTCTTGCATGAGCTCCCAATTTCAAGGCTCTCTGAACACCACAAAACAAACGTTTGTGGTAAAGGGAAACTTCCTTCTAACCTTCCTGCATTTACAAACCACAAATTAAACCCCAAAGCTTTCCCAAAGCCTGGTACGTGACTGATCTAGGATGAGACTCTAGATTCATTTTAACATTCTGAGACTTCATTTCTACATGGTAAATCCAACCATGACCTTATACACCAAACATCTTTGAACAGGTATCTTTATTCATGTATTGGACTGACAGATCTGCACCTGCCTTACCAGCATATCTCACTTTAGCCCCAAGATGGCAGATAAATGACTACTAGTTTGAACAGTGGGCAATGACTGGCCGGACTTCAAGGTGGAACAATTGAACGCTCCACCACTTACAGTGTAGATAGATTCCAAGCTCATGTTAAACAAGTTCATGAACATGTCTTTTAACTATCATGCCTTTGGAGTGACCAAAGGTATGCTGAACAGAAAATTCATCAAAAAATGCAACCAACAACCAAAAATCACCAGTCCCTACCAAAGTAATGCATGTCCAAAAAAGCTCCTGTAACACAATCTGTACCTTTGCAGAGAAAATGCATCTCCAATATAAAATTTTTGCTTATTCAAAAAACCTCCAATTGAAAATTCAGTAGTAAATGAGAAAAACCCTGAGAAGTAACAAAACTCCAAAATCAAAGTTTCAGAGTCAATGAAATATCCTTACCTTAGCCAAGTCACTAACAGAACAAAGAGTGAGAAGGCAGTGTATCTTGGTCTGCACTGCACCAGAACAGCATAAAGCAAAGCCTGGCAAAAACTGATTCACCCCAGACTGGGGTTTACAAAGGATTTCTAATCATTTCCACCAAGCACCAGCAATCTAGCCAAGAAGCTACAGCTACTCCAGGTTCACCTTCCTTGTGAAGCTCCAGCCAGTTAAAACACTGTAGGAGCTCTAACAGCCTTGCTAACCTTTGTCTTCAGGACAGGAGAAGAGAGTTTGCCCAATAAGCCAAACCCCACCTGCTCCCTGTGGACCCACCTGCTGAAGTGTAGAGAAAGCATCTTCACCCAAACAGCCTTTTCCAGCTGCCCCAGGGTACAGTGACCCTGCACCGTGCTGCTGGCACCTGTGTTTTACATTCCTATATGCTTGTCCCTGCTTCTAGGACTATGCTTTTCTCAAATTTCCTCCTCTACCTCACTGTGCAACTCTTTAAAATCCTAATTTGTCATATTCAATCTTAAGATAACATTTGAGGCATTCGCAGCCTCCTTTATCCAAACCTTTTATTTGTGTACCAGTGCTCACTTGAACACTGATGCATTTCCCATGATGCAAGATCAGAGCTACAAGCAAGATTATGATCTCAACTGGATTATCTTGTTGGCATTTTTAATCCAGATGAAAGAACAGACTGTGCATAAACTAAACATCACTTCTCAACCTTAAATACACTCCGTTTCCATGGATTTCGACTAGGTCAAAAGCAGTGAAGCAGAGGTAGTGTGAAAGTGAGTTTTCAAGCTTTACAAATGAACACTAAAACTAATTCTGACCAACTCTTCATGAATTCTTCACAGCATTTGTAAAAGTGGGTCTCTGCTACGACTTTTCATTCAGTCTTCTAGACAGAAGTGAGAAGGGCCACAGCTGCCAGCTTAAGTAGCTCTTCAGTACCTGTCCCAGTAAACTGCATCACAAAGTGCCTGTCAGTTGTGGAGTGATGCTTAGATTTTTTTTTTCCCCCCATCTCCAAACATGCAACCCCAAAAAAAATCAAGGTGCAAACATGTAGTGAAGACATTTCAGAAGCCATATGATGCTTCAAACTGTAGTTTACAGATATTTGAGTTTCATATACCTCCCTGTACAGCAGAATGAGTCTTTCAAGCTTCTACAATATTTGGAAAGTAGACTTCATGCACAAGGGACTTGCCTTCTACCTTGGAATTAGTCACTTTGCACAAAGAAATCTTTTGTTTGGTTGGGTTTTTTGTTCAGTTTTTTCCTCGTTCTGAATTCTGTCAATTTTTATTTTTTTCTTCTGTTTAGGTCGCTGTAGAAGATGGTTTAACATTGTAGAATAATGACATAAGAAATATTTTCATTTTAATAAAGACAGTGCAGAATCCTTGAGACCTATAGGATTCACTCGCACCATTATGCTCCCTAACACTGATAAATCTGACTTACAAAGGAATGAGAATTTTATCTGGCCACAAATATATTGTTGTCACCTCATAGTTGTCTAAGTAAATCTGAACCAAAAAACAACTAGTGTTCCTAAGTCAGATGATTCACTTTACAGCTCCAAAAGTCTTTTCTTTGTCACTTACAAGGTGCTTTTAAGGACACAAAGAGCAAGTTTTCTCCCTGCACTATCACAAACCAAATTCTATTTATAGCCTAGCACTAGCAAGCAGCATTTTCAACACCAAGTTTAAAAACTGCACTCCTTAGCAGCAAACTGAACTACGTGTGACATGCTTCTATAGTTAGAGAAGATGCTATTAACTCCTGTCCCATGGCACTGCTAAAAGCCTAGGAAATGGAGCTTCTCTCTTACAAAGTCAAAATGTATACCTAGATATAACCAAGTAGAACATGAGTTGGAGTATCTGCAAAATATATCCTCCTTTTCACTGTTGGTAGGACATTACCTTCTAAGGAGGGCAAGGGAGCACCACCAGTTCTGTCAATCATTCTATGATTCATATGAGGCTGGAAAGACAGCAGAAGTTCTATTAGGTCTTCAGTGGTCATTTTAAAAAGCCAGTCACCAATATCTAGGCCAAACCTGGATCCACAATATTTTGAGTCTGTTAAGATGAAAAAAACCCAAACTGAAACCCTGAAACAACAGCACTGGGTATTTGTGGGGTTGTGGGGTAAGAGCAAGGTAAAGACCCACATCATCCACCAGCCCCTTCTTTAATTTAAGATCACTGAGATATACTACCAGCTCAGGCACTGCCTTTTAATATAGCTTAGCTGCGATGTTAAGTACATGCTAAGCTGATTGCATCACGATGTCAAAATAATCCTTGCTCTCCTTTGCTCTATCCCTAAACTCATAAAAAGTCTTGCCATTCTGTTGCTATGGCAGGAGCCAAGCTGGCTGCTGATACATGTGATACAGCATGATTTCTTTGTGAAAAAGCATAACCTAAACTAACCCAAATCTGTAAAACTTCAAAGGCAGAGCCTACACCGGAAGAATGGAGCAGACCAGCCCCATTTTGTCAGGAGCTCAGTGTTAAGAGCTGCTAAGCAGGTTCTCAATTCATGTCTAACACAAGGATATGTGAAGGTACTTGGACAAAGCCCAGGGACAGCAGCAAGGCTGGCTGTTCCTGGACAGAGCAAGAACCACAAAACTCTCATAGCAACACACATTGTAAAGTCTTCTCCACGTGTAAAAAAAACCCTCATCACCTGTGTTCCCCACCACACAAATTATGTGTATTGCCTCAAATTATGCTGACTACTTTTCTTGGGGAAAAAAACAACCTCAAGAATTCTTGAAGCAAGACATTTCAGATGATAATTAAGATCTTAAATATAAATTAACACCCTGTTCAGTAAAGCTATTCCTTAAACCTGTTGATTGTGGGCAAGGCAACTAACCAAACTCTGTCTTTATAACCTTCACCTCACACACTGAGAAGTCGAAAGGCAGAGAAAAGCCAAGAAACTTTGTCTTCACTGTCCTTTAGGTGAAGAGGCCAGAATCCCAGCCTGAACTGCCTCAAAAGCATGTTCTTGCACGTGCAGGGCACGGACTTACTGTAGACAAGACAAGATTAGCGTTCAGACTGCAAACCCTACCGAGCTGCTCTAGTGACATGGCATCACTGTGGTGCTCAGCCCTTCCCAAAACCAAGTAAGGCACAGGAAATACAACAAAAAAATGATGATTTGCCAATTGCTTCCAACTGGGTGAAGATGTGCAGCATGAAGTGGCAAGCATTAAATTTAATCATGAAAGAGACTGCACATGCAAAGACAAAAATTAGTGACTGCTAATCAGCTGACAGCTTTATTTCAGTTTCATTTCTTTCATCTGACAAAGACTGGCAGCTTCAAGGAAAAGTCATGTGCCATCAAATGCCCAGATATCTAACTATCAAAGGCTATGTTATAGTTAGAATAATATTATATAGGTATCTTCCAGATGCCAGACTTAAAATGATGGATAGACTTCTTAATTTTAATCCCAGTAATTGCAACTGCGTATTAAGTTTCATTCATATCTTTAAACAACTTTTTTTTTCTGCTTATACTAATTCCTCAAGTTAATTGTATGTTCAAGAGCTCACTTTTCAATTCATTTACATGTTAAATAGATTGTATTTCACTGTTCAGGATGAAGTTTTGTTGAAGCCCTTGTGCTAATTGTTGGAAAGCAGCCTTTTATCGTCACATTTGAAGTAGAATCTAACTTGACAGTGTGTTTATTTGTCATGCTACTTACTCACAGAGAGTGAAATTAACCCATGGTGGAGCTGAAACACATGACACTTATCAACAGAACGTTATCAGGCCTCCAATTCCAACAAATACTAGCTATAGCTCTTCATTCTCACGACCAGTGACAGGCCTTGAGGAAACAGCACAAAGCTGAGCTGGGAGGCTTACGCTGGATCTTGGGAAAAGGTTCTTTACCCATATGGTGGTTGAACACTGGAATAGGGAAGTGGTCACAGCACCAAGCCTGTCCAAGTTCAAGGAGTGTTTGGACAATGCTCTCAGGCTCAAGTTGTGACTCTTGGGGGTGTCCTGTGCAGGGTCAGCAGTTGGACTCGATGATCCTGTGGGGGTCCCTTTCAACTTAGCATATTCTATGATTCTGTATCATTTGGTATTATCTTTTGTTTCCACATAATACTTCCTGCAAATACAGTTGCAGCAGAGGGATAGGGATGAGCATCATGTCAGCAACCCCTCGTAAATTCACCTTCATGGAACATTAAAAATATGACTCAGCATGCAAAGTGCAGAGATCTTTCAACACAGAATATACCTGTGCACTGTCAATCACTCGAAAACAAGACAAAAACTCATGGGGTTTTTGGATACAAGCATGTGTCCTGGCACACTGCCTCCCTGGTTCCAAGGCTGCGGACTAGTCAGAAGCAGCAGCTCAAGACACTTTCTACGAACATCTGGCCAACCAAGAAGCAATAAATGAAAGCACAAGGGCAGATGAACGTGCTGTCAGTAAGCTTAAATAGATCTGAATAAATTGGATTGATCTTTACATGAATAGAATACTAACAGAACAAAAATTGCAAGAAACAAATGTTTAACATAACATGAAGCTAAGAAGCAAGGTCAACAAAACATATCCACCCCCTAAAAGCATTACAGGGTCATTTATGACCAAAGAATCACCCCAGCTGTAGTGACGCTAAACTTCTTAGCTTTGCTCACTAGACAAAGTACATTCCCCACACATTACAAACCACTGCACATGACACAGCACAGCAGGCATTACACAGCCAAGATGGGCAGAAGAACAGTAATCAAGTTGCAAAAAACACAGGATGTAAGTGCTAGTGAGTCAAGGCTGTCCCACAGATGTTCTTTTAAAACAGATGTCCTGTCTGTGCCAAAACTGAAGGAAAAACAGGATAAGCAAAAGTGCCTCAAAGCCTAGAAGTCCTCAGGATTCAGGTCATTAACAATCCAGATTTTCTTATTAGAAGATTAACATCTTAAAAGTTCATCACTAATGAAAAGCAAATCAAATAGTTCATATTAACTTGTTCAGTAAAAGGAGATGAAGCAGAAGTAAGAAACATCCTATTGATAATCAATTATGTAAAACTATAGAGTGTATTTTATGAAACCTACAAGAATCCTTCAGATATTCTTAATGCAGTCCCATTAAGAAAGACAAATCCTAGTACAGACCAAATCCTCTTAGGAAAACTCCCTCTCTATCCAAGAACTACCCTGATTTCCCCCACTGCCCCTTTCAGGCAGTGCAATGGGATGCAAGAGCTTACAGACAACCTAAAACTGTCTCAGACAAAATGTCACATAGTAGTTTGCTTTTCTTTCCAGACAGGAGAAATTCTTTTGGCACTGGTTGGAGTTATCACAATTGAAGTTTAAGGTCATTTAGCACTTATTTCCCATTCATCAACAATCTCAGCTGTATGCAATGGGAATGCAAGGAAGACACAGCACATCTCTACCACTTCAAAGCCACATGCTCAAAAAGGAAAAAAAAAACCCTTCAGTTTAGAGTCCTAAACTCCTCTTTTGTGACCACTCAGAACTGAGTGGACCAAGGGTTCATTCTCTTCTGAGAAGGCTCTAGAGAAATTTTTATTACATGGTACTTTTCCCTCTAACATCTTTGCTGGTAAAGCAGGCAAACTAACTTTCACAGCATGGAAGGAGAGGAACAACCATTTATATCACCATTATGAGTAGTTTTCCCCATTTGAAGTAAAACTTTGGCATGTTCTGCACTCGTTTACCACACACACTGAAGTCCCTCTCTAGGGTACAGATTTTAATAAGTAAAAAGAAGAAAATTTTTCCAGATTAAAAAAAAAAATTAGGACCTTTGTATATTGTCTGAAGAAAATTCTGTGGCATTTCAAGAGTAATTTGGTTTTGGCTAAACAGATGATAGAAGTTTTTTAAAAAGAAAAGCCCTAAGACTGGCTTTTCAGGGGAACTGCTGCACAGACCCAGTGTCTGCCAAAACAGTTCGTCACAAAGGCACATACAAAAGGAATACTTGGTGACTTAGGAATAGTGAAACAACTTGCATCAAATGTTCTCATCAGTGTAACAGTCCAGATAGTTTAGTAGCCTCTCTAAAAATATTTAAGATTTGCTGTTACAATCAAATAGCCTACCAAGGTAATAAAATAACTTGTCTTTTCAGAAGTCTGTATTTACAAATCATATTCAGTATCACCATACTTATGCAGATACTTTCTTCTAATGGTTACCACCTGATTCACTGGTAGACATGAACTAAATTGAGAAGGAAAATAAAGCTTGGTGAATCAGAACATAAATCTTGTATTTCTTCCCTTTGAGCTTCAACCCAACAGATGGGCAGTTCAGCTGATTCAGTGATCCTTTTAATTAGAACTCCAAAGGAGTACTGTCTGGGAGGAGGATGCAGTCTCAAGCTCACCACTCCTCTCAGCACACACGTCCACAGCCCACAGGAGCCCATGAACAAACAAACAAGAAAACCACAGCACACACAAGTTCAGCAGCTCACCTCAGGGTCATGCAGGCAAAGAGAAAAACCACCCAATCCAGTCAGAGCCTAGTGGCCAGCTCTCAACTGGACCATGCTGCTGCTTCTTTTCAGAAACATTTTGGTTCTGCTCAGCCAACTGCAAGCCCAGTAGCTCATGGGGCTTTTGAGGAACAGTTGCACTGTCAGGACAGCAGAGTTGGCCAGTCGGTGAATGGGAAGATGGCATCCTGCACAAAAGATGCTCAGGGCCCCACCAGCTCCAGGTGTTCCTCATGAACCTGGCGAGGATAGTCACATTACTGCACCCATTCAGTCACTTACAGCAGGTTATCTACACAGCAAACACCTCTCCATGCCTTGTGCCCCCCCTTTAAGCTTAACCATGGGCTTGGCCAGCAGGGCTGCTCCTTGTTAAGACTGCCTACTAGCTGTGTTCGTAAAGCTTTGTTTTCCAGGGATGATAATTTCATAGTACTTTGATCACTTAAATCAAAATCAGAAGGATTCTTACTGAGGCTCTTGGGATGAACTTCTCAGAGAAGGGCAGAAATAGTGGCACACTGTACTATGGCAAGTTTTGGGCCAGTCATACTGACACTACCATGAACAAACTATGGGAAGTTATTATATTAAAAGTTGGCTACAAAGTCAAGAGTGTGTGCGCCATAGGGGGGAATTAGGCAGCTTGACTATGCAATAGCTTGGAGAAGCAAAGATTACTATTTTAGAAGAGCAGGGACACATCTCTCCTTGGAGATCAGTGAACAGTCAAACTGAAGATACTTTACCAACTATTTTCAGTCTCCAATATGGTCTTGTTCTGGCCCATATGATTTTCTCTGTTCAAAAAAAATGTTTCTGGAACTGTAAACCCCACTTTTTCTCTCAGTTCTGGCTACCTACAACCCAACATCCCATAGGAAACTCCTCACCACTTGTCCAACCTGATGCTGACAGGAATGGCTCCACATTCCAAATGCTCTGCATGACTTAGAAATGAGATTCTGGCCAGCCTTCCATGTGCTTTCTGAGGAAGCAGGAACACCCCAGCTGGGATCACTAGAAGATGAAAGAAGAGGCCCTGTACCCCACCAGAAGCCACAGGTGGAAAGCTGCCCCACCTCTCCCTGGAAAGGCAGCCTGCCCAGCCTGCACTTTCCACAGCAGCAGAGCACTTTGCTGAGTGTGACATTTGGCTCTAGGTGTACCAGAGGCTGAAAAACTGACTTCTGGTGACAAAAGCTTCCTTACTGTTTCAAATCAGCCTTAGACATATGTAGTGGTTTTAGGTCGTCTCTTCACACAGCACCTCACACCTACAACACAAACATCTTTATCGCAAAACTTTAAAAAAGTAATGTTACACTCTAGGAGAAAACCATTGGGGTAAGGTTTTTTTATTTAGTATCACATTTCAAAGTGATTGAACAAGTGATAAAACATTTTACTTTTCCCAAATTTTCCATCTTTTAGCTCTCTTCTTCAGTGACTCCTATCAAACAACTTCGTTCAGATTCAAATTAATTTTTCCCCAACTAAGCTTAGTTTTTACTAATAGCCTAGCTATGTAAAAGAAAACAATCATGCATCTATTCTACATACAACTATTCTACCTGTTGCTCTTTGCTGTCCCCACCTGCAGCACCATGACACATCAGGTTAACCTTTGTGTTCCCTTGGGACACCCACACAGTCCAGCACCCACCCTGGGGCTTGCCCAACTCCGTGAGCAGCTGCTGCAAGCAGCTTTTCAGACAAGAACACTTCTCAAAATAAAAAAGTCCCTCTAGACCATCTTCACCACAGAAAACCTTCCCACCACGTTAGCCTGGGAAACACACTCATTTGTATTTGGAGGGGGAGAGAAGGAAAGGCAAGGGAAAGAAGAGACTTTTGATTACTTTATTTACGAAAGGGCACCCATAACTCTTCTGGGTGCTCCTGCAAGCAGCAGTGGATCCCTACCTAAGTCATCATATGTTTTCTCTGGAAGACAAAGAAAGAAAATTAGCAGTATGGAAAAACTCACAGCTAGCTATTCTGACCAGACCTGGGAACCAATCAAGGGATACAGATTGATCCAAGACTCCAAGTATACCTGTTACTTCACAGCTCTCATGTATTTAAAGTTGGAATAGTCCAGACACGATTAAGTAAATGTGTTATTACCAAGACCCAAAAGAAAACAGAACTGCCTGTTCTTCCGCTCATGACATTCATCCAGCACCTTGGAGGCTGGACTAATGAAGCACTCAATAAACAAGCACTGATAGCTGGCAGTGAACATCTGCTAGACTGCCTTGCTGTCTCAAACCAAAAGCCACGAGCTTATCATGACCACACACAGTGAGGATTGAGACAGATAGTATTTCATCTGTTCTAATACAAGAATTCGTGGAAAAGTTTGATGAAACAGGAAAATGGTGCCATACCTACAGATGCAGAGACTTTAGACTGTAGCACCAAGTTAATCAAGATATTTGCCTTTCTAAAAATTTCTGCAGCAGTTCAAATGAAACACTACAAACCAGACATACCATGGTGCTATCAACTATCAGGATGCAAGTACCAGCCAGGAACAACTAAGCTTTCCAGCTAATTCTTTAAATGGCTGATTTACTTTGAAAGCTGATCAGCGAGAGCATTCCAGATTTTTGTGTTACATTTCTACATGGAAAAATAAGTAGCAGATGCAGATCAAAAGATGACCAAGGAAAGTAGTTAAGTATCACAATTGTGGTTTCATAAAAATTTTTGATGTAAACCAGCTTGAGATTAAACAAGTTGTATACAACCGCCTGCCAAGGGTCACGTCCACAATCAAAACGTTTAAGGGTTCATTTTTAAACTCACATCCAAAGAAGATTACTGGAATATAATTAAGAGAAAACCCTCTAGACTTTCACACAAGGTTACCACTTGTTGAGGGTGGTTATTTTTGTTGACTATATTGTATGCTTGTAAAGTTGATGACATTTTAGTTACTTGATATTTGGCAATTTTTCATTGCAAAAGATCCCTCCTCTCATGACATTGCACAAAACTGCATCTATTTTCCTTGCATATGACTATATTGGTTTAGCATTTTGGCTAGAGTTCTTCCCAATAGAAGTAACAGAAAAGCCCAAATGTGGGAACTGATCACACACAAACTTTGGAGAAGGGCCTTAACTTTTCCAAAGTCTCTCTCCATTTTGAGGAGAGTTAAAAAAGCATGTGAACACCCCATATACCTCATGAACACCCATCTTCAATATTATTTTTTTGCTACCAGTTGGTCTAAGGACTGAGGAAAGAATGACCTTCTCTACCATCAAGTAAGGTGTTTCACCATTATTTAATAGCTCACAGAATAACGTAGCTCTAAAAGGACCCTCAGAAGTCACAGCTACCTTTTCCAATGCCAGTGAAAACAAGCAGCTCCAAAAGCAAAAGGTTTGCAACAAACAAAGCAGGAGAACTCTATGAAGACATACCAGGCAATATACAAGGGAGTTTCCCACTCACAGCAGCATGTAATAAATTAAATCTAAGAAGTTTCTTTTGTCTGTACTCTCTCAATTCTTTCACTTTAAACAGCCCCATGATACCATCATTTTGTTCTTCTCTTAAGAAAAAAGAAAGGTAAAACTTTATTCTTTAAATGCTGCAATTCTTCAAAGTGCAAAACGTATAAAACAACAAGTTTCATGATTTTGAATGCTGATTTTATTTCAAGTTAAAACAAGTTTTAACGCTTCCACTCCTGGAGCTTCATCTCTGTTCCTAGGTACAAAGGGTGACAAGAAGTGGGGGGGGGGGAAGAAGAGGAGAAAGAAACAAACAAACTCCCCAAATCAGAAGCGAGTCCATCATTCCAGGGGAGAAAACAAATGTATCCTGAGATGGATAAAAGCAGGCCACTCCTGTCATATGCACACACAGGTATTAAGCACAGACAAAAACCACTTCTCATTTGACCTTTCATCTCTCTTTTGAAGGTAACACTGGTGTCCACTGCTGTTCAGCATCTGCAAAGATTCCTCAACTGCAACCTGTATTGCACACTGCCAGGTGCTAGGAACACCCCCTGGCTCTCAAAAAGGTAGCTTTGTCAAACACCCCACCAAAACTCGACTTCAGCAAAATAATCATTGGACTAAAATAATTATAATTAAAAATGACAAAAACCTACCCAAAATATCTTTTGTCTGCTTGCAGGTTGCATGAGACATATACAGGAAAGTGGTGGGGAGATACACCAACCTTGATCACAAATAAACATCTACTGCAAGCATTTAAAAAAAAACCAAAACACTGCCCATTTTAAAAGAACCATGGCATTACTGAAACAACCGCTCATTTACTTGGTTTCTCTGCTGCAAAACTGGTTGCAGGATGTTTGCGAGTGACAGCAGCATTGCACCTAATGCAATTTATGTCATAACATTCTGCATGGTTTCACAGCCTTTAAGTGGCTACAGCAACAAGAAGTTGATTTATTAGTTCACTAAAAAAGAGAAGCCCTTCTTTGCCAGATGTTTCAAAGTCTGCTGGCATTTGAATTTTATATGAATATTTGAGTTTCCCTTCTGTCTCGCTTCCCTGTTCAATAGAACAGGGTCACGTAAAATGTTTTTGCTATGGTCAGGATAGGAAAGGGCACCATTTTTGATTGAAACCTGGCATTTTAACTGTTCTGCTTCAGGTAACACAGCAGCTCATAGGCGGTGCACAGCTCTTTACGTGCTTCAAGGGCATTTCAAGCCTGTAGAGAAGCGGCTATGTTCTCTCTGACACAAAAAGTTACTCTTGTTTCTAGGGAAGTATCTCTGAATGTCTGCTATATAGAATCAGAATCAATTAGACTGGAACACCGCTGACATCACAGAGTCCAGCCTAAGCCCAAACACAACCTTGCCAGCTGGACCGTGGCACTGAGCACGACATCCAGTCTTTCCTTGAAGACGTCCAGGACAGTGACTCCACCACCTCCCTGGGCAGCCCCATCCAATGCCTAGTCACCCCTTCTGTGAAGAAACGCCTCCTAATGCCCATCCTGAACCCCCCCAGGCATAGCTGAGACTGTATGTATGCTATAACACATATCCAAAGCGCTAGTGACAAGCTAAAACATTAAAATGAAAACCAAGCCTATACCAGAGTCTAACATCCAGTATCAGAAGGAGCTACATTAACCACCCTTAAAATCTTCCCTATTGCCATTTGCATGGAAGAGTATTTTTTGCCCTTTACAGATAGAAAATTAACCTAAATAAATTTCAGGTCATCTGTTGTCATAATTTATCAGTTTATCTAATCTGTAAACCAGGCTATGAAAGACATACCATATAATGGTCTGGGTTGGGAGGGAGCTTAAAGATCACGTAGTTCTAAGCCCCCCGACACAAGCAGGAACACTTTCCAGGAGAGTAGGGCGCTCAGAGCCCCATTTCAGCAGACCTTCCGTTTGATAAACCTCCAGCTGTTGGCTCAACGCAACCGAGCCTTTCTCCCTACCCGATTTCAGCCCTCCTTCAAGTACCTGCAAACGCTCAGGATGGCCGCCAGCGGTAACTGCTACCTTTTCTCATGGCGGTGAAAGCAGCAGGTCAATGGTTAGAGTCTCACAGTGCTATTTACGGGACATTAAGCCCTCCTTTCTCTACTGCGATGGACAGGGCTCCTCTCAGCCCCAGCATTTAATTACAGGGGACGCGACGCCGCGGCGACTCCCCCACCACCGCCCGGGCACCCCCGGCCCCACACACCCCGTGCTGCCGCGCCCTGCCGCCCTACCCGGGATGGCGAGGTTGGAGAGCGGCAGGGAGCGCAACGGGGGCGGTAGCGAGCCCATCCAGTCGGCGTTGCCATCGGCCATGGCCCCCACGGCGCCGCCCCGCCGGCGCTCCCTCATGGCTGGCGGGCGGCGCGGCCGGGCCGGCACCGCCGGGGCAGCGCCGGCACCCGCCGCCCTTATGTAACCGCGGTGACGTCACGGGACACGGCGGCTCGCCATTGGCCGCCCTCCCCCCCGGAGCCCCGCCCCAGCCCCGCCTGGCGCGGCGCTGGGGTCGGTGGGCTGGGATTGCGGCATGCATGGAACCCCCGCGGGATGGGGCGGGCACAGCGGGGCCTGTGCGCCCTCCGCTCCGCTCCTGCAGGGTCAGCCCGGGGCACAGCGGGGCCTGTGCGCCCTCCGTCCCGCTCCTGCAGGGTCAGCCCGGGGCACAGCGGGGCCTGTGCGCCCTCCGTCCCGCTCCTGCAGGGTCAGCCCGGGGCACAGCGGGGCCTGTGCGCCCTCCGTCCCGCTCCTGCAGGGTCAGCCCGGGGCACAGCGGGGCCTGTGCGCCCTCCGTCCCGCTCCTGCAGGGTCAGCCCGGGGCACAGCGGGGCCTGTGCGCCCTCCGTCCCGCTCCTGCAGGGTCAGCCCGGGGCACAGCGGGGCCTGTGCGCCCTCCGTCCCGCTCCTGCAGGGTCAGCCCGGGGCACAGCGGGGCCTGTGCGCCCTCCGTCCCGCTCCTGCAGGGTCAGCCCGGGGCACAGCGGGGCCTGTGCGCCCTCCGTCCCGCTCCTGCAGGGTCAGCCCGGGGCACAGCGGGGCCTGTGCGCCCTCCGTCCCGCTCCTGCAGGGTCAGCCCGGGGCACAGCGGGGCCTGTGCGCCCTCCGTCCCGCTCCTGCAGGGTCAGCCCGGGGCACAGCGGGGCCTGTGCGCCCTCCGTCCCGCTCCTGCAGGGTCAGCCCGGGGCACAGCGGGGCCTGTGCGCCCTCCGTCCCGCTCCTGCAGGGTCAGCCCGGGGCACAGCGGGGCCTGTGCGCCCTCCGTCCCGCTCCTGCAGGGTCAGCCCGGGGCACAGCGGGGCCTGTGCGCCCTCCGTCCCGCTCCTGCAGGGTCAGCCCGGGGCACAGCGGGGCCTGTGCGCCCTCCGCCCCGCTCCTGCAGGGTCAGCCCGGGGCACAGCGGGGCCTGTGCGCCCTCCGTCCCGCTCCTGCAGGGTCAGCCCGGGGCACGGGCACAGGATGGTGTCCAGACGGGTCTGGCATGCCTCCAGTGGGGGAAACTCCACACCCTCTGTGGGCAGTGTATTCTAGTGCCCAGTCACTTCACAGGAAAGGAGTTCTTCATCGTGTTCGGGTGGAACTTCCTGGGACTCAGGTTCTGCCCACGGCCTCTTGGCCTCTTGTCCTGTTGCTTGGCACCACCAAACAGCCTGGTTCCATCCTGCTGACACCCTCCCTTCAGATACTGATAGACACTGATGAGGTTCCCCCTCAGGCTTCTCCAGACCAAACAGGCCCAGCTCCCCCAGTCATTCCACATCAGAGATACACCTGTCCCCTGAAATTCCTTCATTCCCTCTACCGTAGCACCAGAGAAGCTATGCCTGACAGAGAGGGCCAGCACCTTGGTTTTATGATGTTAGCTGGTGAGCTAAGCGTATTATCTGAAGAGATTTACACACTGTGCCTGGCAAGAGCCAACACAGCAGCAGATTTAAGGAATAAGATAAGGCAGGCTCAATTCCTCACCATCTGCTCTTCCACAATTCCCTTTCCCCGACAGTCTCACATTTGACCTTTCACTGCATTTGGCTGTTGGTGAAAGAATTTTCTCCAAAACAATTTCTAGATTTGCTGTGACACACAGAATTGATTCTCTAAGACACACTTTTCCTCTCTTGCATTATTGTGTCTTTGAAGGATAATGCTTTGTGAGCAGGTTCTCCTAACTGCTCCTTACAAATATGTACAAACATACTATTGCCATATTCTTCCCATAGGATATAAAGATGACTAGGCATACAACACTGAGACCTACTACATCATATGTTAGTGAAAAAAAAAAAAACAAAAATATAATTTTGAAAGATAATTTTTCACTGTCAAATTACTAAAGGCTGAATACAAAACGCCAAAGATATTTGGTAGTCCTCTGTTTTGTCTGTAAGGAAGTATTTTTTTAATTAAGCAGGTATTTTTCATTTGGTGTATTACTGTTTGCACATTATTCACAGAATGCTTTAATTTATATACAGTGAAACTGCTGACTGAACTGTATATTTAAAGTATACATAAACTTAATGTATTTGTAAATACACATTAACTATATATTTTCACGTAATACAACCACAATATCTCCTTCCATGAGTCAGCATTTTCCTTCTTCAGGAAGTGAACAAACACTTGGCTTTTAGAGCTTTGATACTGAAGAATTTTAACCACAGTGTAATTTGTATTCTAAAATTTTCACAAGGCACCCCTGACCCTCACCCTCGAGGAAGAACATGGAGGGTAGGTTTGGCATCCATTCTGCTGTCCTGCAGCCCTGCTCCCCATCCCCATTAAGATCACACTTCCTCCGATGTAGGAGACAGCACGGTACTCTCTTCAAAGCCATGTGTAGGAGATCATGATCATTTTCTCTTGTAAATAAATTTGTATCTTCAGCTAAGAGAGTGGTTGTTATGTGGGAGCTCCAAACAGTCCCTATCCCTGCAAGTTTATCTCCTTTAAATGTCTGCTTGCTGTACTGTACTTTACTCACTCTCTCATGCTCCCGCCTTTGCAGCTTGTGTCTGTCCAGGAAAAGAGCACTTGTGAACACCCTGAATGCAGCTGGCAACCACGGCTGTGCCAAGCGTAGCTTCCCACGGTGAGAAAGCCTTGCAGTTCAGGGGTAGCTACCTCACAGAGGCTGGTATGTTCCCAGGGATATCTTTGTGCCTTTGGGCAGAGAAACTGTAAACACTGAAGTCTAGAACCAAAACTAGTAAGGCTGACTGCTGACACTGTACTGCTGGGTGTCCTTGCCAGACTCCATCCTGCATTTCCCAGCTCTCAAAGGACATAAAGATGGAGTGTATGCGACAGGCAACGGGGTCTGAAGAGGAACAGTAGTAGGGTGTGCTCTGACATGGGAGAAGGAATCTGATCACATCTACCACGACAGCAGGTATCAGCAGTCCCCTGCCATCAGATTAGCTAGAAAAGAGGGGGCTACAGCTGAAGCAGAAGAGTCTCAAACCTTCTCCCTTCATAGCCTCCCAAAAACCTCTGAGCATTTGCCATCACTCTTTCATGGTACTGGAGAAGGTGACAGCATCGGGGTTCTTCCGTGCCACCACAGTGCAGTGACTTTCTCCCTTGTGCACAGGTAGTTTCAGCACCCCCAGACTATGATGTGCAGGATGAGCACACCCTGGCACTTGTGGTTAAGATGGTGTCTAGATCTCCAACCTGCAAAGGACATTTAGACTGTGTGGGACACCACCAGCTCACAACCAGAATGGTAAGGGAAGGAAGACATGCATCCATTCAGCACTGTGGGGTGTGACTTCAGCTGTGAACATCAGATGTGATGCACAGACACTTGCCAGCAGTTACCACTACCAAATCTTTCCTGTGGTCGAAAAAAATCCTTCCTTTTCTAAGAACAAAGAGTATTAAATTACCTGTTGCCTCCACCAAACCTCAACCTCTTTCCATCTACACAAAACTTTGTAATTTTCTTCTGTAATCAGTACCAAACCTTGCTGTCATGATCATTAATTGAGATAGCCAGAGGGAACAAATGGCATTAATAATACAATTTTATTTTCCACAGACTAAACTCACAAATTATGTAGGGTCCTGTCACTTGAGACCATTCAAATGCTCCACTTCAAGCAAGTGTTTAAGTGGCTGCAAAAATTAATGCCTAAGCAGGCACATTATTGACATTTTAAAATTCTGTATCAAGGTCAATAGGTTGTTCTATTTTTCCATGTTGCTGGAGCATTCCCATATGAATCACATTCAGCAATGAGGATAACCTGACTAAAACTTTACTATCAATTTTCCCCCACAGATTATATAGTCATATTTATGACTTATGTGGATTTACTGAGAGCTCAGCTATTCCTTTTGCCTGGGTGCAGAGCCAATGTCACAGGCAGCCCAGACAATCTAGCAGCTCAAATCCCATTCCCACCCTCCTAACCCTCCTGTTTCAAATGCATAGTAAAAAGATTAGCTGTGCAGATCAGGCTGATGCTATTTAAGAACCAGGAGGCATATGGTTTTCACTCTTAGCCAATTCCAAACACACAAATGTGGTTTATTTCAATTTTAACACGTGGGCTGCCATATACAGAATATAAATCCAGAACAATGAACTTTTAAAAGAGCTTTAAAGGAACTGAAAAGAAGCTGATAATATCAGGTGCTACAGGGAGCTTAGCCTCTTTCTCCTTACCACCTTAAATACCCAGATAACACGTCCCATTCATAAACAGGCTACATTGCCACTGTTAGAAAGCTTTCTGTTAATGTTTTCAAAATCTTCCTTTTCAGCCCAAAGTCTACAGTGCCATGTAAATTCCAAATCCTTACATGTAATTTATCAGCAGGCAGTAGATCAAATAAGTTATTGGAACAGCTTTTGTGTCTTCCGTGTGTTTGAAAGGTCACTTTGCTGCTGATGAGAAGAAAACTGCAGGATTCACTCACACAGAGAGAAGCTAATTGCTCAACATTTCATGTAAGTATACTCAGACTCTTCCAAGCTGCTCATTACCATTTTTACCCTGACTGCAATGGCATTATTTAACATTTCAAACCATCAGACACACTCAATCACAAAGCTCAGCAGACATCACTGCATTTAAAATGCCACTTCTTTCAGGTGCACCACAAGTAGTGGTGTTCATTTTCCATTTTACATCAAGTCAGAAAACCACTGTAACTATCATAGCACTTTTTACACTTCCTAAGCCCATTGCAAATACCTAGATCTCTATCATACAATACACCCTGTGTAATATTGACTTCCCCTCCCTTTTCTGCTCACCACTCATAGCCCCAATGTCAGTTCTATCAATATATTGCCTGCTTCTCTCTCTCCCTTTGTTTGCTGTAAGCCAAGCCCTGGCATCTGCGAGCCGTATGTTGACAATAGCGAGCTCTTCAATTCTTCGTTTACACCACACGAGGGTGTTTCAGGCTGTGTAGGATGCCAGAAATCAATCTGGAAGTCATCCCATTTGGAAAGGAACCAAGGGGCAAACAAATATATTATTTTTCCACTGATTAAAAGTCAGGGCAACCTGGTACAGGAGACTTTGAAAGGAAAGAGATGAAACATCATAAGCTAGAAAACAGATGGAAGGGGAATTTTAAAGGCATAATCAGATGTTCCCTGAAATCACATAATCTTTACTGTGGTCTTCCCTGAGCTTTGTCTTGTCCTTAAGGAGTAATTTCAAATATTCGGTGATTTCATATTATTTCTATTAAAATCTTCTTAGACGGGATTAAGCAATCATTACCCCCCTACAGAGCTTTTTAGGAGCTTTCCATTGGTTTATTGCTGAAAAGTTAATTGCAGAGTCAGGAAAAATTGATTACTAACATAAACAATAAATAAAACGAATTTTCTCCTTTGTATCCTGCTTCTTCTGGAGTCAAAGCGTACACAGATCTTTGTAATGCTTGCCACTGCTAACATGTGATGACTTTAAATCCACCAAAGACCACACAAAGTAACCAATGCCCTGTGCTGGTTAACAGATATAATTTCCGTGCACAGCTTTGTAAAGCAAACACAGACGCTGAAACGAAGCTGGAGCACTTCTCAAGGCTTTCAACACAACTGCAACGAGAAAAACATTTCCTGAAAAGAAAAAACTCCATAGGTCGGTATTAAGATGGGCGAAAGAGCCCGTCCCAGGAAATCCCAAGTGGCGAAACCTGTTATCAGGCACTGTTATCTAATGAGTCTGGCACTGGGCTGGCCAGGAAGCCTGTGCTCTCCCACAGCCTGCTCCCTGCTCCCTGGCACTGCCACACCTCTGCCTGCATTCCAATTACTGGAGCACACCCTGCAGACTGTAGGGGTGCTCGTTAAATAAACAAGCCAAGCTTAATTAATTTACAGGACCAAAAGATGCCTTGTAAGAGAAGCCGCTGCAATACTGTTTAAAAAGGACGTGTGATTCACTGAGGCAAAAGGTAATTCAGGGGGATCAAGGCTTGGGATGGCTGTCAGGTGTGGCAGGAGCAGGGCATCCTCTAAGCTCAGAGCTGTCCTCTCTGTTGTCAGAGAGGTGGAAAGCAGGCTGAGGACACTTCTTTGCTCCACGCACCCTACGGGCTTGGGGCTGGCAGCCTTTCCTGGCCCTCTCTCAGCAGGGCCGAGCACCACCTGGATGCGACAGGCAGGAATACAAACCACAGAGTGCTGGGAAGGGTCACTCGCTCCACTGAAATCCCCAGGCCCTGCCACTGACTTCACAAGGCACATTAGCAACTGCAAACAAATACTGAGAACAAATTCCTTGCTTTTGTCATTTTTCCCTCACCCTGCAGCATTCACCATTTCCTCAGGAGCAGATGAAAACCACTTGTGCATAAAACCACCTAGCTGCTTATCTTTCCAGTCTGTTGCTTTTACGGCTGTGTAATGCATGTATTAAAGACCATAAACAGCAGACCCAGCTAATTTCACAGTATGACATTACATGTTATTACGTGACCTCAGATTCTGACTTGGGTCTGCTTCACAGGTTTTATTGTGTCATGGACTTGGATTTAGCAATGTGGTTTTGGCTGGGGTAGAGCTCATTCTCTTCATAGTATCTGGTATGAGGATTTATGAGCTGGTGTTTTGGATTTATGATAGAAACAGTTTTGATAATACAAAGATATTTCCATTACTGCTGAGCAATGCTTACACAGTGTCAAAGCCTTTTCTGCCTTCACCCCACCACTGAGTGGGCTGGGGGTGAGTTGTGAGGGGACACAGCTGGGACAGCTGGCCCCAAGTGACCACAGTGATGTCCCACACCATATGGTGTCATGGTCAGCATATAAAGCTGCGGAAGAAGAAGGAAGAGGGGGACATTCGGCGTGATGGTGTTTTGCCTTCCCAATTCACCATTACACTTGATGCAGTCTGGCTTTCCCGGCATTGACTGAACACATGCCTACCCACAGGAACCAGTGAATAAATTCCTTGTTTCTCTCCAACAGTGTGCAGCTTTTGCTTTCCCTATTAAACTGTCTTTATCTCAGCCCACGATTTTTCTCACTTTCACTCTTCAGTTCTGTCTCCATCCTACTGGTGGAAGTTATCTGCCAGCTGGGGTTAAACCACAACAAACATTTAAGACTCTCTTTAAAAAATCTTTACTATACTCACACAGCAAGCTTTGAAGATTTTCCACTTACAGAAAAGCTTTTATGTAATACTCCCATAGCCACCTAATAGCATCTAGTAACTTGATCTGGGCCAAATAATTACAGACAGAACCCAAGTCCAAGCCAATGATTGCAGCTTACATAGCGGGGCAGCAGCTGCCAAAAATAATCACTGAATCACAGAATGCTCTGGGTTTGAAGAAATCTGTAGGTTGTCATCTAGTTCCAACCCCTCTGCCAGGGGCAGGGCCACCTTCCACAAGACAAGGTTGCTCAATGCCGCAGCCAGCCTGGTCTTGAACACTTCTAGGGATGAAGCGGCTGAAATTGCTGTAGTTGATTGTCTTCGGGTTTTTTCCTCTTTAAAGCAGGGGTCAATTTTGAACTAAATTACAACTACTGACTAAACTGTATGCTCCATTCTTATCGTGGTGAGGAGCAGATAAAAGCAAACAGAAATATAAACCATCCTACACCAAATTTACGCGCAGAAAACCAGGAAGATGGGGGCTGCCACTGGGGGGATTTCCTGTCTCTCAGGTCCCAATCTGATGGCTGCCCCTTTCTTTCCCGGTTCCCTCTCTGAAGCGAGCAGAGGAGGGCAGGCACCCTCCTTGTGCCCGTCCCTCCGCCCCGGGGTGGGCAGGGACACCGCCGCATTCCGGCGCCGCTGCCGGTGGGACGGGATGGACGGGACAGGAGCGGAAAGGGACGGGGCGGGATGAGAGGGGAGGGACGGGGCGGGACCGTGAGGGGACGGGGCG
>WEKY01047142.1:180693-220663 GCA_013390045.1 Picathartes gymnocephalus
CGTGAGGGGACGGGGCAGGATGAGAGGGAAGGGACGGGGCGGGCCGTGAGGGGACCGGGCGGGATGAGAGGGAAGGGACGGGGCGGGCCGTGAGGGGACGGGGCGGGCCGAGGGGCGGGAACGGGCCCTCTCTCCGCCGGGCGCGGTGCTGCGGCGCCGCCTGCTGGTGGCTGCGGTGCCCGCCCGCCCGCGTGTCCCGGCGCAGGGATTTGAGAGGAAAACCCTCGGGAGAGGCTGGAAGCGCCTCTCAGCAACGCGGGGCATCCCGGGCAACGCTGCCTTGCGGAGCAGCGCTTGCGGAGACAGCAGCAGCAGCAGCCTGCGGGGATGGGCGGTCGGGGAGTGGCGCCCGCCGCAGGAAGCGGTGACAGCCCTGAGCGCTGCTCACGGTCAGAGGGAACATCTCCGGCCAGAAGCAACCGTGGGGATCAGAATACCCGAGATAATAAAATAGCGACATGTATGCTACGGACAGCCATCCTCGTCTAAGGGCAAGGAGGAACGTCCTGGCTCACCACACTCCTTGGAATATTGTTATCCATCTGGTTTTGTTGTTGTTGGTTCGTTTGTGGGTTTTTTCCCCAATTTATTTTTTAAGGGCAACAATCTGCCTTCTTTTGCAGCGGTGGATAGTATGACAAAAGTTAAACTACTGTGCTTCTACAACACCACACAGACAAGAAATGCTTAAATTAACATTGACCCTTCCATGCGTAGAAGGTCGGTATAGTTTTGTAGGAAACAAAGTATTTTCTGTTCCGCGCAGATGATGGATTTAGAACTGCTTGTACTATAACATAAATAATACCATGAAATACTCTAAAAAGGTCTGTTAGATCATTCTTTCCAGTAAGCCATTCATTTAATCTAAAGTCCCGGGTAATACAGTGCTCTGAACCCTGACACTCATCGACCAGTGTTTAGCAGTAAATAAAGCAAATCCCATTCCTAAATCAGAATATCAATTTTGAGGCTGACATGGTTGAATTTTAGCTGATTTGGATTAATTACAGAAATACCATTGTGGTAACAATACATTTCCAAACGAGCTTAGAGGGATGGTTTCTTGGCTGCCTGAAGGTATCGTAATTGCTGCCAAAATCAGTGCACCTCCTGCAGCTCTGGTGCCTTGCACTGGTGATCACACAGCTGCTGACCTGGCTCAGAACTGTGCAGAGGGCCAAGCCGAGCCTGCCCTCCACACCATCATTTATTCATTAGTGTCAAAACGAGGAAACCTGTAGCTTGGGCAGGACAGGGGGAAGCCTGGATCATCTCTTTCACAGGCTTTCTGCCTGGGAAACTACCCCTGAGGTCCTGGAAAATGTGAAAATAGCAAATGATGGAAACTCATTAAGACCAAAGAAAAAGAAAATTATTACATTTTTTTTTCTTCATGTATACTGGAAATATAATTCCTGAAAAGCAGACTTAAAAATAAGTATTATTTCAAAGGCATAGCACTTCCAAAAGGACTAGAATTTTCCATTATCTTTAGGCTTGCTTCAGTCATTAAGTCTCTGGCCCACAAGTGACTTTCACCTGAGCTCAAAGTCAACTTTCTTATGACTTCATAGATAACAACTGGGGCTTCTTTGGGTACACTTGCAGCATTATCTTTCATCTCACCAACCACTCTTCATGATCCAGTGCTGCAATCCTGTGCCAAGAAATGTAGATTATTTTCTTTCTGTGTATGGTGCTGATTCTTTCTTTTGGTTTCACGGTGGAAGAAAATTATATGTTGGGTTATGTTAGTCCACGGTAAAAATAAATAATTGCAGGAACAGCTCATGTAGGTTTCAAAATCTTGTGTTCAGCCACTGTTTCCCGTGTGACCAGAGTGTCCATATGGCAGAGCTGTCATCTCTATACATTTAATAGATGGACCAGCTTCAACACTCTTCAGTCAGGCTGGCAGAGTGATGTGTTAATCTGCTGCCATGGATGAGACAGCAAATTCCCACCTGATCACCCAATTCAAGTTAAGCTCATGTAATCTCACAGTGACACTCACGACGGTGTTAACGTCGTGCACATACAGAGATACACAGGTTGGATGAAAGGAGTGTCCCAAGGAGTGCTCAGCTTCCAAAGTTAATGTCATGTAGGAGCTCTGAGATTTAGTATGGGTCATTGACACCAAGCTCCTGTAACCACTGTTGTAAAGGCAGAGCCTTTTAACTGTGTCAGTCTTCTGTGTCCTACGCAAAGGGTGTAGGTGATGTTAGAGGTTTTCCAGTTCGTGGCAGGAGGGGGGAGTCCCATCAGACTCCACCATGGAGCTGTACTTTATTGGAGGTGGTGGTGGCTTGAAAGATGGAGGTCTGTTCATACTGAAACAGAAGAGAGAAAATGCACTATCACACAAAAGTAGCATAAAAGACAGTTGTAAAATGTTCACAGGAGGAGGTGGATTGGCACTAAGTCATTATAAGAGCACCTGACATTAGCTCTTACATCCTGTGACTTCCCTGAGCCTGTTTTATAACCCCAGCACACCTCCTGCTATTCATTTGGCTTTCTTAGCTCCCCCTTCAGTTTTACTTCATTCATGATTTAAAAGAGCAGAACATGGTCCTGATGAACACATTCAAAACCTTGTACAGGCCTTTTGCTCACACTGGTCTCTGAAGGTGTATTTAAAGACTTGTAACCTTTTTTTTGGTTAATTTATAAATAAAAGTCCCATCCCAAATCAGTTAAAAAAATCAGTCCTGTTTCTACCTTTGATATACGGGATTTGCAGTTGTGTTTCAAGAGGTTTTTCTAGAATCATAAGTGATTAATTATAACTATGACTTTTTGAGTATTTTACTAATGTTAGTAAGATTTAAAATAACTGCCTCTTAGATATTGCTTTCACCAGTAGATCTCAGGGTGCTTTAGTAGGGGATCAGACTTTGGTAATAATTACAAACTCAACACTTTGACTGGGATTGAGTTTCGGGTAGCCTGCTTTCACATATATTATTCAAAACTCAAATAGAGCTGCCCTAGAAGTCCAATTTCATTAAAACATGTCCTCAAGTAACCACAGAAAATGAGAGAGCAAAAGCAGTGGGCAGGGAGGCTAATAGAAATGGGGGGCTCTGGGGACAAAAATTGACTCTTATTCTTCCCTTATACCCTGAAGCTGCACTGCAGCTCTTTTCTTAAAGTTTATTTTAAAGATAACCCACAGAACAGATGAAAAAAACTGAGAACACTCCACTTTACATACTGCTGTATGAAAAAAATGGCATTAGTGATCCATGTACTTAAAGGCCTTATGTGCTATGTGTCCTCTCAAACGCAAAGGTATAAATCCAAACAGCTGGGTCAGAGTTTGTGCTGCACTCTGTGCCACCCCTCCCACCCCCTTGGCTCCATTCGCTTGTACTTACATCTCTTTCTGGTACTGACACCACTTCCTGATGCCTAAAGCTACTAGAGAGCTGCAGAAGAGGAGCAGGACAGCTACCACTGTTGGCCAGGGGAAGCGACTGGCTTTGGTGTTCCTCCCATCATCTGTAAGGGACACACCAGTGAGAGCTCATCAGAATGTCCTCAGAGAGAAGGGAAATCCAGGCTTGCTGCCTGTGGCTTGCTGCTCCCTGCCCTGCACAGCACTGGTGTCAGTGCAGCCCCTCATCACCAGGCTGAGGATCCCAAACTCCGAGCACTGTGCCTCTGATTTATGGACTTAGGCCACTTTTGTTCTGACTGGGTGTGTGAGCTGATTTCAGCCACCCACTGGTTCACTCGATGAGATTATTTAGGCACAACCCAGAGACCATTTCATCCAAAACCCATTGGCTTTCTCTGTTCCCCTGTGAGCTGCTCTGCCAGAAGGTACATGTCACAGTGCAGATGGGCACATCTGCCCACCCCAGCCCTCCTTCCCAATGGTTTATTTTTCACACCACTGACACCAGACCCTGCCAAAACGTCTGGCCAAGGGCTCAGCTGCCTTTTGAGGTGTGCTCTTGTCGGCAGCACAGCATCCCAGTCCCATTCCAGCTGCCTCTCCCCACTGCAGTGCTGGGACTCCCCCTTCTGCACAGCCACCCTTGGGGGTGCTGACAGAGGTGCCCTCAGGTCCTGGGCGTGGAGAAGAAGGAGAGAAGGGGCACAGTGCTCCTCCAGCTGCCAGAGGGTGCAGCAGTGGCCTGGGTGCCAGAGAGGTCCACGGGTGATGCGCCTCAGTGCCACCTCTCGTTGTCTGGTGTCACCACTCCGCATGTGGCTGGCCATGATGGCGTGTCACCCAGCCTGGGTCTCACCCACCATGGCAGCCAGCACTGTGGCCAGTCTGCATGAGCCATGAGATTTCCCTGGGGCACAAGAGTGTCACTGGCCAAATTTTGGTGCTGGGAGACAACACGCACTGGAATTTTGCTTGGAGATGGAAGGAGAAGGATGGAATGCCAAGAGCCTGTGACAACCTGTGGTATGAGGACACAGCAGCTGTGACTCCTCTTTTCATCTCTTTTCCCTTCTTTTGAAATCGCCTGGTCAAATGGACATGATGCTCCAGGTTTTGTGCTTCTGCAGGGGTATGCTGAAAGAAGAGGATTTGTAGGATAATGTCTCACCAGTACTGTTCAGCAGGCTGCTGGTAGGAAAGAAATCTGTTCCTCTGGTAACTGAAATTGTCTGGTCTGTGGTGCTGTAGGACAGGTTACCTACAAAGATATGGGCACAGAACATTTTTAGTAACATACTTGATTTTTTTAAATGAAGGTTGTCTTTTGAAGGCTCTGTTATTCACCCTGCTGAAAACAGGAAATCAGGGTGTAAAAATTCCCAGGATCAAGGTGTAAAAATTCACTTGGCAAGATGCCTACATTTTTGGCCTACAACATGATGTTGGATAAAAAATGTGCTTTTATCAAATTATATATTATAAGAAGGAAAGGAAAAGAGGAGGGGAGGGGAGGGGAGGGAAGGGAGGAAGGAAGGAAAGGAAGGAAAGGAAGGAAGGAAGGAAGGAAGGAAGGAAGGAAGGAAGAAAAAGAAAGAAAGAAAGAAAAGAAAGAAAGAAAGAGAAAGAGAGAGAGAGAGAAAGAAAGAAAGAAAGAAAGAAAGAAAGAAAGCAAGAAAGAAAGAGAGAGAAAGAAGGAAAGAAAGAAAGAAAGAAAGAAAGAAGGAAAGAAAGAAAGAAAGAAAGAAAGAAAGAAAGAAAGAAAGAAAGAAAGAAAGAAAGAAAGAAAAAGAAAGAAAGAAAAAGAATACCTGTTAAGATGTTCCAGCAAGCCAACATTGAGCCAGCTTTGAGCTGCACAGCTGTCTGGGAGAATGATAAGCTTTTCACCTCTTGATGGTAATGAGAAACCTAAAGATATTAAGTGGCTTAGCAGCAACATAAAGAGTCTGCCTTTGTCATGACTGAGCAAAACCTCAGTCTCCTCTGTCAAGTACTGTCTGAACCACAAAAATCATCTATCATCTGTTTGTAGACGGGTTTTTCCCTTCCTAATACAGTTAAGCTATTGATGTTTAAGATCATTTCTGCATCAGATCTGTTTTTTTCTAGACATCTCCACATTCACAGCTTCTGAAATAATAGCTAAAATACTCAACCAGACAATGGCACAGCATTTCCAGAGCTGCCATGGCACTCCTGGTGTGGGGATTCAGAGATGGAATCATTCAAATTTGTGCAAAAACAGATAATGTCCTTCAGTTATCTTACAAGCCTGTACGTAACTACTTCCTTAGGCTCTACTGTGGCTATTTTGTACCCTTTGACTTTCCCTGATGCAAACAACAAATGAAATAACAGAGGAACCTGAAAGTTTCTGATATAACTGCTGATTTGTAAATTTGAGACAAAAAAACCAGCTTCAAATTATGTAAATGACTAACCGGACAGAACCAAGAAAATCTCTTTAATGTGAGATGGTTGCTGGCTTTGATTGAAATTGAGAGTTCAAGTGTATGTGTGTGTGTGGGTGTGTGTGCATTAAAAAGACCCATGAAAATCAGTCCAATTTTAGGGCACTCTAAAAATTCACTGAGTTTTTTTGATATTAAGTCAATTTTCTACTTGCTTATTAGATGTTTGATTTTATGTGAATAGGCATGACACACCTCACATTTATAAAATGCGCGGCATTCTACAAAGTTATATACGAAAAAAAAAAGGATATACACTTAGAGATCCAATAGCACTGTGCTCTATACAGCACACTGATGAGCACTATTTATTCTCATTTACATAATGGCTGGTGTTAGATCATCCCAGGACCAAAATGATAATGGCAATCTCTGTTGTAGGAGGGCACAGGGATACCTGTGTATGCCTCAGCAGGCTCACTGGTGCCTGTGTGCTCTGAAACTGCCCTCAATTACAGCTGCTGTACAGGGGACCCTTCAAGGCCATTATCTCTTGGCTGGTGTTCAGGCAGGCGCAGGGGTAGGGAAGCACTGGCAGGGGTGTGGGGATGAGTGGTGCAACGCAGGTATCCCCTGCAAATAGTGGAGTAATTCAGCATGCTTTTAGCAAAAATTGCAACCAGCAAGCTGTGCAAGAACAGAATTGTGAAGCATTAGAAGCTGTCACAAGGTTGTGGTATAAATGCACAGTTTTGGGTTGTATGAGGGTAGATAAGCAGCAGAGTGCCACCAAAAATACATTCACAAAATGGAAAGTGGCTGCCACATTTTTTGCTCAGCCAAAAGATGACTCTCATTCAAATGTTAAAGCACATTGACCGGTCCTGCCTGTTCCAAAAGCACAAAGGAAAAACAAGATGTTAAAAAAGAAAGTCACTTTGGGCTTTGTACTGCTGAGCAGAGATTTTCTAACGGGAAAGACTAGTGAAAAAATGTTCACCCTAGAGGTTTTTTTTATTGATTTATTGATGTTTAATGAGGCTGTCTTTCAATGTTCTATTAGCCAGCCTTTATTGCTCCACATTATCTCATTATTTCACTGCTGCTCTGTGATTTTATTTAGCTTCTCCGGCAATTTATTTCATCTATAAACTACCTTCAGCACTCACTACATTTGCCTAGCAACGATCTCAATTGTAATATTATTAAAATAAATATGTCTAATGAAACCGGGATACTCAAATGTTTTTTTCATTCCTCTTTTGCTACTGCAAATCCTTGACAGCTTGGAAACCCAAGCCTTTGTCTTTTAACTCAGTGGAACTCCACAGGGACATTGCTTCTGTGAAATATTGAAAATCTGGTACACGTTACTACACATGACTTTTGGCCCCTGCTCAGACACAACCTTTCCATGCTTAGTAATAATTTTTGCATGGTAATGTGGTGATTCTCAACTAGCAGCTGGAAATAAGCACTACAGAGCTAATGCTTTGAGAAAAGGCATCACAAATTGAGGACCTGAGGACCTGCTACTGTGGTTTTTGCAAGATGCTCCAGATTACTGTAGATTTGAAACCCAGCATTCACTAAGCTGGTGCCACATTTGCCCTCTGGCTTCATATCTCCTCTCTTGCAGTCCTGCGAAGCAAAGGACATGCATTGTCTACTCACGTGCTCTTGTCCAAGTCTCATTGAATGCTTTGGCACTGGTATAGCCTTTTGCCTCTGTGGTAGAAGTCAGTGCTCCTGCTAAAAAAGTACACAGGCTTGTCAAAATTGCTGTAGGCAACCATATCACTTGTTTTTCATTCCTCCCCTCCTTCTTCCCTGTTTTCTGACTAAGGAGGTCAAACAGGCGTAGCCCGCTGCTTGAGATGCTGGCTTCCTTCAGACAGGCACTACACGACACTGTGTCTGGTTTGAAAGCCTATCACAAGCTAGAAACTCAAGAGGAGTTTTACTGAGATAGGAAAATAAACTTAGACAAAACATTTGAAGCATTTTTGTATTTCAGCTTAGTTTCAGGTGAACCTCAGGAGCTTGAGTGCACTGGCGTGTTTTGATCTGAAACCAGTAGAGCGATGAACAAACATACATAAATCAGAATTTAGACAGGATGTCACCAGCTCCAGTGAAACAACACTGTCTTCCCAACTAGCAAAAGGAAGTTTTGAAAAAGGTAGAGTACAAGAGTCACATCTGCAATGTCTGATGCCAAATACTATCTTATTTAACATTTTCCTTTAAGCATTTTTTTAAGTGCTGAGACTTCTAGAGCTCAGCTAGCTATTTATCTGATGTTCAAACACAGACAGATGGTGGGTAGCATGTAGACCTTCATTTTCCCAAGAGAACTATTTCACATTTGCTAAAAATAATCCGTATTTCTTAACAGCTGTCTCATTTTTCGGAGAATATCAAGCCATCTGAACAAACCTGCCAAGGTGAACTGCAGCTGTAACTGATCACTCAAAGTGGAAGCATCTCTGCCTCAGTGATGGAGTGGTTGTGGAAGCTAAGCAAAACCTCATTACAGTTTTAAAAGTCTTGGTTTTGCTTCCCCTCTTCCTCCTCTTGCTTATATATGTGCACTCTTCCCTCATACCCATTCTCAGCTGTCTCTTAGATTCTCATTAAAAACTTGCAAAATAACATGAACGGAATCAAACCAATAGACTGAAAGAGAAGGGTTGGTGTCCTGTGTTGACTGTAGCCCAGAAGATTTGCTCAAGGAGCTGATGGTGGCACCAGTGTGAGGACCAGCCATGAGCCAGAGAGGAGAAGCACTAACCCAGGGTTGTCATACCATGACTGGCACACATTGGGAGCACTGGTTAAAAGACAATTGCTTCCCAGGCTACTTGGAGAAGAAAAATGGCTCAGATCTGTCTTACATTATGAGTTTGACCTTGTACCACCTCAACCAGAGAAAATGTATAATTCAGCAAGGAGAATCCTCCCTGTTCACATTGTATACTTATAGCCTTTGTTATTAATTTTTTTGTTGAGACAGAAGGGTTTCAGTCCACTTGGACAAACAACTTTGCTATTCTGCTGTCAGCCAGGCAAGTGTCTCTGTCTTGGGGATGGGGAAGGCAGCATGAGAAGCAGCAAACTTTCATTTCAGCACTGCTGCAATCTGTGTTCCTGCCTTGGCATATCTCAGTCAACCTCTGCGAGCCCCAGGGCTTTATGCTGAGTGATTCAGCCCCCAAAGAGCGCTGTTTTGGGGCACTCCAAAGCCCTGTATTTAGTATCTACGTCAAGTATTCTACTGAGGTATGATATTTAACTAAAGACAATAGGTATTTTTTGTAAACACTATAATAACACTAATTAACTTCTTCATAAACACTAATAACACTCAATGTCTGTTCAGTTGCCAAAGTTAATGAATATATCCTAAACAGAGCATTAAAAAGATAAAATCAAGACAGTATTTTCTCATATATTTATTCCTGAACTGTGGTTGCACTGACAGTGGTTAGTGTACTTCCTAGTGTGTAATGCACAAGGAAAAGAACTTCAATGGACATTAAATTTCTTGCTTCAAAAAAGTAAGATGGTTATGGTGTTATGTGTCTTTCTTCTGCATTGTTGAAGCAATAGAGAAAACATTTTGATCCGATCGATTACCTTGTGTTGTGGAAACAGGAGCCAAATTTGCTTGACTTGTGAAATCTAGAGAAGTCACAGATGTCGACTGGTGCTCTAAAGACAGTTTACATGGCATCACATTTAGTCAATAGGTTCTTTAGAAAATAATGTTAATAAATCACAAAACAACCTAGATCAAAGAGCTTGCAGTAGCTGTTGGGTAAATGCAGGCTGTGCAGCAGAAATCCTGCTGTGGGAGTTAAGGCTAAATGCTCAAAACACATTTCACAGCTCCAGCGGGCACTTGCAGACAGCTGATGTTATCAATGCTGACCCTTTCCTGCTGGCTGGCTGTAGGCATTGCTTATTTGTGCTTTTATACACAGGTTTCAGTTTGACTGCTGAGGGGTGGATCATGCACTGGAGTGTGCTGCTCCCTGGCTAAGCCAGGGCCTTGCCAGAAATGGTCCATGACAACAGGCCACAGCCATATAAGCCCAGGAGATCACCTGCTCTTGCAGGTTTTCCTCCCAGTTGTTGAAGATGGTTTTACGTAATTATCCACATGGATAAAACTCTGGTAAAACAGAGTTATATAATCAATGAAGGGGAATGATGCCCTGCTGTTGGATCGAGGAAAAGTGATGGCTTTAACTTTTCAATCACATGCACCTCTCTGTCATAATAGGAAAAATTTATTTACAGTTTTATAGGCACGTGGTGCCATTTTATGAAAATGCATAAGAATAATATATAATATTCAGCAGGCCATTTTACATACTGTCCTAATGTGGCATTTTTAGCAAGATTTCTGTTAGATCTCTGCTTGGGTAACCTCACAGCTCACAAATTCCCAAGCAGCAGCACATTGGTACTGTCAGTACCAGAACACACTGACCATTCCCTGTCACACCTCTGACTCTGTGTGCATGATATTTAGGCAGTGGTCAAGTAGAAATTCTACATATATTGAATAAGTAATAAAGTATTTTTCTGCCTTACTTGAGACTGTCATGACAGCCAATGTAAGTGTTGAATTACTGAAGTCTATAATTAATCAAAGCCAACATTCAGCATGAGAAAGGTGTTTATTCTGCTTTAGGAAAAGTGGGTGATGGAAAGGTTCAGGAGCAAGAAAGTACATCACACCTAATTTCCAAATAATCTTTCCATGTACAACTCAGCCAAGTATTCCAGAAAGAAACATGAAGCACCTGAGGTAACTGTGCTGAGAAATCCCTAGGGAAAAAAAGGTTTTGGGGAAAAAAATTTTGGAGCCCCTGGCACCTCAACTTAAAAACCAAAAATGAATCACATGGGTTTATTCCATGCAAAGAGATGCACCTTATTAGGACAGATGCTGAAATAACATTTATGACCTGGTGATGGCACCTGCACAGCTCCACCATGAGGCACTTGAAAGGCTAAACCTCAGAGGAAATTTCAGACACTGAAAAGTGCTCACTGAGTTCTCAGAGAAGAGGAAAGTTATTCCTTCTAATTAAAAACTGTTAACCACACAAGCAAGCTCAGCAGAGACACCATCCTGCCCAAGCAGCATCTATCTCCTGAGATCTCTGTTTTCCTTCTTTTTTTTTTTTTCCCAGCATGAGAGGCAAAGTACTCTCTGAGTAGGCTAGGAGGATGGATTATGTCTCCCCAAAGAGGTCCACGAAGGAAGTGATCTATGAAAGCTCACACACTCCATTAGAAAAACTTATCTGGGAAGGCAGCCAGAAGGTACTTCTGTCTGGTCAGGCATGTGTGGAGGGTGTTGGGTGGCACTGCAGACTGGACCTGAGCATAAGCAGGTAACCATCCACTCTCCAGCTGCTTTTCTGTGCTAACACTTGTGCCTCCTTTGACTGCTGCTCTTCCATTTGCATTTCAGCTTAGCCTTGCTTGCACTAATGGGGATTTCACAGTAGCTGGCTGACTTAAAGCTTTGGCTCCTTACCAAAGATGCAGCAGGTCTAAAATCCAGAGGAAGGGGGCTCTTTGAGATGTGCCTGGCTCCCAGAGGGTTCTGCAGAGTGTGCAAGGTGAAGCAGGGTGGTGGCCTGATGCAAGCTGCTAGGCTTCCTTTGAGAGATCACCCTACAGAGGCCAGCAGGGGAAAAAGTCTCTCTCTCTCTCTCTCAGAGACCCTCAGTATCTGGGATGGTTTTCTGGTGCCCAATTGGGTATTGGCTGAGACCTCAAGGCCTGCCACCACCTGCACTTGCAGAAGTTTTTCCCAGAAAACCCAAAGTTTTTTCATGCCATCTGCTTACAGCATTTCTCTGGCACACTCATGTAACCCCCTGCTAAAGTGCAGCTGCCTCCCATGCAGAGCAGAACAAACTGCTCCAGGAGAGATGTTTCCAAAGGGCTTCACCTGAGGTGTGGAGAGAACATTTATCTGTCTGCAATAAGCTGATAATAAGACAAACTTGCAGGGGAAGAGCAGGGATTTACCAAATTTACACAAATTAAGAAACATCAGTTCTTTAACGTGACAGAAGTGTTGAGGATCTTGGCTGTGTAATTAAGCAGAAGGTAGAACCATTAGCAGGGCTGTTATTTTTAATTATTAGTTCAATTCTGAAAGAGCTATGTTCAAATGCCAGCAGAAGCATCAGAAATAACATTAAGTGCCCCTCAAGGCTGGAGTTTAATTATGCTTGGTCTTAACTATGATAGATTACATCACCAAAATATTGGTTTATAGTATTTTCTCTGAAGTCAAAGCTGCAGAAATGGGTACCTTACTACCCATTTAGGGTAGTAAATGCTACAACAGCTTTAGGACTTTATAAATGCATCTCTAATACAACCAAAGTAATTTTATTCTCTAATTTATCCTACCATCTGAAACCGTGGTAGTAAAAACTTCAGCTGAGGCTTCATTAGACTTATTGTCTGTGAAGGAAAAGAAAAAAGAGAAAGATTAAAGCAGTTCTTAAAAGTAGTTTTAAAGGCTGAAAATTTAGTTTGGGCTTGTGTCATACTGTGCACCTTCGCAGAAGGTATGGCTGAGAATTAATGTAATTCTTTCCTTTCTGTCATATCTAAATACTTTAACATTTTTATACAGAGTGGCTCTATCTTAGCATTAGCATAGCCTGCAGGCAAGAACATAGACTGCTTTAACTGACAGCTCTTCGATGTGAATATATTTCTAGAAAACTGCAAATTGGGGGAAATGAGTCATTTTTGAGAAAAATTATGATTTATCTCCCTCCCCTCTGAAGCTATGTTTCCAGAGGAGTAAGCTGTGACTTTTGCTGCGGTCTTACTTTGTGGAAAAACATACCAATAGGAATAGACACAGCCACAAGAGAACCCAGCTGAACTGCAGGTAGTTGCCACGGTAGGTGATGCGCCCCTAGACGCTGCTAAGGGGTCAGCAGCTCAGTGGTATTGTCTGTGCAGCAGGGAGCATACATAATAAAAAAAAAAATTTAAAAGGTATAAATATGCTTTTTCACCTGAGGAGGAGACGTGCACAAGGGGGTGCTAAAGGAAATCTGTCTGCCCTTCTCACCAGTCACCCTGCATCCTCAGAGGTGCTGAAAACTGTGCCACCAAATCTCCTGCTTTCACCAAAAAAGCAGGAGAGTGTTTCTCCCCACTTCCCTAAACATGTAGCTAATTCTTACAGTACAGGTTATAGGGGAGTTTCTGCACCATTCACAGAGGTGCAGCCTTTTGCATGTTTTACTGAAGGTGTGTAACATAGCCCTGAGTCTGAGGATTTGGTTTCCCAGGGAGCCACGAGTGCTCAGTGAGAAACACATGATTGTAAGAGCTCACTGGTGCCATGTGGCTATGCTAGAGTATTTTTGGGTATGGGAAGTACAGCAAGATTCTGCCTAAACAAACAACTGTGTTCTGTTTGTGCAGGAGTTTCTTAGCTCATTCAGAGGCTTGAGCAAAGATTTGAGCCAAAAAACCTGCCAGAGAATTCAAGCTGAGAGATGAACTTGATCTATAAAGCTTCTCTACTCTTGGCATTTCTTCAGTATTTTAAATAACAAGACAATACATGTGTTTGGTGTTCTTAGCATTTTAGATGTGTCCTATCTATGAAAAACCTACCAAAGGAAACAAATATTTCTTCTGATGAAATATTCCTTGTTTCATTCCCTGGGAAGGGAAATAGACACACACACGAGAATGTCGTATGTGTCTCATGGGTTCCTTGCAGCATCAGCGTTGATCTCAACTCATAGAAACCTTCACTGTCTTGCAAGTCTTCTTGTACCACAGAAATTTCTTGGGGAGAGGAAAAAAAAGAAAAGACCCTCTTGTTACACTCTGAACAATAAGTCAGAGCTGAACAAAATATTGGTACTGGAAAGCAGGCTCATATAGCCACAGGTTTCTTTGCTGAGACACTGTCAAAGATTTGGCAAGAATGGTGTGGTCATGCCAAACCATAGTTCCCATCTTTGGCAACTGCAGGGGTCCCTGGTCTCAGCCATTTGCCAGCTGTTTCCTTTGAGGAGGCCTGGTGCTCTCCCCTTCAGCCAGATAGACACCTAGAGGTTCCCTGTGGCAGGAGTGGATATCAGCCATGACTTTCCCTGGAAGCCACTCCTGCAGCTGCACTGTTTTCCCCTGGACAGGTTGCTTTACCTCCAGGCTGCTCCGTCAGGCTCGCTCTGCCCATGAACCACAGGAGGCTCGGCTTGGGAAACGCCTTCCTCACAACACAGCTCACGTTAGGCTGTGGGACAGCAAAAGGCAGTTGTTAGGCCAAAAAAACACAGATAGATAAATAGATAGATAGATAGATAGATAGATAATGTTACGTGAGCCTCTGACATTTCCCTCCTGGCTGCCAGCTTCCAAACTCCTGTACGGACAGTCCTTGTTTACTCATAGCCCTGCTCCGGAAGGAAGCATTTGCTTCCTCTTTGTTGTGTTTCTGGCCCACTCCTCTCATTTTTCTGATTGTGGGCAGTGTTGAATAAGAGCCCAGGGACACCCCCGTTGCCCTGGGTGTCAGGACTCCAAACCCCTCCAGTCCCATGCTATGGCTGGATAGATGTAGAGTCACCCCCACTCTCCTGTCCCCAGCAACAAACACCCACATGGAAAAACACTGGAACTGGTAATGGGCACGGTGTGTGTGAGGAGAATGAGACACTTTCTGATTGCAATATAAATCCTTCCTTCGTTAGGCCGATAAAGACACAAATCCCATGAAAAAGTCTGCCTAGCCCAATGATATGTTGAATATACAAAATTAGATATCTTTGTAGCAGACACAATATGTAAGAGATTTCCAGAAATCACAAGGAATTGGATGCTTTAGATGCAATAGTCCTGGTTCTACGCCAGTTTTTCCAAAGATCAGTGTTTGTGCTCTGTGTAATTTCTCAGCAAACAATAGATGGGCAGGACCTCAAAATCAAGGCTAGATGAAGGGTTGGGCAATAGCAGGGTGAGAGGTCTCATCCTCATGCTGCCTGGATGTTCCCAAGTATGTTTATTTAGCAGGTTATGACACTGCTAAGTACTAAACACTGTTATAAGAGAAATGGCCTTGTTCTTTTCAACAGAAGAAAAAAGCATGTGCTACTCATGCAGCACAAACCCCTCTTGCTCCCTCATTCAAAGAAAGTCGTTTCCACATTTAGTTAAAGCAGGCTTGATGTATTGAAGCCAGCAGAAGTCAATCATTCAGTACAAAGACTGAAACTACCCAGCTGAAACTCTTTCCCTGCCATGGTAAACAGCACCTGAGCTCGCAGTGTAATTGCTTTCCCCTATTTTTTCTTCATTATTCCCTTATTTTTCAGGCACTTTTAGGTCATAATACTTTATAAATTTTTCCTGTGAAGAAATACAAATCTGATATCCTCACTAGACTTAAGCCCTGCAAGAAAAGGCAGAAAAGAGAAGTAAAGAAATCAGTGTTTGTTTGAAGGTGAAGAACAGGCAGAGGCTCTTGGGGGAATTTCTATCACCCAGTCCCGTGATAGCAGCACCCCTTGCTCTGTTCAACATGACATTGCAGACAAAAGCCTGCAATGTCCAACACCCCACCCAGAAATAGGTCACCATAGTAGGAAAATTATACCATTTTGCAGAACCAGTTGACTCATGGATTGTGTGAAGTGGGTAGTTATGGATAGTACAAGGTTCTGCCTGTCCACAAGCTCTGTTTCCAAGGAAAACCTTCTTGATTTGAGATACTTGTAGATCAAAAGCTTTAACTTGGAGAGATGGAACAGGCAGCAAAGCACCATAGCTAGTAGCCAGAGAGGCTTGCTAGTCAGTCATATGAGCCATAAATGTGTTTTATGCCAGTCATATGAGCCACAAATATGTTTTGTAAATATGTAATATGAGCCAAGCATGGCCAGTGCAATTCAGCAGACTTTCAGGTTTTGTCATTACCAAAACTAAAGCAGAGGCCCACACAACAGAGAAGTTCTTAGCTGCAGTTTGTGCTCACTGCTGCGGGGGTGGGAGTCGCTCAGAGGAAAGGGCATGAGCCTCTCACATTAACTCACTGCCTTGCCTGCTGCCCTGTGAGCTCAGCCACTTTGGAGGTCCCTCCCATGCCCGATTCAGCTCAGCTTGCCCGGCCTTGCTGGGGTGGCATGGTGGCAGTCATAGGCATCACTCTCTGCTCCAAAATTGCTCACCTTCTGCGAGGTGCTGGCTGAGCCCTCCTGCAGGCCAATGAAGATCTCAGGGTAAGCTGGAAAGCAAACATCAATGTATTAGTGAAATGGACACCGCAGATCACAGTAACAGCTTCTAATAACACTTAAAAGCCTTGTTTCAGAAGAAGAGTGGAAATTAAATCCAACCTCCAGCCACACATCAAGCAAGATAAAAGTGTGCACAGCTGCAATTTGAGGTCAAGGAAGTGGTTTAGAGGCCTGTATCAGCAGCTACTGCCGCAGGATCCAGGATGTATTTCACCACCTACCCCAGCTAGGCTTGGGTGGCTTTGCTGGGGAAACAAAGTGAAACCGTCCTGCAGTCACAGCTCCGGCAGCAGAGCCACCCTTCCCGGGCCCCGTGAACCCAAACACACCCCGGCTGCTGGTTGCTCCGTGTGCTTGCCAAAGGTATCTCCAAAAGCTTTAGCCGTCCCCCAAAATGTTGCTTGCTTTGGGGTGCCAGCAACCCCCATGCTGTTGCCTGGAGAGACGCGTGGCAGCGTCCCCCAGAGACGCTTCCTGCCTTGCTGGGGAGCCCAGGGCCCGCCTTCGCAGCAGAGCAGCAGGCCGCTGATGGCCACTTCCACATCAAACCAAAAACTGCTTTCTTCTCTTTTTGCGGCATTTTGGTCCTGGGCACAGCTGGCTGTATAAATTAAAGCTATCAGGTACCCTAAGCCTCTCTAAACTGGCAATTCTAAATTAGCCATTGGGATGCCTGGTTTGGAGCAATATTGTCTGACTTCTTAATTAAGGACTGTGGAAGCTGCGTTAATATATAACAAATCTCAAAAGCCTCAGACAAATTGTGCTTCTGGCCCTTTATAATCCCTGAAACTGGACTGGAAACAAGTGCTCTACCTGAATTACTTAGGAGATCTACAATTCTTTATCTTTCCAACCTAAACTTCACTTTAATCTCTACCATTAAAATAATTTTCTCTTTTTCTTACCCTCTTAATTGATATAGGACCACCTCAGATAATTACATTCCCCCCTGGGGTGAAATATTCAGGTTTCTTTGTTGTTTTATACAGCTAATCCACCAAGGACTCTCCTGACTTTATTTTTAATTTCCATTTTTCTGCCTAATGTTACTGATGGATTGTGCCTGGGCATGACTTACATTTAATTATCATGGCCTTATGCTTTTCTGGATTTATGTGGGGGTTTTGTTTTTTTGTTTCGTTGGTGTTTTTTTTGGGGTTTTTTTGTTGTTTTGGTTTTTGTTTTTGTTTTTGTTTTTGTTTTTGGTTTTTTTTAAAGTGGAATTTCCTTTTCTTTTTCCTCTTCTGGGTTTTGGGTTTTTCTACTTTTTTGGGGGGATGGGGCAGGGGTTATAGATTCTTCCTACCATGAAATGAGTGTCTTAAGATTTCATTCTTGTTTTTTCCTTGCCAAAATTATACAGATGATAGTGGAGCTGGCAGAAGACAGCCATACTTTTTCAGATACAGGGAAAAGTCTGGTAAACTGGATCCTCTAATGGCTGCAGAAGTTGGCTGGGAGGCTAAATGATATCTGATCTAGTGCATGCTCTCCCTTTTGTTTTTTTTTGATGAGAATGTGTATGCTTTTCCACCCCTGTATTAGCGCTGTCCTCTGCTTTCTCAGAAGACGTGTTTGCTGGGTAGCTGTTCTGGCAGGCAGCTCTCAGGTATAGCTCTGAATGGTCTAATAGATCTTTTCCAATTAACATCTCAGCCCCTGTTAACACTTTGACATTCATTTGTCTTGCTAGGATATTTACTAATGTTTTGGATCTAGCAGAAATTCAATATTTAGCTCAGTAGTTTCTGCTGCTGAGTTTTTACTCTTACAAAAAGGAGAAATCAATATTTGGCAAAGTTACACATGAAAAGATCATACCTTTTCACAGAAACTTGTATCTAAAATAACTCTATTCCAGAAGAGAAATTTTTTGAAGTATTTCAGTCCAGAAGTACTCTCTTAAAAAAAGCTATCTTGACTGAATGTCTGTCTGTTTTTACTCAACATACCAAGGCTCTCAACTTCCTTGAGAGAATTTTTATGCCTTCTCCATCCTCTCTGGTCCAATTCTCAGCCCCACTCAGGCCACCTCAACAACTGTGAGGGGACACTACTGGCACCCCTCAGACCTGGCCTGTCTCTGCTGTGGTTAGCCCTGCCTGAGGTATTTATCAGAGGGATCCTGCATGAGGAGTTTCCCACAGGCACCCTCTCCTCCTCCCGTCCTTTACAGCTCTGTGCTGCAGTAGCTGCCCGCCCTGCCTGCCCTACTTTCAAGGCACCCAGCCTGTGGGGTTCAATTGCATGAGTGCTTGGGGCACAGGGGAGATGCTGGCTTGCCAAGATGGGAAAACCTCCCCAGGTTTCAACTGGCCTTTTTCCCCTGGCTGTGTCCTTGCTGATGGCCAGGATGACAGATATAACCAATATAAGGTGCTGTTGACCTTGTGTACATTTACTACCTTCAGGTTCTGTCCTACCCATTTGAGGCTGGATCTAACCACCAGAACACAAATATTCATTTCCTTACTCTCTGGTCAGCACAAGGAACTAGAGGGGTGCTGCCATCTGAAAGGGCTCTTTGTCCCCAGATGTCACCTAGAGAGTGCTGGATTGCTCTGAGCAGTGTCTCTGCCAGTGCTGCACAGGGATGTGGGCTGGCTTGGGGCAGGCTCTAAGCCCTCTGCTCTTGGTCTCTCCTCCTGGTGCAGCACAAGACAGTGAATGTTGACAGGCTGGTGTGGCATGACTTCAGCAAATGGTAGCAGGAAGGAGTCAGACAAGATGCAAAATAGTTATTTCACCTGCAAAATTCACACATTGAAAGGGCTAGGAGCACAAAAGCACACTTCCTCCAGGAGGTGAACTTTACTTGCCTGAAGTCTGAGAGACTTTCCTCAGCACCCACCACAACCCTCAGGGCTCTCAGGGAGCCCCTGCCCCAGCTCTGCCCTCGGGACCCCTAAGAGAGAGGCTGGTGGCACAGCAGCCTGGTCCAGAGCCAGCCAGCCCTTACTGGGAAAGGCAGACTGTTCACCACCCAGGGCCACAGCTGCTTTCTCTAGTTTGCCTCTCTGCCTTGCTGGACTGATATTTTGATGTGGGTTCATGCACAGTTAAGCACATATCTCACACTAATTCAGAGAAAAAGCCAAATAAAGCAACCTCTTAGGCTAAGAGACACACAAATACAGGCAAGAGCAGCAGCAGTGATGGAGGAGAGAGAGTTCAAGTATGTTAGTATCCTTGAACAATTACCCAGGTAACACTGTTGCTATTTGAGAAATGCTGATTTTAAGAAGTGTCTGAATCATGCAAACGCAAGAGGAGATTTCAGATCATTAACTTCTACTTTTATTTCTTTTACATCAGCGACCAGCAGCCCCCAGACACAAATTGCTTTTTTTGGCTTCTCCTTGTCCAATCTTTCTTTGAATTCAGAGCATCAGCCTTGAATGGCTGTGCCATCCTCGAGCCGTGGTCTTGGACAATCAGCTACAGGCAAGGGACTGTTGACAGGCCCAGTGTTTAACACTCATTTACTTTCGGAGCTTTGGAAATATGTTTGCCAGGCCAGCTGATATTTAAAGAGAAAATAAAGCCTGATTTTCAAGTGGGCAGCAATTTTCTGATTCAGTTGTACCTTAGTGATTGTAGAGCAGTCCCTAAGCCACTTGAAAGGGAACGAGGCAAGTAGCTAAAGATGGGGAAGGCTTACAGAATGAAATGCCACCCCACATGTTTGCAGTACACAGGTCCTGCCACACCTGACCAGTTTGAAACTCCCACCAGGGCCCTCATTTTCAGAGCCAGAGCCTTTGGCAGCAGCTGAATGTCACAGGCCTTTGAGGATGTGACTTTGGTACAACAGTAGTCCCAAACTGCTTACTAAATTTTGGCCATGATTTCCTAACCACAGACAGCATGGTCATTGGAACACAGAGATCTTGATGACCAGTGTGCTTCCCTGTAACCCACAAAATCCCAACTTAGCCTACACACCAGGGGAAGATACTGGCCATGGGCATGGCAGTGAGGTTGATACATGTGCAGAGAATTTACTATTCTTTCATGAAAGGCATTGAAGGAATGGACTCAAATTCTTGTAAGAACTTCAGGGTTATTTACTAACATTTTGCCTCATTGCAGCTGAAAAAATGACAAGGTAAATTTGTTTGTATTAAAAAACCCCCAGTATCTGTCAGAAGTTATTCAGAACCAGACAGAAGTGTCACCTTTGCAAGGCAGCAGGCAGCTGGCATAAGTGTCACCTTTGCAAGGCAGCAGGCAGCTGGCATAAGCCCCTTACCAAATACTCTCACAGTGGTGCTGCTCTTCTGGACTCTCTCTGGGTGGTACAGCACGTGGCAGGAAAAAACTCTGCCATCATCAGTGATTTTGGTGGGGAAAACCTTTAGGGCGTTGTTCAAACCCAGGAGGACTCTCTGCCTGTACAGCACGCTGCTGTTCCTGTATACAGCAGGACAGGCGGGCTCCTTGCTCACAAGTTCCTCTTTCCTTCCATTTTCACCCTGTGTACATAAAAACCACAAAATTGTGAATCACAAGTTCCTCTTTCCTTCCATTTTCACCCTGTGTACAGAAGTACCCACAAAATTGTGAAGTCTGAACACACACACAGAGAAATGTTTTTGTAGGCCAGCTCTATTCCCACTATGAAAATCTTCCCTTGCACACTGTGTTGCAGTATGTGGACATTTGCAATATCTGGGGGTTTTTTTCCAAATATACTCTCTCAGAGCTTCCATACCAAGAGCAGTCATCATCTTGACAATAAAATATAGGATAAATAGCTGTGTCTAGTGAGTCCTGATCTCTGTAGCCTGCAGAGAGAGCAACAGAGGTGCTTTCTCACTGCACCAGTCTTTAAGTTATGCTGAACATCCCATACATATTAAATACAGCTGAAATTTCAAGGAAAACTTTGCTCTTTTAGAATTTTAAGTAGAAAGACCTGATAATAATAACTAAAATTTATCTCTGTTATTGTCTCTGTGGCAGCCACCCTTGGCTGTAAGTACAGCCAGCATGTCCTGGACATCTGTGCCTCAGTACATATTTGCAAGCTTTACTCTGTATGATGCATGGCAACCCACATACATCATTATGCTGACCTTTGGAGATTTTTTTTGCTTTTCCTCTGCTACTTTGTACAGCGAACCGGCAAAATTGATGTAGGAAAGGTAAGAAGGTTAAAAAACCCTAAAATATTTGTAAGTCATCTTTAAGGAAACCCTCAAAAGTTAAAGCTTCTCAGTGACAACATATATAAATGAACAGGCAAAGCTCAAGGACACTGCTCACTGATATTTATCTCTACACACCAAAATGAATGGTAAAAGGTTACATTAAAACATGCATATAAATATTTATCCAGAAAGTGTGATAAAGTACAAAAACATAGCAAGCTTCATATCTCACAGAAAATTGCTTAAAAATAGTTTTTCATGTGGTTAGCTCGATAACTGGGTTTGCATGTCTTCAGTGGCATTTGTGACACAGAGGTTAACAAAACTAAAACCATTAGCCAGTACCTTTCTTTTCTATCTCAAAGCAGCCTGATGTCTCACTATCCTACACAGTAACCATGTATTTTTCAGATACTAAAGATTCACTACAGAAAAAATCACTGGAAATCCAACACAAGAAATATTTCAGTTTTGTTATACTAGCCACTTTCGCTAGACCTGCTTTGTGTGTGCTCCTGAAAAATTCAAAGCAATTAAGATGGAATTTTTCCTCTTTGTTTCTTTAACAGCTATTATTTGCAGTGTATATTTTGCAACACTATGGTTATACTTTTCCCCTTTATTATCACAGTCCAACATGACAGACAAGTGTTTTAGCAGATTCTGCAGGACACAGTAGAGTAGAACATTTTCATTTCAATCTGCAAAAATACCCTGTAGTTCTTTCTGAACTTTATATCTGAGATGAAAAATACTTACCACTAGCCATTTCAAAGGATAAATGGAAAAATTTTCTGAGGTTGTGTCCTCAAGGCATGGAATTTCTAAAGTCTGGTTTAACCACACTTTCTTCAGGTAGTGCCTCTCCTCTTTTATCATTGGAACAACAACAACAACAACAACAACAACAAAAAAAACACCCAAGAAGGAAAATCAGAAACATGATGTTCATTGTGCTTTGAAAACCAATGCTGACTAGTCTTCTATTCAAGGAACAGGTACTTTTTTGTTTAGAAGGGAACTGTAATTTTCAACCATTACCCCTAGACACATTTTTTTTAAAGTGAAAGCCCTGCATCTGATTCTAGTTGCAGTTTTATGACTCAATTCACAGCATTACCTGAATTTTTTGGCAATTCTTAGAAAAGCTTTTCTTAACTGCAGGATCATGATGTCTCCTTTCGGAGCTGAGAATAATTTGAAGCTTCAGTTTTTATCTTACAATTTTTTCTTTCTGTGGCAGTAAACCTTCACATCAATTTTGTGCACCTCTATTTCCTTTTCTCTGAAGATATCTGCAGATCTTCTTTTCACTAAGCAAGGTATTCAGCATGTCAGTAAGGTTAAGATTAAGCCTGTTTTTCACTGTAAGTGCTCCTTTTGTTATTCTGCAACCTGCCCACTACCACAAAATGTGTCACTCTTTCCTTTCTCATCCATTTCAAAAGCCATTTCACCATCTCCTACCCTACCCATTCTCAACCCAGGGCCCATCCAGCTGTGGAGGCTGGGCAGAGTGGTGCAGTGAACAGTGCACTGCTGTGTTCCAGATGTTGGGTCTGTGAGTGTGCATGTAAGCAGGAGGAGCAGTAGTGGTGGGTGGGAGATGCTGTGAGGGCCAGGGTCACCACTGACCCCTCTGAGCCCTGGCCACGGGGCATGCAGGGGTGTGGTGCATTCTGCCATCCTTCCTGACCCCAGACCTCCCTTCCCTCTTCCTTGGAGGCAAGGCACCAGCACACACCACTGGGAAACTCCTCAGCTCTGCTCCCCGGGTAGCTCTGGCTTGCATGTTGAGATAGAACAGATATGTATTCATTTATTTCTTATCTTGAGGGGACTGGGAATATCCAGCTGTCCCAGACTGTCATGTTATGTGACTGTAACTTCCTTTGTACCTGGCACCCAAGCACAGAGCAGTGATGCCAGCAGGTGGCCTGTGCCACAGAGACATGAAGAAAGGCAGTGCCCTGAACTGTGCCTGGGAGAGCCAGCAGCAGAAACAGCTTCCCTCCACTGTCCATGACAGTGAAGAACCTGAGGAGCCAGCTCTCGCAGCAGGACACAGAGTGCAGGAGCCCTAACAGGGCTGGACAGTGCAGAGAGGGTAATGAAAGGACAAAGCAAGTAAATCTGTAGTTTCTCCAGGAACAACACTGTACAGAAGATTTTGCTAGGACAAACCACCATGCAGAAGTGCTGTGCAGAATACAGGAAGTATGGAATTGAGTAGTCACCCCAGGAGTTCAGTCTGGAAAGAGCTTCTGCCTACTCTCACAGTCACACGTCCCAGCTGCTTGCTTCCCCCTCCCATCTCTGACTCCCATCTCCATTAACAGCCTGTTGGCTAAAGTCCTCTGTGTCTGTTTGTCTGTCCACAGAGCCTGCTGCTCTGTGAGCTTTTTGCAAGTTGAGTGCATTTGGACTCACTTCACTTCGATGTAAATGGAAACTATTTCATCACAGACTATCACCTTTATCCATCCCACTCACAGGCTGGATTAAGGTTTTTTGCCTTCTTTTGAGTCGAAGGGGTTCATTGCAAAAGATCTGGTTACCTTAAAATACAAACCTGGAAAAGGTAGCAAAATCAATTTTTTAGTTCTCTCTAGCAAGGGGCTATCAGTAGCACATCATGCTACATCGTGTATTTACTGAAAAAAGCCACAATAATGCTGATACGAAGAAGAGCTGCCCACACTGTAGGCAGCAATAACAGCATTGAACCTGTCTGTATCAACCAAGGGCAAGAGAGAAGGAGCAATGCCTGCTTAGCACAGTCACTGTGCTAAGGAAGAGATAGAGAAACTTTGCACGAAGAACAGAAGCATGGGAGGGTTTCACTGGGTTACCAGCACGGTTGGTACCTCACTGGATCCCTCTGCCTTGTGGAGCACAGGAAAATTCCAAAAGGGTAGCCTACCACAACTCACCCCCACATAGCAGGTAGAGTGGCAGCGTCACCTTTGGCACAACTATCCAGCGTGTCCTGTTATAACACACCCATCCTCTGTGGGTTGGGCAGAGGTGCCGGCTCTCTCTTTGCCCCTGTGAGTTCATCAGGGAAGGAAGGTGCTACAGGGCTGCCCAAGATGTGTCTCCAGGATAACAGCACCAAAATGCTTGGAGCCACTGCCATGCAGGGGCCATCAGTGTTGGACATCCCTGAGCATGAGTTTTGTACAGGACCTTCTCCTGCTACAGGAGCAACATGGTCCAGCGTGGGGACCACGGGTCTGGCCTTGTGATGCAGGTAAAAGGGCAGTGGGAGCACACTAAAATAACCCTAAAATAACCTGCACACACCCTGCTCCTAACTCTTGAATGTCTGCTGCGTCTACAGCCCTGGGCACAAGCAGAGTGAGCATGTTGGCCTTGCAGATCTGAACTGAAACAGTGCCAGGTTTGTTCTATTTATTTTAATCCTTCTTGGGTTGTTAGCAGAAACCTGGGTCAGAAAGAGGTTTCTGGGGTCATCCAATCCAGGTCCCCATATGCACAACAACAAGCTTGCTCAACACCCCTGCCAAGTTCCATCTTCACAGCAGTTTGGGCTTCTGCCCTCACTGCTGACACTAAATATCTGTTCCCAAAGTTGCTGCACTGACAGTTGCCACTGTTGTTTAATTTGTTGTCAAATCCATTCTCATCTGATTTAAATAAATTTGTACCTTTATCAGGATAATTTAAATATCCTCCCTGGAGTTCACACTCTTCCCTGGGGCTTGCTTACCAAGAGCAGTCATGCTGCTTTCCATCTTCCTTTTGCCTGACAGAAGCAGCCAAATCTCCATTCCTGTGATTCTCCTAAGCAATTCCCCACTTTGCTCCATTGTGTTTGTTTTTGAAAGTGTGGGCACACACACATCCTTCCATGGAGCTAACACCCAGCATGCCCTGCAGATGCCAGCCCTCAGCCTCAATCACTCAAGGGCGTTTTCTCTTTCTGTGTCCAGAGCTGCACGACCACGGCAGCAGCACAACATGGTTTGAAAATCCGACATCCTTAGTCCCACCGTATCCTGAGCTGTCCATCCAGTCTCCCCCAGAACATTTCTCCAAAATGAAAAAGGAGAACTTCCCTCCTCACCACCTTTTATTGCCTTACTATCTAACTATCTTTTGCTTTACTATCTAACTTGTATTCCACCAGAGAAATAAGGTTTCCTAATCATGAGCTGGATGAAACAGCTAAAGAGTGCCTGGTTAATAGGAAACTGTACAAGCAACATTCAGTGGCTGCACTGTAGATCCCAAACAAGTCACCATCACCAATCAAGAAATGTTCATCTATCCTGATATTTTTCCCCCACCCGATTAGGAAACAGCAAAATCTCATTTGTAATCACTTACCTTCTGCCTTGACAATAAGTTGAATTTTTGCAGCCTTTGTCCCATATGGGTAAGTAGCAAAAGTGCATTTGTACTGCCCACTGAGGGACATGGTAACATTTTCCAGATGCAGAGCCAGCCAACTGCATTCAGACATGGCATTTGGACTGGTGGAACACAAGGACCCTGTGTCATCCCCGCTGCAGCACCTCCTCGTGTGGAAGGACACCGAAAAGTTGTAAGGAGCCTCAGAAAAGTTGAAGTAGTGGGTGCCATAGGTGGGGTGATACACAGCTATTTCGGTAGATGGGCTGCCATCAGTCTTGGACCACTGTGTCTGTATGATGTGGGTGGCGTGCTTTTTTGGGAATATGCACACCAGGGTCACGTCCGTACCTGGCAGAGCATGGACCACGTCTGTCTGGGTAATGACATCTGCAGTCTGGCCTTGAAAACAAACAGGATCATTTTCAGTGCAAGTAATGTTTGAACAATGCTTTTCCTAAGCCATCTTTGACATCATGTGGTGCTTAGCCACAGACAACCATGAAGGCACTACACCTGTAACCACAGGCTTCCCAGCAAGGAGCTTTACAGCAAATCTCCACCAGTACAGACTGCAGAGAGAGAACTGGGAGAGCAAATGCCTGTGTGTCTGGAAGAGGCCAGGGAGGTCCTGTCACATTTGTGGGAGAGAAATGAGAGCTCTGAGGGCCTGTGTGAAAATGAAAATCTTTCAAGTAATATAAATAAAGCAGAAGCTGGGCCCAGTTATTCCGCAGTTGTTTTTGCAAGAACAAATGAGCTATCCCTGCTGGCTAATTCCCTGTGCCATCCCCCTGCCCATTGGCTTTGTGGCTTTGGCAGAGAAAGTAATTCTTTGTGTTATTAAACAACTCCTCCACGTCCTAAATGAGTGCCTGTCTCAGTGTCAGAGCAAGCTGCTCAGGTGTGTGTGGTTTCTTCCTCAATTAATTTCATAAAGCAGGTGGCAGTCCTTAGTGTGCCATATAAAGAAGTAATGGATCGATGAAATGAAGGGGCTTTCAGCAGGAGCCTGTACCACTTGGTTTAGCTGCTGTTGTAGTAAAATTGATTTATATCCCTTTCTCCCTCCTATGAGTAAGAGTCTTGAAGTCCCCAAACCCCTGAATGCAGGGCACTGACAGACTCAAGGAGATGAAGAATTTATGGAGGGGGTTGTTGCAATGAGACAAGTAATCAATCACTCCCATAGAGTCATACACAAAAAGTCCCTTTTCCAGAAGGACATGCGGGTCCGCAGGAAAAAATGAGTTGTGCAGTTGTCCTTAGGCACAGACTTGTTGCCCCCCATTTACATTGCATTTTATCCTCCCTGCGTATCATAACATCACTGTATATTTGCCTTGGGAATTTGCCCTGCAGTCCTGCCAGCTGCAAGTGCCCACTGCTCACCTTCTTTATTTGGAAAAGCCAAGTACCAATTCCTTTGCTTTGACATTTGCTCTGGAGTGTGGTACAGGGCTCTGGGGCACCTGAGCCAGGGCTGCCCTGCCAGGGCTCAGGCAGCCTCTGTTGTGCTGCAGGACACCCCACACTCCCCAGCTCAGCCAGGAAGGAGCCAGGCAGGGACTCTGTGCACCCTCAGCTCTGGATTGACAGGGAAAAGGCACAAGGGCAGAGCAACACAACATGCAGGGCTGGCTCTGATTTGGTACCTGTCCACTGAAGGGTGACATGGACACGGGGAGAACAAACCTGCTGAATGGCCATGGCTAATATTAATCTCTGCTGTTTCATTGCTGCATGTGTTCTGCTCATCTTTTATTCTAAGAGATTTCTTATTCTTACATTCTGATGATGTAAGAGGGTAAATAAAAATAAGCCTGAATGACAAGTCTGACAGCCTTGTGCTGTGAGAAAAATTACTAAAACTATTTTTGTTAGTCCAAGGAGCTTATTATAGGAAATGCTCTCTGATTTCACCACAAGTTTTGCATCAGTAAAAGTTAAGGAAAAAGCAATTAGGAATCTTGCAATCAGACTATCAGGTGAAAGACACACATCAGGTTTTCTCTCATATTCATGCTGATGCTGCCTTCAGTCTAAGGATCGTATAAAGAAATACCTATGAAGAATCACTTGAGCAATTTATATTAAGTTGAAAAAGTTACATATGTAGAAACAACATTGTAATTTGCATTGTTTCTTATTAGGCTAGCACACTAGATTATTTTAACTGAAAACATTTTGTGCAAAATTGTTCTTAACTTTTTGCTACCATCTCAATATAAGTAATCTCATTTTATGTCAACTTTATTTTTCAAAATCAAATAGTGTCCACTAGTGCATAGTTGTGCTCCAATTGAAATTTCTTAGAGTAACTCCCAGATGTTTAGGTGTCTGATCTCCACAAAGGGGACAGAGGCCTCCATTTTCACCTTTGAGTGACTTCAGTGAGGATTTCATCCTCAGGGGAAAAAAGACTCCAATTCCTATTTTTCTCTAATTACTATTTCTTTCCCATATGTGCATGTTTTGAGGCTTCTATTCCTTTCTTTGCATTTGAGATTTTCTATTTTCTATGAATACATGTATGAATGGTTTTTCCTTTATTTTAAGAACCAGTTTGCCTCAGTGATGTAAAAAAAACCAGCCTATGCCAGATTTTGAGATGCATCTTACCATGCTAGTCAAATACATGCAGTTTTTGTCTTCTTAACTGGAAAACTGTGTATCCTACAAAATTGTTCTTCCTTGCTGATAATAACTATTCCTACATTTATAATGGTTAGAATTTTGAGGGGGTGGGGGTGGGGGTTTGTGAACATCATACTTTTTCTTGGTTTTTCTCAGATTGCTTTGGGTTTAAACTCCCTCTGACAAAGGTGCAGCCCTCCATAGTCAACTTTTCTGAGTATTTTACTTGCATGACAAACTTGTTTCTCAAGACGTTAACACAGCACATGGGGCTAGGTGGAGAAGAGGGAGGGAAGAATCTGTTTAAGGGGTTGGAGCTGTACAATTTACTCCTGCCTTGAAGTGTTTCCATTCTTCCTCTCCCTGCATACACAGGTATGTAAGACAGAGAGGTATTTTTTATTTTCCCATTGAAAGCACTTTTCCTTTTGGCCCATTTGAGAGGAGCACACATTGCCCTAACTTCAAGTGAGCTCATCCCAACGAGTATTCTGGCAGGTTATGCATATTGAATTAAGTAATCTGCTAGTCAGCACAAGCCATTTACTCCTTACCAGCTGCACATTGTAACTAGGGTTATTAGAAAGTTGTCAGGAAATAGAAAATCATCGCCAGTAGCTATAGCTCGTCCTAGTGAAACCCACTAATCCCAGCCTGCCCCTCACCACCCTCCTTCATAAACTGAGTCAAGGTGTCCCCCTGACACTCTTACCTGTGGCACTGGGCACTGAGAGCAAACAAAAGAGAGAGAAGAGCCACCTTGCTTTCATCTTCACTTGCTGAAGTTCTGGTGAATATGTAGCTGTCTTGGTGCTCCCTCAGAAAAGAAAGCTGAAGTGGCCTGTCCCATGCAGAAAGGCAGATGTGCAGCACAGTCACTTAGCATGACTTCAAAGAAATGCTTCATTAAACCAAAAGCCTCAATTTCCTGCCACAGTGACAAAATAAGTACGTCTTGTGAAACATTTAAGATGAAAACATTACCTACATTTTAAACCCATGTTGAAACTAATTTTTCTTCCTTTGTCTTTTCAGATTAACTCAGATTAAGCAGTTTACTGGTTTACACTCTCTCAAAAACATGGCAGATACCTAAGTTTGAATATGTAATTTTTGGGAAAATGATTTAGGGGTGATTATGGTGGTGCCAGATTAGCTGTTGGAATTGTTCTCAAAGGTCTCTTCCAGCCCTCATTCTGTATTTTCTGTGTGCTATATGGTAGATGGCATACAAAAAAGCTGATTTTTTTTCTTCCTTCCTTCATTTTCTTCATGTGTTAGTTCAAAATATCTCACATATACTATTTCTATACTCTCTACACTGAGTATCTTTAAAAAACCCAGCAAAATATCAAAAACAATCTCCAGAAATTAAAATAGACTGAAAACAGAGTTTCTATATTCACTTGTTTTTTCCTCTTTTTCTTCCTAAGAAGGAGAACATGAATTATTTTCCGCAGTTTGATGAATCACAGCATCACATGTGACAATGTCCCTTGATGTGGTTAATCCCTGTACTGTCCTTCAGCAGTCAGGTTTGGTAATGGCAGCACCCTCAGGTGGAGGAGCGTGGTTCCTGGCAGTCCTGTCACCATTCTTTATTGCAGGTCACCTGTACATCCTTCTGAGCTGTCCTGGAAGAACATTGCATTTCCATGAGCTAGGCACACACCTGCCAGCAAAGCATCTCATTGCAGGCAAGTCATGCAAATTGGACCTGTTGTTGGCAGCTTTTCAGGAAGAAACAGGTTTGAGTTCTTGCTTATCACGCCTCTTTCCCCCAGGCCAAAAAGAGCAGGGCAGGACACCTCACGTACACAGTGTGGATGTGTGGTATGTGCTGGCTCTTCACTGTCAGGGTGTTTGGCAGGAGGCTTGTTGCCCCCAGTAGCTCCATCCTCATGGGCCCAAGGACAACCCACCATCTGGACTTTTGGACAGAGCCTATTACAGCCCATTCCTCAGGGGAGAGAAGGCAAATGTCACAGCCCCTTAAACAGGCACCTCTCCCTACCAGCAGTGCCCTCCCTCAGGAGGGAGTCCTTGACTGATCTGAGTCCTGACATCTTTTCCTGACTGCCAGCTTTAGCGAACCACGGAGCTCCGCATACCTCCAGCATGCAAGGTACAAAGTAAAAGGTGAAAATGAAAGACTCTCTGGTCATTTTCCTATTTTGTGACCTGTCAGATATAAACAACACCTATACCACTTCCCTAATTCATGCACATGCAACCTTTTGGTGTCACATTTCAACAGGCTCCAGCTGGAGGCAGTAGGGCTGGCCAGGCTACGTCAGGGCTCCACACATGTCTTGGAGAATAAATGCTGCTGCACAGTCCTTTTTTTTTTTTTTTTTTTTTGTTTGCATTGCTCTTCTACCTGAGGAAATGCACTAAGAGCAGGAAATGCACTGGATGCCCAGGTTACTGCTAAAGGAATTTTCCCTGAGAATGAAGTCTCTTGCTTGTCATTCAGAAACCTGACAGAAAAAGATCTGTCCCAGAGGATCAAGAAGTCCTGGAGCTGAGGATGAACCACTGTAATTGAGAGTCACAGAAGGGAGTAAAAATACTAAAGAGATATGTTCTGGTTTCCAGTTCAGAGGAAAGACCACAAAGAACCCAGAGATTACCTGCACATATTAGCGTCCAAGAAAATCTGACTTCAGTCTAAAATTTGGATTTTCATTTATGACTGCAGTTACCTTAGCTTCTCCTGCTGATCAGGTCATGTAAGCTTTGTACCATGAGAGAATGTATTTTGTCTTAAATGAGCTTTTTTATTGATCTGAAACAAACATCACAAATTGACAAGACAGCCCAAGTGCTGTGTGGCATATTCAAGAGACACAGAAATCCCTGAGCAGCTTGTTTGAGTTACTAGATCACTGTATCTTGCCCTTAGAATTTGTCTCTCCCCCTAAAATAACATCCTAAAAATATACTGCTGCCATGTTTCATTGTGTTGGCTGAATGCAGCCACCCAGCTCTGTTGCTGTGCTTGGTGATTAAAGACAGACAGGAAAGAAACCTCCCAGCGTGATGGAGTTTTGTTCAGTTCAGAGCTGTGTTTTGCCCCAATTCCTACCTCAAGCCCAGGTACTGAAATAGTCACTCACCCTGCTGCCGACATTCATGTGTGTGAACAGCATAGTCCTGCCTCTGCAAATGACATCAAAGCCCATTCTGGAGCCAGACTTGAGGTCCTGCTCACAGCAAATTATTATGAGAGTTTCTTCCCCCGCTAGCCCTTTCCTGGGAAGTTACTTACAGGCAGCGTTCCAAATGCCACGGTTGGATGTTACACGCCAGGTTACGGATGGCGAGGATGAGAGGAGGTACTGAAACATATCCTGGGATTGTGGACCTCGTTGGTAGCTGGAGGGAGGACACATCTGTATTTGGCTTCTCCTTGCTGGAGAAGCTACAGGGATGATTGTTTCGGAGTTGGGATGTGCAGGTTTTTCCTGCCATTCCAGAGACACCCAGAAATCGCTGCAAGGCTGGGAGGTTTCAGAGGAAGAGAAGCTGTGCCTAAGCAAGTGACACACCTTGTCAGTGGATGTGTGAACCACAGTGCTTTCTTTTAGGCTGGACAAGCATTTGGCCTGTTTGATAGTCCCCTGTGTTCCAGGTGGTGTCAGGAACAGATGGGCTCTGAATACCATCAGGATGGGTCCCTGACGGTGCACTGCAGCGAGGGGCTGTGCCCACTGCACAGGAACATCTCATGCAGCATTAGTTTTTTTCCATTCCTGTGGGAGTAGGGGATGGTAGTGGGAGATCCTTTAATTATTTTCTGCAGATCTGTTCACCACTGGAGGAAGTATTTTAAACGCTACAAATGACTCTTTCCGTGGCAATCACCCTTTTATGCATCATGCTCACAAAACCCTCCACTGCAATACATTTCTTCTGCCTCAATTACAGTAAGCTGTACCTAAGGAAGAAGCACAGCTACAGTCAGTCCCACAGAAAAAGAAATCTTGAACTCCAGAGACAAATTCAATTATTCACAAAGAGAGCCTTTTTAGAAATGCTAGTGCACGAGCTGTTCCTGCCAGAGGCGAGGATGATTACCCTTGCAGACTGGTGTCCTCTAAACATTGCTTAAAGAAAGCACACGTCCCCGGTGGAAAAGAGAGGGAGACTTTGAAGCAGGAATTTCATTAAAGAGTAAACTAACCTTTCAGGTTCACTTGGCACTTGGCATGGAAACTTCCACTTCATCACTGTGTTTTGGTTTTGAGCTTCTTTGAAACCTGCACTAATGACTCCACAGCCGGCGGGCACCTTTGGCCACAGCACCTCCTGGGGGGTTGGATGAGTGGGTGGCCCAGGCTGGGGGGGCAGCTTTGCAGGGGACAGGGCACTGATTTGGCAGTGGGACACACACTGGGCTTTTTCAGTGACCCCCGGCTTCCTCTGCCTCCTCTTCCCACCCCTAGCTCTGGTGCCTCTCTCCTGCTGGCAGCGCTGCCTCTTCTGCATGTGGGGGACAAGAGGGAAGAGAGCTTCTTGCTCTGCTTCCTCCTTGTACTCCTCCTCCCTCACAGCTGCATGTGCACACCTACACCCTGTGCACGACACAATCCAGCCCCAGCTCCAGCCAGGGTCTGAAGGCAGCAGGGCGAGGCACACTCACTTCCCTCTCACCAGCAATTTCTCCATCTGAAAGATATTTAATGCTCTGAGTGAATTTTTGTTCCCTATTCCCTCACTGACAGCTCAGAGTATGGGAGAAAACTGAGAATAGCTCAGCCCTAGGTGCCTCCCTGCTTCAACTTTCTAATTACTTTTTCTAATTAGGAGGCCTAACTTACAGGTTATGTTTCAGAGAAAGAGAGCATATGTTTGGGAATAAACAGAGGAGAACGAGCTCCCTCACCTTCTCTGCCGTTCCAGCCACAGGTCCCTGTGGTCCTCTGCTCCCATTTAATGCCATTTCTGACCAATGATGTTCCATTGGGGTAAGCTGTTGAGCATTTCGTTGTGCAGAGTGCAAGTTCCTGAAAAAGCAGAGTATAAAAAGTGCAACCAATGAGCAAAACAAAACAAATAACAGGCACATTGACCCAACAATTACACACTAATGAAAGAGCACCGTGTGAAACCAGCCAGATATTTCCATCAAAATTAAAGACTCTACATGGCAATTGCTTTTAAAATGAAAAGGAAGGCACACATGAGACCAGCCCTGCTTTCTTTGGTCGCTCTCCCTTTTCTAGATACAGCACAAGCTGTGCTTCCCCACCGTTTTCAACAACATCAGCTAAAGGCTTTTCTCTTCTACATCTCATCTTCCAGGCTTTGTAAGGAAACGTTTCAAAGTATTTTAAGAACTGTGTAAGAAAATGTAATGGCACCCATAGCTTTGAAAAAGGCATTTGTTTGGAAAGGATAAGCCACTGCCAGTGCTGGGAAACACCTGCTCATGTGAGATTCCACTGACACCTCCCAGAAGGGCCATGTCATCCCCCGGTCACTTTGGCAGCAGCTTCAGAGACTTGGAGCAGCTTTTGTGAATCACTCCAGCAAGTGGAGTCTGCTTGTGGAAGAACTTTTCTCAGACACAGCCTGTGGGACTTTATTTTGAGTGGTGCATGACAGAAGGAGTTAATAAGACAAACAACAGACCACTTGGTCAGAGCTAAGAAGCTTAAGTTCTCTTCTGTAGTGATATAAACCTGGATGGGTTGTAGAGCTCGTTTTACTATGCAGACTATTGCCAATGGATTGTGTTCCCCAACTAATCTAAATTCATCCATACTATTGTATGCAAATACCTTCTTGAAGGCACACAGCCACCTGACCAGGGTGCAACGTGGCACACTGGTTAGAATTCACCACCAAGGAAACACATCAAATAGAAAGGATTAAAGATGTGAAAGTTAACTTCAGATACAGTAGCAGTGAAAATCTGAGGGCAGCATAGCTGTCTTTATTAAAAAAGAAATCAAATAATTTACAACAATAAAAGACCATGTTTACAGTGACACTGAGAACCATAACTTGGAAATTTTTTTTGACAGAATATTTTGAAAGCATCAGATGTTAATGAATTTGTTTGCATGCAGTATCTTTGTAGCCTATAAATACCTTTCACGTTATCAGCACGTCAGAAGCAACCACAGGAAAATGAGCTATTACTCCCATCACATCCGTCATCTATTAAATTGTCCACTAAACTGTAATTCCCTGTCTCTTTAGAAAATGTAAAGTACAAACCAAAAAAGCAAAGGAGAGGTTGTTCCTCATGTTGAGCCTGACTCTGCAGAGAAGAATGTGTATCTCAGTGGAGCCACACTGTGTTTGGACTCTTGAGGTGCTGTAGCCTGGAGCCTTGCAGAGCAGGACACCTCACCAGGTCCTGCAAGGAGCAGGGTCATCTCCAGGAGGCAGCGCAGAGCTGAGTGCTCCTTATACGAGCCCAGCGGGGGACGAGGCATCCCTAAATCCCGGTATCTCAGTAGAGTTAGCAGCCTGCAGTCAGGTGGGATAAACACAGCCCAGCAGCAGCTGGAAGGTAAAATGGAGAGTAGGAGACTCCTTGGATATTTCTGCACAATGTTATTTTCCACACCATAAGCAGGGTAACATGTAGCTACTGCAGGTGTGAAAACTTTTGGTTCGCTCTGTGCTTGAGGGCATAATGTGAGCCCGCCCTGAGGAGCCTGCCAGGCGTTTTTAGTGCAGCAACATGCACTGAGCGCCAGAGTCCTTCCAGCGCGCCCCTGGCCAAGCTGCTGAAGAAAAGGATGGAGAATTGAGATGGATTTTAACAGAAATGCCTTCTTTCAACATTCAATATGACTTTCTAAAGTTTCAACTACCACTAAAATTAAGAAAGGCTTCCACTTTTAGGTTGATTTGTAAGGGTCACTGTCCTTGTAAAATACATGCTCAGTTTCTAGCTGAATCTGTCACCTCCCACCTCCCACCTCCCAAAATGATACTAGCCAGGGCCTGCAGTGCTGCTGCTTTCAGTGAAACTTCATATCTCAGCTAATGGGGATTTAAAAGAGTTATTGTTCACACATTTTTTGCATAAAACAGAGAAAGTACAACCAAGTAATGAAAATCATCCCTGAGTGCCGCCTGAACCGGAGTTTTGGTTGTGAACAAAGAGTAGGTTAGTAGTCCTCTCCTCTAGCCCTCCTCCCAGTCTGACCCCTTGTCCTCAATACTATTTCCATCCCAGCCACTGGTGCGTTACCTAACCTTTCCCAGGAGCCCGCTTGTGGCCCACTGACACACAGGCACCGCTCTGCTGAGCACCGCTCTTCCTCTGCCTGAAATGAGCTTATGCTTTAACTTCTCCACAGCTGATTAAGCTTAGCAATGCTGCTAATGGCAATGAAATCATTTGAGACCTCTAGCAGAGCAGTTAACTTCTACTTTGCATGACTGCCTCCATTTTCAAAATGAATATGTAGTGGCTTGGTGGGTTTAACTGCCCAAGTTGATGGGCTCCCAATGGCTCCTGGGTGCTTCCAGACTGTGTCCTGAAAAGAGCACCACTCTGTGGACAGTGGGAACCACTCATGTTACCCAAGCCTTCCTTCACAAAAGGCTGAAGCCACCTTCTGCCCCTTAGAAAATCAATGATTTCAGTAAATGACTTTCAGTCTGTTACTGTAATTGGATTAAAAAAAAAAAAAAAGGCAGCATCTTGCAAGACTTATGAAAGTCAGTAAGCTGGAGAATTGCACTGTGACTGAGCACAAATCAAATAGTCTATTTGACATTTTAATTGCAAATAAGAAAAAAAATCACTCATTACAGAACTGAACAAAGTTGACTCGTGTGACTCAGACTCTCCAGAGAACCCTTTCCTCCCCTGTCCTCTGCTCAGCTGCATGGCAGCTGCAGCACCAAACATCATGCAAACTATGCCAGCTGTAGCCATTACTGGTCATCCTTTCTCCCTATAAAATTGCACTGACTCACATGGTGAAGTAAAGAGCATGTCAAGGAGGAATAAAAAAAGCCCACCACAGAACTGCATGAAAAACACAAGTTTAGAAGCCATAGATCTGTTTGCAGGAGGCTGGATCAGAATTGCTTCAGGCTCATTTTGGTGATTTACCTGAATACACCAGAGACACATTTGGCTTGCAGTGCTTCTGCCACACCGTGGCTGCTGTCTTTCAAGACACAAGAGCAAGTACTGAGCCCGGAGATCAGTGCAGCTGACCAGCTGCTCTGAGTACAGGTACAATTTTAGAAGTCTGATTTAATATCTCGTTCAAATAGAAATGCTCGTGGCTAAATTGGAAATAAAACTAATCTATCCTTATTAGATTGGAGCTGTAATCTCATAACACCGTCAGATATTGGACTTCCCTGACAGGCTTCCTGCTTTGCACTGGCTCTCACTCCCAAGAAGCTGAAGAGAGTGAAGTGAATAATGAAAGAAATGTAAGTTCAAAGAAAATTCATACGTAGCTCAGTGGTTTGTACAACAGAAGCCTTTAACAGCCCATATACAAAACAAAAAGGGAAAGAAGCAGTCTATGAACGTGGTCCATTCACTCAGAAGGTAAGTTTTATTATATCAGTGTGGATGCTGCCCAGATCTGAAAACACTGGGTGCAGCAAGTGTATGCCTTGGGATCCTAGGGAGGATTGCTTACTTTTCCCAAACAGAAGTACATGCTCAGCTTTATGGCATTGGTACCCTGGTTGTCCACAGGAAAGAACTGGGATTTTTTTTTTTTTCAGGGAAGTAAACAGCTCTTTCAAAAAGGACAAAACGTTGAACAGAGCAAGTATATTAGCTATCTTATTATTAGAATTATTACCTCTAAAAAATACTGACCAAAAATAGCTTAGGTGCAGTTAGTCTGACTTTGCCAAAGCATGAAGAATTAGATCTCTTGACAGGCTCTCCAGCGTGTTTTCCTGGAGTGTTCCAGTTTCAGTTGCAGTTTTCAGCAGTATTCCTCTATGGCTGGCCTTTCCTTCCCTCACCAGAATCACGTTTTGCCAGCCCCTGACCTGCCATGGGTAGAACAGCTTCAGCAGCCACGCAGTTCCTCTGGACAGGAGGTTCCCAGACCTGGGAGAGAGTTAGCTCTGCAAGACCAGCCCCCAGCATACAGGGATGGCCTTCTGTTTTGTTTTATTTAACCCCCCACACCAATTCTCAGAAAAAACTTCCCCATCCATTGTCTGTACAAAACAACACAAGTTCCTTGCCAACAGCAGCAGCTTTTCCAGAGGACCTGAAGCGCACCTTAAAGCTTGACATTTACTAATTCACATTTTCTAGGAAGCAGGATTTAGCAAACCACATTGAAACACCACAGAGAAGCCTGTATTTTTTTTTCCTGGCTCCCCACGCTGTGTACTTTCTCTTTGGGAAACTGCCAAAGTCTGTCTCAGGAGGTTGTTATTTTGCTCCAAGAGACCAAAATCAATCAATCAATCCGTGACTTGGCAGAGTCAGAAGAGAAGATTAGGACTCTCAAGGCAGATTATAAACACAATCCCCTCAATTAACTTCTCTGGGATGGGCTAGAGGCGGTTAGAAGCTCGTTAAGTTAATTATTAACACGGATGGTCAGTGTGCATATTTTTTATGACAACTTGTATTAATTTCAAGCCCAAAGCAGTAAACCGGGAGAGAGGCTAAGAAGCAAGGCCACTGCCCTGCCTGCCAGGCCACTGGGAACAAACTTCGTGGAGCACGTTTGGCCCCTGCCATGTGCAGTCAGTCACCTGCTCTGGCCAGCAGTGCCAGGGCCTTCCCCAGCCTCCTTGGTGTCCAGGCGTTCGGGGCTCCGTGCCCTGCCTATCTTCCCTGAGTACATTCAAGAGATGTCATTACTGGGGAGGCCTCTGAATTATGCTGCTGATGTTGTGGGGGGGATGCTTTTTAAAGGCACTCTGCACGCCAAGGCTGTGCTCCTGCTGTGGTGTGGGGAGAAGGGCTGGCTGGGGCACCTCTGGCACCGCCTTTCGCTGCCTCCCACGACTCTCAAGTGAGAAAGCTCAGTCAGCATCCACCATCCCCACCCTCTGCATGCACCACCAGGAGAAGGAAACATTTTCTTCCTGTGTAGTTCAATCCATAACTACAAGGCTGTCAAGGAATTTTAAGCACCCAGTTTTCTGGGCCTGAATAAGCTTGCCAGAACACAGGAATTTTTCTTTTTCTACTGGAAAACAGGAGTAAAACTTGCCGTGGAATTGCTCTGACAACTTAGTCCTGATGCAGTTTTGCTGCCATTTTGATCATCATTCTCAAAATGCCCTTCCATAATAGCCAGTTGCATTTTTAACACTAGAACTTCACCTGCCTTGTTCCAGACTTCTTCAGGATTTAGCCTTAAAATTATGTCAGCTACAGTTAATCTTATTACAGAAACTTGCCAAGAGGATGGAAGCTACATACGGAAGTCACACTTTTTTGGTCTCAGACCCTGCACATAAAGGCCAGTTTCCCCTGATGATTTGTGCCATGCCTAAGAGGTAGCTTTCTCATTTGAGTTATGGGATCAGGCTCTCTGTGTGAAAAATGAAGGCATTCATGACTCTGTCAAAAGGCCTCAGAAAACTGACCTTACCCCTGGGTGTAGATTGGATTCCCCCTTCAAGAGTTCAAAGGAAAGAAGCTGAACTGTGGCCCAGAAAGACTGAAAATAGCTGAAAAATGTCCTGTTCTATGACACAGCACTATATGCATGCTCCTTGCTCAACAGTAATTTATGAAAACTCCTTACTGCCTGAACAACATTTAAGGGCAGCTAAATGAGCAGCAGCACTGGCAGGCAGTACCCTGCACTGTCCTGTTGGGCAATTAAAACTTGTGCCAGGCAAGTGTCTAATTTAACCTTTTTGTCGGGCTCCTGTAGCCTGTTGAAATCATACTGACCTCCAGAAAAAGGGCCCCAAATTGTTCCCCTGTGAAAGGCTGGCAGATGGACCTTCTCCAGTGGCTGATGTACTTGGCAGAGCCTGAAGAGTGACTGGGAGAAACCCAGTGAGGGGAGGGAAGGGCTGGCAGGCAGCTGAGGACACCCAGATGCTCTCAGCAAGGAAGATGACATGTCAGCGAGACCCACCAGTGACATTTGTGACTGGCTAGGAGCAGTGACAGCTTGAGGCCAAAACGGATTCTTGCATTCATCCATCTGGATAAATATTTGCTGCTGTTAAGTGTGCTCACCAATGGGAATACATGATTAAAACGTTTCTAATTTGCAGCGCCTTCAAATGCATTCAAATCAGGCTCCCTTCTCTAGGGGATAACTGGCATTTATAAATCCCCAATATTTTTCTAACTTCTGGTATTACTGCAGGTGAAAAATCAGAATATTTGCACTTTAGGAGCCTGTTAGGTGTATGGTGCCATTTGATGAAGATTCGGATGTACATCTGCAACCCCAAGCCAAGCCCATCTTCCAGGGGATGTGTAATTGGTATAGGTTGACAATGGACAAAAGGCAACAAGCAGTTTTTATAGAATCACAGACTGGTTTGGGTTGAAAGAGACCTTTGCAGATCATCTAGTCCAACCCCCTGTCATGGGCAAGGACACTTTTTACTAGGCCAGGTTGTTCAAATCCCCACCCAGCCAGACTGCTCCTCTTCAACCTGTCCTTCTAGGAAGAAAAAGAAGCTGGAAAAATCTTTTATTATAATTTACCCAGCTTTTTTTTTTTT
>WEKY01047142.1:220694-257031 GCA_013390045.1 Picathartes gymnocephalus
TTTGGGTGTGAAATGGTAATCCATGTTATTGATCATTTTGGTTGCTGGCCTTGTGTCATCACCTTTTTGTTTTGCTCAACTCCCCAGCTTGATAGGATTCAGCATAGGATGTGCATGACCAGAGTGCTTACCTTGTACTGCTGACTGCTCCCAGTGGTGATGTTTTCTTTCTTACCCCTCCTTTTTTTGCTCCTTATGCAGGGTAAGGTAGCACCAGCCAGACCAGAAAAGCAGGAGGCCTAATTGCTGGAGCTGTGTGACTGAAATGACTGAGTTTCCTAAGTCTACAACAGAGATAAGAAGCTGCCTAATAAACAAGCAAACAGGATGTCTGTAGTCCGTCAGAGAAGTAATCAAAGCCTGGATAAGACACTTGGCGTACTTTAAGACAAGGCTGCATAGATTTGGAGAAGTCCAATTACAGCATCTCAACTTATATGGAATAAATTGAAGTCAGGGCTGATGGTGAACTGACCTGGAATGAAAGCTGAGCACTCAGCAGAAGTCAGCAATTGACAAGGAAACACAGAGTTCTCTGTAAGAAAATATTCCCTGTAAATAACCTAAATTTATGTAAGAGCCCAGCTCCAGTCTTTAGACAGGTATTTCTACACTGTTGGACCCCACCAGGTGCAGTGTTGCATTTGCTGCTTTTCAGCTGGTGAATCGAGAAAGCTGGGGATGGCAAATACAATACTGAATCAGACCTGTGCTAAAAGATCTCTGAGTAAATTAGGAATCCTGGCTGGGGAACTGGAGGGGGCAGAAGGGGCAAGGACAGCCTGCTGAGCACTCATTATGACCAGCCTGTGATTTCACAAAGGCAGCCTGGCTGAGCTCATCAAATCACCACCGTGCTGGTGGTGACTGGGGGGAGGTGGTTCCTGGGGAGAAAGCAGCAGCCAAGGATGCATAGCAGCACTTGCAAAGTCCAGCACAGCTTCCTGGCAAGCAAGGTTTGAAGCATTCATAATTAGAGAGGCTGTACAGTCATCAAGCTTTTATCCATTTTAATTTTGGTTGGTGATTTAAAAAAAAACCCAAAAAGTAGACAGTACCTAATTTTACAGTAACTAAAAGTACCTAATTTTTTTTTTTAGTATAGAAAATAATCTGGGAAAATGAAATTTAAAATAAAAAATAATTTCCAGGAATATACATTTTATCACAAGAGCTCTGGTGGTACAGAGAAAGGGTACAGATCTTGAGCTACTCTGGCTGAAGCCAAAGTACCTGCTCCCCACTCCCCATGGTGTCTGACGTACTTATCTGATGGACTAGATGCATCCAGCTCTTGCATGGATGGGGGAAACAACGTGACACAGTGATGGTGCCCTAGAAAGCAGACACCATCCCAGGCCTCGACATCCCCCCTGGTGCTCCCCAGCTTTGTCAGGCTTGTGACTTTTTCCCCTCTCGGCTAAAGGTGCAGGTATGTGCTGCCTGTAACATTATGCTGCCGTGCTCAGACCTTTAGCTACTCAAAGAAAGACTCTGGAGGTCCCCTGAGGTCAGACCCAGCTGAACCCCACGGCTCCGCCTGCCCCCAGCCAAGGCAGACATCCTACAGGTCTCTCTCCCAGCCCTGATGTTTGTAATCAGTGCCTCAACGAGATGCTAATGAGTAAGACAAGCAATTCTGAAGGTTAAACATTTTTGCAGCTGGCGATGCCATTCCTCTACAATTAAAGGCAAATGTCTCAAAGGTACTTAAATCCTTGTTTGCTGCCAAGACAACTACACTTCTTGGAATGACAGGCTTAAATCTTTCAAGAGAACTCACATTGCCGTGCCTCTGTCATTTATGGGCTTTTCAGAGATACCGTAATTGTTATGCTTCGGGCAAAACCGTGTAAAACCAAAACAACAAAAACCTAATGTATTCATAAATCAGAAATACTTTCCTTCAAGAAGGGTAGAGTCATTAATAGCAGCAACACTGTAATATGTGCTAATTACGTATTTAGTGAATGTTTCCCAGGAAAGAGACACAAGGCAGTGCCACAGCCCAAGTCACTAACATTCAAGGCTTTACCTTTAAAACAGAGGCTTGGTTTACAGCTATTTTGCCAGGTAAGAATTTCTCCCACCACCTCAGCAGGGCCATCAGCTGGACACTCTTGGATTTTTGTTCACACTTAGTGGCATTCTCCGAGTTCAGCTCTCCATGAGTCTAGGCTGAGACAGGCTGCTGCTACTTACTTTCATTTCTCCATTTAAGTCCTTCGGGTTCTCCTCGAGCCCATACTGCTTTGAAACCTCGAGTTTCTCACTGCCAGTTACCTCATAGCAGCCTTTTATCATTTTCAAAACTCTCCATTTTCCATTTTTAATATTTGCTATTGAGATCTGGGGAGTAACCCCCAGAAATTAGACTTTTGATTATTATTTTATAAAGATGGATTTGCTCTATTTGTCCAATCCAGGAACTTTTAGTATGGGAAACTTGTCTGCAGGCTCAGTCTTTGCAGAGAACTTAGACAAAAAACAGTTTAGCTGAACTTTGGCTCAGCAGTGTCTGTGCCCATTCAGGGAGAGCAGGTGCTCCTGAATGACATGTACTGACCTGGGATATTTTATTCCTATTTGTTCTCTTTCCAAGCCCTATTCTCAACCCAAAATCTACAGAAGATAAATCTAGCAAATGCTGCATCCCCTCAGTGTTTTGCAGAGAATTATCTTTAGACTCTCAACTCCTCAAGGGTTAGCAAATCAGTCAGGTAACCCCATCCATACCCACTGCTCTATCGAAAGCACATCCAAACACATTGTGCTTTTTCTCTACGCATTAAAAAAAAAAAAAAAGAAAAAAATCCCAGACTTCCTTTAATGCTGGGTCATTTCCCTGGTCCAGCCAGCAGTGCTGTGCAGGTTTTTAGGAGCAGCAGTGTGGACAGGGTAGAAGCAGGGACACCTGGAACCCCTGTGGTCATCAGGGGAGACATAGCTCCTGAAACTGTCTGCTGGCACCACGAGGTGGGGACATGGAGTAAAAAAAACCCCAAACCCACACAGAAATAACCTCTGAAAACGTGCCAGCCATTTCTTTGCACATAAAAATCTAAATAAGCCTTACGGGAAAGCCTTCCCTACCCCTCCCTCAAGGCTGGCCTGACTGTAGAGTGCAGTCTGTCTCAAAGCTGAAGTTTGCTGGTGCCTGTGGTTTTCCAGCCACAGGGTTAGCTCATTCAGTCTTTGTCTGGGGCTTTGTCCAGAGAAAGTATCTGTGACCTGCAGCAGAAGTTGGTTTTCTCCTTTCCAGTTTATCTGGTTATTGGGAGGCTCCATCTCTGAGCCCACCAGTGAATTGTTTTCTTCCTGCCTGTCATTTAGCAGTCACCTCTGTTTGTTCAATAGTGACAGTGCATTTTCAAACAGGCTTAAAATTCAAACTGACTCAAATTATCTCAAGGTAATTTAACCGTAAACTGCCAAGGCAACAGTATCAGACTGTCCAGGTATCACTGAAGCTGTTTTGAGTACACAGGAACAAGCTGCTCGTAGCTCGTGCCCTAAATTGCTTTTAGTCCAACAATTCACCTTAAAGCAGGCACAGAGCAGAATATCACCCTCACTGCCTCCTAAAGCACTTTGCAATGAATTAGGTTTTAATATCAGAATATTACAGTTTCCAGTACCAAGAGATAATGGGTGAAACACAGGGTTTCCATGAGACATTGGTGTATTTTGTCTTTTACGTTTGCCCTGAGCTTTGCTTTGGTGACACAATACGCTTATATGCCATTACCATAAATTCAATTGTTCGCACATTCTCTCTCAATTTTCCATCCTCTGGCAATAAAGCTACATTTAGAAAGGGCTGTCTTTAGCAATTGCTTGCTATCCTTTTATTGATGGATTCTCAAAGCATCTCATTGCACTGTTTTTCTATTATCCATTTAGTGGTTTTTCATTTACTCCAACGTAGATGGACCAAGGAATGTTTTACCACAATAGCTGCCACTTCCACTTTTCACTTGGCTGTAAGCCAGGGGGTGGAGGGAGAACAGTGGGGATTTTGTCCATGAATTAATTTTTAATTTAACTCTATGTTTATATACTACATCCTTACTGCCCTGAAGAGTTTTCTTCTTATTTCTTGTCCCTCAAATATAGGAATCATGCATTTTAAAATGACATTTAGAATTCTGCTAAAATAAGTGTTGGCGGTTTAAACACCTGCTTTGTATCAAAAAGGACTCAAGCTGAAAAATTTATTTTGACAATGATTTCAACCGGATTTAACTTACTACTCTTACCCTAAGACATTGCTGTTGCTGGTAAAATTAGGTGAATTACCATTGTTTGCTGTTTGCTCCAATGTCTCTTATTACATCTAGTTGCCCAAATGGGATGTATCAGAATTAGGAAGGCACTGCTCTTTCTTAGAAATGCAGCAGTTCATAGATATAAATGAGATCTGCAAAAACCTGATGACAAAACAATAAAAACCCCACAAGAACCAGGTACATGGCTGAGCACCTGAGACTTCTGGTACGGACTATAAAAAGCTATGAACAGTTTTAGTTATGATACACAAAACATGTAAGAATGAAATTACAGTGGACAAAACACTGTTATTCTTAGCTTATATATTTTATTCAAATATAATAACAGAGCCAAATTGCTCTGTTGTTTAATAAACACAGTCTACTCTAACAAAGCATTATCTATTCCCTCTATGGCTCCAGCAAAATCCCACAATCTGAAGGAATAATTTTTCTTTTGTTAAGCCATTTAACATCCATCTCCCTGCATATCAACAGGCTCAGCCCTTTCATGGCTCAGAAGCCTTCTTTCCATTGCTTTGATGGTCTTGCACAGAGATGAGTTTGCAACATCTTGAGAAAACGCCTCTATTTTTCATTATGTTTATAGTGGGGTGTGTATTTCTTCTGGAGGCTCCACTCACCCGTAGTACTCACTACATGAACTCCTAAACAATGAACAGTAACACAGGAGTTATTCAATGCCCTTTCAGACTAAACCTGGCTTAATAAGTGCAGTTTCAAGAGGCTCTTTTCTGTCCTCATGAGGTGGTGTGAGCAGAAATTAGCTCCCAGGCTCCCTCAGCTGAGATGTCCATTCAGGTCTGCAGGAAGCCAGGCACACGAGAGCGGTGCCATCAGCCTCTGAGGGACTTACTCAATGTAGACTGATTTTGGGATGTTTCCACCACATAGGATAGAGAGAGAACTCAGTTCTGTCCACAGAAGGGCAAATTGGCCAAAATGTTTAGCAAAGCAGACGAAGTATTTTCTACTCAATGACTGAGTAGGAATTATAGGTATAATTAAAGGTGTAAATTAAAGTATAAATGAAATCTGGTTTACTGAAGAGGTGAAGTGAAATACCTAACACCAAAAAAAAAAGAAAAATTAAAAAAAAGGCAAATAAATCTCAAGGTTAAACAATAACAAGTTCAATAATGTTTGAATATTGGATTAAATAATTTCTATATGGCTGAAACAAGAAGTAGCCATCAAAATAAATCTTCTGCTGCAGATATTTGCCTGTTGTGTTTGAAGGTGCTTTTGTCATTGAAACGTGAATCTAAGACATGTGCTAGATATCTTCTTCAAAAGTTTTTATGAAAAAATAGCTGAAGGCTGAATAATTCTCCACAGCATTGTGGCTGAGAAAAAAACAATCCACCAAAAACTCCCCTGACCAGCCTCCAGAAACACTTAGATGGCAAGGAGAAGTAAAACAGTAGAATAAGGAAAAAAATCCCCACAACCCCCACAAAATACCACCCTCCTCCTACTCTTTTTTCTAGCTTGCAACAACATGGTCTTCCATTTCAGGATTATGTGGGGCTGTGTGCAGGGCACCCTCAGGCCCCCAGGGGTTTCTGGATATGTTTAGCAGAGGGACAAACCCGGCACCCCTGGGCCAATGGCCCTGATGCCACTTGCTCAGAGTGGTTACAGGTGAACTGTTTAGAAGATGAGCTCATTTACAGGAAAATCCTGCAGGACACAGGTCACCTCATCCTACCTTACCTTCAAAATACACAAGCTGACTGGCTGAAACCCTGCATTCCTGAATAATAACTCCTGAACTAACTGAATAATCCTTCGAAGGGTGAGACTAGACTCCAGCAGGTTCAGAAATTTTTGTTTGACCACAGAGAAGTAATTTTATTTGATTGTCACTGTTTTGCAACTGAGAAAATCATCATTTTGTCATGAATTTACAGATTTCACTCATGCAACAAAAGAAAAAACACCCAGGAACATGATCTCTTTGTTTGAACTCAATCATTTATTCTGCTCAATATCCTTCCGGGCTGAAATTGAATATTTCCTCTTCTCCACCTAAATAAAATGTGATCTAAGATATTATGCAGTTCTAATCTATTTTGGCCAGCTACATTTTTATGCTGATAATGGAAAATTAATTTAACCATATATGCCCAGGAATATCATCACATTTTGCATGGAAGATAAAATCTCACGAGGCGTTTGACTCGTGAATGTAGCTCCCAGGAAGATGTTCATTTCCAATTGCATTTTCCCCCCAATAGATTCTTAATTTGCCTTGTTCTATATGGTTTCCAGTTATCATTTTGTGTGGCAATAAAAATCAGTGAAGCAGCAAAAGCTTATAGGCCCCTGCCTAGGTTTGATTTATATAATGAATGGCACAATATCGTTGGTCTGCATAATTGAAATTCATTCATCTCCCACTGTTTATAATGCAGTCATAAAGTGCATTATGTATTTATTGATAAACAATCATTTTATTTGCAGTAGTGCTGAGGAAAAGAAACATGCTACCTTCATTTTCTTGTTCCCTGTATGCTTTACATGTATGAAATTTGTAGATCTATGTAAAACCTGTTTATTCCCACCACCTTCTGCTTTAAAGCTCAAAAGGTCCTTATAAAGCACCATTAATTAAAAAAAAAAAAAAGGCTGTGGCAAAAAGTCAGGATTTTAAGACTTGAATTAATACTCATCTATAAGTGAAAAATCTGAGTAATAAGTAAATTCAGCTGCTGACCTGAACATGTTTGAGACAGCCTGTTTTCTCCCACAGCAGGAAAGCTACAACTCCAACCATTTCCCTGAAGTTAAATTGTCCCCCAATCAGGGAAAAAACATTGAAATATCGTTTTTCTGAGAGATTTCCTGTAAGAATTTTCTTTAAAAGATAACATTTGTTTAAAGAAAAATTTGAAGCCTCACTCGAGAAACCACAACAGACTCTTGCACAAAAGTAATCAGGTGTTTTAATCCTACTGTCAGGAAACATTGCATGTGCTTCCCCCACCCCCTCTTTTTTTAGAAATGCTATGTGCTATATTTATATCTCTAAAGCATCATTTTGCCATTCTGTTTTCCTCTCTTGTCCCATTTTCCTCATGGTGCAGTTAAACAAAATCATATTTTCCATAAAAGATATATTAATTCTGGCGTGGTTCATTAGACTGACAGCTTTGAAGTGAAGAAATATTCATTTACCCTACAAGAAACCAGGAGAAAAGCAATAACATGCCTTTATCCTAACCCTGAATGAACTGCTTCTGAAGACTCTTCAGAGTACACACAGTCTCGAGGGCCTGCTCCAGTTCATGACACCTCTCTGGGAGTGCTTGAAAGGATCAATAGAATTTCCTGCACAACGAGAATTCAATAACATGTCCCTTTCTATAAGGGATGTGCCTGCCTCCAAAAAAACTTATTTCATAACAGCCAAATCTAAGTCACTGAAAGGTCATCACTTTAATTTAGGTCTGGATTGTACTGGGTACTTTTGAAGTCCTGTTTTTGAAAATGTGGCATTTTACTGCACCAGATCCTCGATTTACCACATGAAGGTTTCAGTAGGTTTTACTCTGTGGTAGAAAAGACAATTTATTGCATTTTACTCCTTGACTTCAACTGGAACTCTATCTGAGATGTCTCAGGCCGGCACTTAGACTTGGCAGTCTCCTGCACTGTGTCCTAACATTGGAATCTGCATCCACACCTTTCAATGTATTCTTCTTCTTGATAAATGACAGGAATGGGACCTGATGCCTGAAGCCTTTGGTGTCTGAAGCCAGTGCTGAAATGTGCTGCAAGGGCAGGGTAAAGAAAATCTTGTTGATTTCTGCGTATCCACATTGCCTGGGGGAGAGGGACGTGGTGGTGGAGGGAGAGATGACTCCCCTTTTCATAGCAACTAAACTTACTGTTCAAAAGCCTTGTCTGGAGCACTGAGCACCAACATTTGCCTTTACAGCAGGCTGCAGCACTAGAGGCAGCACCTCTCTTTTACTGCTTCTTGGGGACAGAAAACCAAAAACATCCCTCCCAAAACAAACAAACAAAAACCAAAGCCAGAACACAACCCCAAACACTCCATACTTGCAGATTTCCTCTTCACAAAAAAAAAAAAAAAAAAAAAAAAAAAAAATCCTGGATTATGACTCTGTTATCCTGATATTTTCCCTGGAGATGATCCACCTGTGAGTGTGAGGCAAGTGCCTGTATGAGTTATTGCAGCCTGGTATCTCTTGACATCTTCTTACCAAACCTCCTCTCCTTCTAGCAATCTAGAGGATTGATTTATGATGTTCTAATGCCATTCCTGACATACATGGAGTCATGGGTATTGGCACACAGTGCTGTTTCAAATGGACCTTACTAGTTTTGCTCTTTTAAATGTTCATGGCAGTTGGATTTATGGGCAATTTCAGCTGCTACATTCACGAGTGTATATGGACTGTGCTATTTGCTTATTTACCTTTGATTCCTTGCCATTGAACAAAAGGATTTGGGAGGTGCATGGGGGGCTGACTGATACAGCAGGGTATCACACCACTGTTTTTGGGTACCAGGTCTCTCTCATGGAGTTCCCTATTGGGTTTTTGGTGGTGTTGGACTTCAGAAAGCTGGTCCCAGGGCCTCCCTCCATGCCAGCAGTGATGCTCTGAGGACGGGGAAAGTTCCCAGGCATTTGAGAGCTGGATGCCCAAGACAAAAAGTTCAGAGACAAGAAAGCACCAAGAATAAGCTGCTTTTAAAAGCAGCCCTAGCAAGGAGCCACCCCACACTCCTTTGTCATGGTATTCATGACAGAGGGAACTTGCAGGGATGGCAAGATGAAGAAATCAAAAATATGAACAGTTTTTCAGGGGCAGATCTGTGCCCTGGTGGTTCCTCTCACAGTGACAAGATGACACCAGCACCAGTGAGTAGCTATAGGTTTGCTCCACCATGACTGGAGTTATGCTTCGGTTGGATTTGGTCCATGAGCTATCAGAACTGAGGCTGGGCCAGACCATTTTTTTTGCTAGCTAGTGAAGTCTGGAAAACAATGGTTCCCCTGTTCATCCATCTCACCCACAAATGGGGGGTAAAAAAAGGAACTAATTTTGCTTCATGTAAAGAAAACTCTATATTTAGGATGGTTTTAAATATTAAAAGAAGCTTGAGCTTGAACTAGTGTATGGTAATTTTCTTTTTCATATATTGAAAAGTAACATTCTGTTGTACAAATATTTCCCTTCTTCAGATTAAACTAAAAGCTGAATTTCTCAATTACTTTGGTCATCTTTAAATTACTTGGTCTATTCAAACATTTATTTGAAACCCCTCATGAATCTTTTGCTAACATTTAATGACATTTAAAAAAAAATTCTTTTGCATCCCAAGTGCCATAAGTCTCTTTCCCTTTCCAATGCTTTATTTGATATTCTCATTTGAATCCTTACATCTTGTATGTGCCAGCGTCACTGACAAATGTGTACATAAGTAGCTATCTGTGATTTTTGGCACAAGGAGAATAATAGCACACAACATAGGGCAGTTGAAAAACTGAGCACAGAAAATTTTAGGACAACCAGTGAAGAATGTATTTGAATGTTTGGGGCTTAAAAAGAGATACTTTAGACTGGGAATTTTTTTCTAGGACTTGCACTCCTCCCCTGCCAGAGAATATAAATAATTTTTATAGTTGTCATTCAAAATTACAGTATGTAGATTTGTTAGTGTTGACCTTCCCTTTCCCTCCCTAAGTGACAAAATTTTGCTTGTAATACAGAACAAGCCTCAAATGGCTTAGCAAATTTTAGGAAAGGAACTGGGAGAAATGGAGAGTTCTCCTTCCCCACATCCAAAAAATTGAACACTATGTGAACACAATCATTGACACTATGTGAGAATAACACAAAAACCCTTCTGAAAATTCCGGTACATTGGAGGTACCTTGCTGCAATTTAGCATGCAGTTCTCAAGACACAGTAGCATGTATGAAAAAGAAATTCCTTCTTTCAATAATGTGACAAAATAAAAAAGCGTTTTCAATTTGAAAAAGACATGTTGCAGAGAGGGAGCAGTGAAATTTAATGATAGAAGATTTTATGCCCTTTTTAGAAATGTATTTCTAGGTAAAGATTAGTTACACACAAGAGTTATTAAAATGCAGTGGGTATGTTTGTCTCTCTCAAGTTTGGTTGTGATTTACAAGACTCTACTCAAAACAAGAATCTGGCTTTTGTAGGCCATTTATTTACAAATTAAAATGGAAGCGATGGACATACTTAAGCTCTTTGCTGGCATCATAACCAAAAATATGAACCTCCACTTCCCTGTGAGAATGCTGACTGACTGAATGTGCTGTTCAGATATGAGATGGTCCCAATGTAGTCATACTTCATCAAAGATGATGACAGCCACAAGGAACTATGTTTTTGGATGATTCGTTGCTTTGGAGACTGACTGTGCAGTAGTTGACAGGGATAGCTTGCCTGACGACCAGCAGAACACTGCCAATACTTTTTAAAGGAATTTCTACAACTTTTCCCTTGACACAAGGACCTTGTTCTCCAAAGCACAGACCTGAGGGTACTGGTTGACATCCAGCTGAACATGAGCTTGCATCTGCCCAGGCTTCCAAGAAGGCCAAGGGCACCTGGCCTGTATCAGCCATAGCGTGGCCAGCAGCACCAGGGCAGGGATTGTCCCCCTGTACTCGGCACTGGTGAGGCCACACCTGGAGTGCTGTTTCCAGTTCTGGGCCCATCACTACAAGAAGGACACTGAGGTGCTGGAGTGAGTCCAGAGAAGGGAATGGAGCTGGGGAAGGGTCTGAAGCACAAGGCCTGTGAGGAGCATCTGAGAGAACTGGGGTTGTTCAGCTTGGAGAAAAGGAGGTTCAGGGGTGACCTTATCACTCTCTACAACTACCTGGAAAGAGGGAGTTGGTCTCTTCTCCTTGAAGAAGTGACAGAATGGGAGAAAAAGGCCTCAAGTTGTGGTAGGAAAGGTTTAGATTGGACAGTAGGAAAAATTTCTTCACTGAAAATATGATGAGACATTGGAATAAGATGCCCAGGGGTATGGTGGAATCTCCATCCCTGCAAGCATTCAGAAAAATGTCTGGATGTGGCACATAGGGATAGGGATATGGGATATGCTTTAGTAGTGAGCAGAGCAGCGTTGGGTTACTGGTAGGACTGGAGGAAGGTAGAGGCCTTTTCCATCCTTAGTGATGCTGTGGTTCTAAAGCTGGTGACCTGAGCAAAACTGTCTGTGGGCTGCCAGAACAAAACTCCTCAGTGACTAGCTGAAACAGGCATGGTAGTGACTGGTTGTATGAGACCAGGTTTCACATACACTTGAAAGGACTATTTGTCTTTCAGGTTATCAGAGAAAGCCTTGAATTGGTCAGGAACTTATCTGGGAAAGCACGATGATGATGATGAAGCTTCCCACTTTGGGATCAGTCCTTTTTGTGTTTTCACATCATTAAATGTGCACATGAAGAGCCATGAATGTGTCTCCAGATACAGCACAAGTCCAGGGAGCAGTAAACCCACGTAGGAAGCTGTGCAGCACATAAGATGAAAAGAAAGCTGTATGGCACCTAATGGTGTGATAAACTACTCACTAAATACAAATAGGGGGAAGACAGAATTTTGAAAACTCCAGTTGTGATTCTACAAAAGGATATTTTGATTCTCTCATCCCAACATTATGCATCTGAGCATGGAGATGACCCAGCAAGTATCATATCACATCCTCTTCTAACTGAACCACAGCATCCCTGACTTCTGAATGCACCAAGAAGCCATATCCACAATAACAACTATTAACTGTTTCCAATGAATAATTCAGCAAGCTCCAGCCATGAAACCCACAGCAAACACTGCAAGGAAGATGAAGCATTTTTGCTGCCCATCATTATGTATGTTCATGCCACAGGGATTTTTCAATTATTGAACAGTGTAGAGTTGCCTTTGTTTGTAGAAAATGTCAATTTGAATTGTGTGGCTTCTACACATTCATTAATGTTTTCGAAACACTGCTTAACATTAGCTTGGTGTTTTACTCCTTTGCCACATGAAGGTGCAGATCAAAAGTACTGAATTATTACTAACATTTTACGAAGCATCTTAAGTTGGATGCTTTAACTGTCAAGACATTTCCAATAATTTCCTCTGATATCTTCTTATCAGAAAAAGCCCTATTAACTTTATTTTTATTCAACAACCTATTATAAACGGCTACTAATGTTACAAAAGTTCAAGTGTCACAACTAACAAGACATGAAAGGTGAAGTAGCTACTGTTAAGTTTATAAGCTTAACTGGAAAGTGTTGCTGCTATTATTTAATTCATCTTGAAATTCAACCCACAGCTTAAGAAGGAGCTGTCTTTTCAATTTACAAAGGGTATGAGAACAGTGCTTTGTGCAACAATATTTTGCATGCATATATATTGAGCTTCAGTTTGGTGGTGCAAATGACTTATTTTAGCTAGTTATGATAGAAATGAAGGAGTTCCTGACGTGTGAGCTTGGAGGAAAGCATCTACCGTTTCCTGGGGCACCAGCAAGAATGGAAATACACCTTGGAAATTACTGTTATGTGTATTGTGTGGCAAGAGCCTTTGTATTTAATTTATTTGAGAGTGATGAGAAAGAAACTCAAGTTTGTTCTATAATCATAATTGTGGTGTAAACAAATCTGTGCCTGCTTGTACATCCTGTGTCTTTATGTCCTTAATTCCTTGGGTTCCAGGATTATAACAGATTCAGGTTAACAGAACAGGTTAGTTTCTGCACAGAAAAATCAGTGGACTGGTAAAGACAAAAATGGTATGGTGATGACCCAGCTCCTAGTCTGTATCACAGCAACACAACTAACTGTCTCAGGAGTTATTCAGGAAGGAATTTTGGAAAGTGTTACACTCCCCCAGGTAGATCCCTGCTGTGGCTAGAGCAATGTCTGTGCTTCGGTGTGCTGATGAGCACCCGAGGTGGGGATCTGGCTGTCCCAGGAAGTTCCTGCTGTGTAATTGAACAATTCCTTCATAGGTGAGACTTTTGGAAACAGAAGAAATGTTTTCTGCTCGCGCAGGAATGGTCACCATCACTTGAACAGTTCAGTGCTATGAATGTAGTTTAGATACTCAATAGCAATGGATACAATGCTGATACAAAGGCCCTCCAGTGGAAAGTCCTGTTGCCCTCCAGACAACAAACAACCATCCTGTTCAAGAGATTGGAGTGCCCCACAGCCATTACCTTCACTCAAAGGATACTCAAAGGATACTTATCAGTGTGGTAAGTTTTCAAAATTGGTTTGCTATGTACTGGTTTTTTAAGCACTCTGTCCACATCTGCATCACCTGAGCGCAATAGCACTGAACATACTGCTCTCCTCTGGGTCATTCCTGCACTGGATCAGAAAGTCTGTGCATACATTACAAATCTTATGTTAAACAGAGTTTTCTATTAGTCAGACAAGTCTAACAGATCATGAAAACCACAGCTTTTTAAGAAAACAAAGCTGAGAAATGTGAAGTGACAGGTTTGTTGAACTGGGACAACCCAGACAGGTTCTTTATTTCACAACCTCTATCATCAACATCTACATATCACAAGTCATACTCCAGAGCAAGCTACTGTCAACAAGGCAATGACAAAAATTACAAATAGAAACTTTCCTGGGAATTCAATTTTTCCTATTAATTTAAACCTAAAAATAATCTCCATATCCTAAAATTGATCACTCTTGACATTGAATCAGCTGCTAAACATTAGGCACCAGATCTTCACGATCATCTTCTTGTGTAGAAGCCCAGAGAACAGTTCCTTTCAAAGACTATCCACACTTTCCTAATTGTTTAATAACTGATGTGGAACAAAATGATCCCTGTAGAGCTGAACACTGTTACCTTTCTTAACTCTAAAATAAACTTAGAGGTTCCTGAAGTGATTTAGTGATTGGGACAAAGTTAATAATTAACAATTTTGTGCCCCTCAGTGAGACCGGAGACACAACTTTCATTATGATGATTTTAACTGGGCAAAATAAACTCCAAAACACAAGTAGAACAAAGTTGTTCAAAATTATGGTCAAATAGTTCAACAATTTTGTTGGAAAATGCATTCTCAAATATAGAACTATTTGTATATGTGCCTATCCACACACTGTTTAAATTTTTTTATTATTTACTTGATGCTCTCCGAGTACTTTCTGCTGTAAAATAACTGGGAAAAGCCAATGAAGGAAAATTCAGAAGAAATGAACAGATATTGTTACATAAATATTACAGATATTGTTAAATCTAAGGATTTCCAGAAGCTTACAAAGATTCTACTAATTAACACATTGCAGCAAAAAAATGACAATGCACTTGCCATTAAATATCATATGCCATTTCTGTTTATAAAAATGTGTAATCATTGTATTTTTTTCCCCCAGTTCTGCAGTCTGTGATGTAAACTTTGGAAATGCATACTCACCCCAAGACACTTGCCAGATATCACTGGATATCTGTGATAGGCATGATGAGCATCCAAATCTCTTGCACTTAGGTGCCAGATGCATTCCCAGGACAGGAAAGTGTGTAAGCACACCTCCCGATGGGCTCTGCTGACCCAGCTTCCCTTTTGTGAAGAGCAGCCAAAATCTCTGCCCGTTGCCTTCCCCATCTGAGCTCCTTCCCTACAGGGACTCCTTAAGTGAGAGTTACTCCTTTAATGACTGGTTCCTTACAGCCATCACCTTAACCCGAACACAGTGAAGGGAACACAACCATCACCACAGGCATTCCTGAGAGAGGCAGAGCATGATCTCAGACCAACATCTCAGGAAGACTAACCCAAAAATCCATTAAAGCAAGCTACGACATTAAGTTATTGCTGGGGCTGCTCACAGAGCCCGTCCTCCTTGTACCCCACGCTGGGGTAAGATCTCAGGTTTGCTATGGTAGTTCTCATGCACACACTGCTGCTTTCCCTGTACAAGTGCCTCCTGGCAATTAATCCACAGCTTGCTGAAAAACAGTTAATTGATTATATGATACAACAATCACTCATTGGCCTAATTTCTCCTTGGAGAAATGCATTTGAATGTACACTGTATCTGACACCATAACACCAATACACGGGGAAGAATTACCTCTGGAATTATCCAGCTCTGGTAGAGTTAATTTAACTCGTGGTGTGATCCTCTCTAGACACCATTTCCTGCTATCTCCTTATCAGTGTATTTTTCAAAGGTCCAAAAGGAACAGTGCAAAGGTATTATTGAAGAGACTTATGATGAATACGGGGTCATGAGTAATCACTGTGTCCTGCTCCTGACCTTTCTGATAATAAACCACTTCATAACTCAGAGATATTTATGACATCCCCATTACCTAAGCCCATTTTCCCACTTCTAATTTGCATAAATCAGAGTGACTGTTATGCATCTCTCCTTCCATAGACATTACGACAGTACTTCTAAAATATGTTAAGTAAGGTAACTAACAAATAACAAGTTCAGTCTTTAACAAATTTAGCTGCAAATCATGATTGTATCGTCCATGCTTCAGAAAACAGTTTGTCCTGCTTGTATTCCTGAAAGAAATCCGGTTTTCTATGTAGCTATAAGAAGAAACACAGAGATAGTTTTAACACTCCAAATATCCAAACACTGCTCTCAGCTCCTGCAGATTTGCTAAGACTGGTGAACTGGCTTCACCTCTCCATCCTTCAGCTTTCCACATTCAAACCTGAGTAGGTATTTCCCCTCTATTTTGCTTCAGGACAGGATCCCTCTGTCTTACCTACCAAGCTTGACAGAGCTGGTTATTCCAGCCATTGATATCCCACACAAGCTTCATGTTTAAGCTACACCAAGTAAAAGTGCCGATTTCAAAGCCAGCCTGGCTTCAAGCCAGTATTTTTCCTGTGGGGTCTGACACAGAGCCACAGGATAATTCAGGCTGGAGGGGAACCCAGGTGTCTTCAGTCCAGTCTCCTGCCTGAAGTGGGGTCTGTCACAGAGGGTTCAAAGCCCGAACAAAAGTGAGGGAGATGCTGCTGCACTGCTATGTGCTGGGAGAAAAAAAATACATGGTCCTACTGCATAGGCAACAATTTTCAACCAAGACAGATGTTTTGGTCAACTCCACCCTCCACCCAGCCCCTTTTGTGGCTCTGAAACAGACTTTGCATGTAGGTGCAGCTCTGAATGAAAAGGTGGTACATTGCTCACAGGAAATACTGTGGACTCCAGGCTGCTAACCTGGGAGACTTTCAGAAAATGGCCTGACATAGCTTTGGGTGGTTTTCACCACAGTTATTCATTTGGAAATTTGTGCAACAACAGCAACACTGTGCTTTTGTTATAGGTTGTCTTCTGTCACTCCTTTATCATACAAAGTGTTGGCTCTAGCATCTGACCTCACATACCTTTCTCTGGCTGCTGCTTGAACCTTCACTGGCACAGAGCCTTAAGGACACAATGGCTTGCCTAGGACAGCTTCTTTCCTACAGAGGCCCATTAAAAAGCTCATGCATTTTACTGGGTACTTATCATGTCCTCGTGATATATTTCTCATTATTGTAACCTGAAATTTAATTTCCATGTCAATGGCTTTCAGATCTGTCTTAGTGATGGAAAACCCATAAACTGCTCCGTGTTTCCAGGATGCCTTTAGGCAAAATAAAGACCGAATCAGTCCAGGCTTTCATTCTCAAATGTCTCCTCCTGAGGCTTCAAATGGGTGTTGTGTGTCCTCAGACTTGGTCCCTGGCCATTGCCTTCATATACTGGTCCTTCAAAAACATCACTGGATCTCTACGCAAAGATCATGTCTGCAGGGAGAAAGCTCATACTGAGCTGATATTCAATTAGCTTTTTATTCAGGCAGACCATGAGAAAGACGATGTTATCTTTCAGATCACTGTGTTTTTTCAACCAGGTCTGTTGCCAGCTTCCACAAAATCAAGCCTTTGGACACGATAAGAGCAAGACTCATGTGGAATACCTGCTCCATGTAAAATGAACTCTCTCCTTCTTCTTCTTCATCAGCATCTTTGCAGCATGGCTGCCACAGAGCATTGGCATGAAAGATGGTTCAGCAAATATAACAACTTTACTTGCAATAGAGAATGCTTAAGGAAGAAAGATTAATTTTAAGGTTATGGTGCTAATGTGCAAAACATTTTTAAGGGATAAACTCTGACTCTATTTGCAGTTTCATATCTGGGTGCAATTTACTTCTGTTATTAATGGTCTAGATAGTCACTCCTCCTGAGCCTTGACATCCATGTGTCTTAGCAACTACGACTTGCTAGATTTGTGGTCTGTACATAAAAAGCTCCCTTGGGACTCTGTGCCTCTGAAAAAACTCTTTTATTTTTGACTCCTGAATTTTCTCTTTCTATTTATCTTATTTCCCCTTTTGGAATGGTTGCCCTTGTGATATACAAGGGCAAATCAGGCTTGTAACAAGCAGGTGTCATGCACTGAAGTGAGCAGTTTGACAACACTGAACAATGAGGTTAATCAAATAAATTAATAGCACTGAAGGGAAGGAAAATCTAAAACAAAAAAACCCCCACAAACACACACAGCCATTACGTCTGGGTCTCTGGTTTTGGACTTATTTCTTGCCTTTACACTGTTATGGATAACTAATTGCACATCTTGGTCAGATATAGTTGTGGAGACAAAGAACTGAAGTTTGTATGGCAATAAGGACAGGGTAAACATAGGATTCTGAATAGAGCTGGAGACACAGGCCAGACTCTGGGATAGTGCTGCTTTCTCCTAGGAAATTTAGGTCCAGCATGCCTCCATTAGGTCTCCATTGGAAAAATATGTTTAGTCCTAACAAAACAAAACAAAACAAAACCAAACCAAACCAAACCAAAACAAAACAAAACAAAACCAACCAACCAAATTTGATTAAATGTTATTGAGGTCAGGTTTCCACTTACCTCTAAGGCCAGAACTGAAGTGTTGTGTAATTTACAGCATTTACATTAGAGAGAACTTGATGCCAATGCTGGCCAATAGGACCAAGAAAGTTTGCAGCCCTGTAAAGAAAGGTTTTTCTCAAGCCTCTATGCTTTCAGTTGAACTTATTATTAGGTGCTGCAAAGAAGGGATTTTCCTTCTTTGTCAAATACATTAAGTGAGAAGGGGAGAATCCTTCCCATTGTTCTTGTTTTGCTTTACACATACACCTTAAGTCAGATCAGGAGTGTAAACAGCCCACGTTGTTTCTAATGAAGCCATGTGCATTTTATAATGAGACAGAAAAAAGCTTGATTTATTAATCAGGATAAAATCCTGATTTACTAAAATTACCAGTTCTGGTTTTAATCTACAGAGTAAAAACTGAAGTAAGGTATTTTTATTAAGACAAGGATAATTACAGTATAAAACTGAAAAAGCAGGTCAGCAGCTTCTCACTCAAGCAAGTGAAAGCTGTTCTAGGGCTAAGCAGGTTAGATTTTAGAGGATGTTTCACTTCAATATTTTACTAAGACCAGTGATTTACTTCATCCAGGCCAACAATCCTTGCTGCCTTTGCTTGAAGAGCAGGGATCACATGGAAGGCTGCTTTCTTGCAGGCAGACACTGCACAGATGGATTTTTTAAATGCATCAGAGATTGATTCCTAAAACCTACATCCTTGCTTTCTCTGCAATCAAAACTGATCACACACCTCTGAGCTGATATTCTATTTAAAATCTTGAAATTGCAAAATCTTCATATGATTTTGTCCTGTTTTCCATTTTATTACTTTTTAGCAAATTGCCACACTTAAGCAAGTTGTTTTGACATGCTTTTAGGAGGGTTTGCATCTGCCACAAGGACAGGTTTATAACAGGTGTGATATTAATTTTCCTCAGTCTCAGCATGCGTGAAGAAGGAAAAGCCAAAAAGAAGTTCCATGGGTTATCAGCATCACCACTCTTCATGTGGGCTCTTTTAAAGGGAATGGTGAAACAGTTCCAGAGCCGTATTGCCCTGCCCACACCATGCACCTCAGCAGTGGAGTGGGGTCAGAAGGGGAGAGCAACGTAATGTCAGGAGACAGAGATGCTCAGCCATTTCAGAAATGAGGGTGCAGGTTTCAGCTCTCAAAAAGACTAGTGCATGAAAACCTGGTTACAAGGAAAAGCGCAGACCTTTGTTGACAGTTGAGGGACCTATAATGCCTCCAACAAAAATATGGATAAAATGCATCCAGGCACTAGAAAATAATCCTGCTCTGTTAGTACATTTTAAGCACATCTACTCCCTACACCTCAGTGTCAAGCTGTGCCAGGCACTTTGTGCCCTGGCCCCTGCAGAGAAGAATAAAAGGGTCTAATATCTCTCTTCCTTTCAGGATCAGGAAAAATCATCAGCCCCTGAAAAGACCTTAACAGAACAGCTCATACATAGGTGTCTGTTTTACACTCAGAACAGTAGCCGAAGGAAGGAACACAGTGGGGGAACAAAAAAAGAAAGAAAAGAAACTAATAACATTGTCAAGCTCTAACACCAAGTTCATTGAGTCAGGCCAGAATTCACAACTTGTGTGCAGAATTCTTAAATACCAGCAGTGTCATGAAGCTACCACAATAATTTTGCCTCTGTTTTTCCAGGCTAAGAGTCAGCAACATCACCTGTTATCATCCAGAGCTGTGATACATCCCAAGAACATCACTCCAGGCCCAGATGGGTAATTTTGTCTTCCTCCATGCCTTCATGTATAAAAAACCCCAAAGCCTTTATTTTTTAGGAAAACTGAATTTTCCTCTTTATCATGCATAGTGTTTACATTGCTAGGCAGCAGCCACTGCAGGTAGGTAAAACAAAGAGCTTAGCCTTACAATGTCACATCTATCTGAGCTAAATTATTGCATTGCTATGATCTTCATGGGGCAAGGAAGTACAACAGCAGAAAGATGAAGTTCTTTACAGGGCTCTAATGATGACCAGTTCAGGTTAAACCAAAAGCCAGAGAGTACAGTGTATTGCTAATTCTTTGACAACACTTCCCAAGCTACTTGCTAGCTTTTTCTGTGTCTGACTAGGAGCAGAAGGAAAAGCCTTACATATTTCTGTGCTAGAGGTAAGCAATATTAGATTCAAAGGTTCTGTTTGTTTTCTAAAAGGTTATACCCCTTCCTCAACTCAGCTTTCCCTGTAGAAGCAATGACGCTTATGTGTACCACAAAAAGACCTCTACAGCTTAATTCAAGCTCCAACTGTTTAAACAGCTTTATAGAAAAAAAAACCCTCAGAAAAACATCTAAATATCCCCAAATTAATAATAATAATAATAACAACAACAAGAACCAAAAAACCCAAAGGATGAGCACGATTTGATCTATTTAGAAGCCTTTTTTTGCAGCATTTGTTGCAACTTGAGGTCCATTTAAATATAATCAGAAAGAGCCAGAAAGGTAATGGGTCCCAAGGGTAGTGAATACATGTGGCATATGTTAATCCTCTGACTTTCTTAAGGGCTAAAATCCACCAGGGAGCACAGATTCCTATGGAAGCAAGAAGACAGCTAGGAGAAAGATTTTTAGCTACAGCTATGCAGTAGCCTGTCTCTCTGTGTTAAGTGTAAACATTCTCACACACTGAGCCACAGCAAAGTAGTCCTTCTCATGAGAAACTAGTTCTATGAGAGAAAGAATTCTAAACAATTAGATAAACATTTGCACCTACTACCTTGTACATGCTTTGCTCATGATTGGTTTAGAATATTATTTACACTGCTTAGCCTATAAGGGTCTGGAGTGTGATTGTTAGCCAATCAAACATTGCTTGTCATGATGTAGATTATTAAAAGAGTTTGCTTCTAATAAAGAGAGGCTATAAGCCCGATGAACACAAAGCAACCCTTTGCACGTCTTGTTCATGAGAACAGCGACAGATTCTACCCTTGGCTCTGCTGCAAATTCAGGACTTGAACAGTGAGCCTTGCTGTGTACAGCAAGATGGGCATGGGGACAAACCAGCATCCCTGCCTTCATCCTTCCAGCAGAACAGAAATGGGAAAAGTTGAGACTGCCCAAGATATTGGGATAAATGCAGTTTCTGCTCCAAACAGCCTTGTTATGCCCAACAGGCCACAGTGGCCTCATGGAAGTATCTGCAGTGGCAAAGAAAACCTTACCTGTGTCTTCGGTCATGAGAATATTGATTCTCTCGTTTGGTTGGTTTGAGGCTTGTTAAGATTTTCTTTTTTTTGTGTAGGTTTTTTGTTGTTGTTGTTGTTGTTTTTGTAATTCAAAATCTCTTAACGTGTCTTGCATGAAAAAGGTGGCTACAGGAGCATGAATTTAATGAAAAGAAGACTATGGCAATTTAACCAATTCTCTTGCCAGGAACAGCAGCAAAATGTGGAATGAGGATGATGCTAAATTTGAGTCCATGGGGCCTTCAATACACAAGTCAGCAGCTCATCAGTAAATCACTGCTGGCAGCCCATGGGTGGGGCTGCCTGTGCTGAGATTTGGTGCCGAAAGTTAAGAACAGTAGCTTTAAAACTGTTGCTTTTATCTGGGGAGAGCTGCTGTCAAAAGCTGTTTCTGACAAAAGCTATTTCTGTCAAAACAGAGGCTACACAGTTACATAGGCATTTGGACAAGGTTTTATTATTATTTCTCTTTGATGAAGCTTTATTTCATGTTCCTGTTCTTAGAACAGAAATCTTTCCAGTTTTCTTGGAAAAGAAATAAAAATGAATTGTACTTAAACAAATCAGGCACTTAAATTTGAAAAAGCAAGGTGTAGTATCAGGAGGTCTCTAGTGAGCTCACTCACTTTGTGTTTTCCTGAGGCTCTCAGGACCCTGCCAGATAGATGGGTCATGAATATACAAAGTGGGTCTTATCCACTGTGTATAGAAAGTAATCCTGTGCTCGGCCAGCATAGCAAGCTGTGCTCCTCTGTCACTGTATTTATAGCATGAAAAGCAAGACACTGAATAAAGGTATCAGCTGTGCCACTTACACAGAACAGACCTCTCAGTATGTCACCATTTCTATCTCTAGAACAGAAAAAAACCAGAATACAAAACATGAATTTCAACCTGTTCATATTTCTGAAGCTTTTTTTTCAGTTACCAGAAGAAAGCCCCTATCTGAGAACAAATTTCCCTTTCATTAGATGCATTACTGGCAGCAAGAGCTGTTCTCCTGGGCACCAATCTTTCACCAGCCTTGGTCCATCCAGGAGGATAAACTTGCAGCCACCCACCTGTCCCTTCCCTGGTTCCTGATGGAATGACAAGGGTGATATCCAGACTCCCATCACCAGCTCCTCTCCCTCTCCCCATGCCCCATTCTCATGCCCACCACTTTTGCCACCAACCCATTGCAAAGTGAGAAGCAAGGATCTGCCTGTAAAAATGGTCCGTTGCTGACAGAGAACAGAAAACAGGTAACAGATTCAGATCTCAAAGAAATTAAGGCAGAAGGGAAAAGGACTTTATTCAACAACAGCTCATACATATGACAAGGGTTTGAAGGACTGAAGAAAATCACTCCCACCTGAATGCTGCTGTCTGCCTAGGGGCTACAGAGGACCATGGCTTTCACCTGAACCAAGGCATTTCCAGTCACAGTAGGGCAGGTTGAGAGGGCCATCAGATACAGCAAAACGTGAACAAAGACAACTCCTCACACATGCAGATTTTCCCAGTTCCCTCACATGTTTAACCTGAGGCAGGGGTCAGCCTCTGCTGAGTACAGGCTGCTGCTGGGGCACAGCTGCTTCGGGTGAAGCAAACAAGGAAGGTAACGTAAGAGCTGCCACAGCAGCTCAGACTGAAGTTCTGTGCAAAACATGACACAGGAATAGAGTGCATTTCCTAATCACAGGTCAGTGTTTCCCACCGTGTGTCCAAACACCCCTGGGCTGTCAGTCTGTTGACAGTAGCAGCCTGCACATGGGGGCTACATAAGCTGAAGGTTCCTCCAATCCACCAGAAGAAAGCACACCTGTCTCCCTGGTCCTACTGCTGAGGCTTACCTGCCTGGCTTCAAGCGCTCTCCTGGTTACACTGTACGTAATTCAGATTTTTTTCACTGCTTTGTGCTGTGGATGATGTTTAAAAGAGCAAGCCATCCTTTTCTTTTGTCAGCATGTAGTGTATTTCATCTCCCACTATCTCATAAAGTGACAGCTTGATTATAATGTAATTACTTTTTTTTTAGTGAACCTAGTGGATAATTTTATTTCCAGATGGGTTTATGCTCCTTATATTTAAGCTCATTATGAACAAGAATGCTGCACAGGAAAAATACCAAGTAAGCTGCCTCTTTTCTTTAAAAGGTGAACATTTTGAAAGGCCTACATTGTGAGGCTAGAGATACCAATGTCACATGGTAGAAAAGATTAATTTCAAACATGAGAGCACAAATGAGCTTGAGAACCCTTTAAGGCATTTACATGGAAATTGAAAGAATAAATGTTTAATTTTCATTGCTTGGAATTTGGTCAAAGCTAACAGGCTGAATAGCTTCAATATCCAAGAATCAAGAGCAGGGATCAGCGAGTGGCTGCAGACAAGCATGGCAGGGACAGTGCCAGTTCAGAAATTAGTGGAATGAAAGTCTTTTTTATACAGTCAAGTCTCCAAGCCTCCTGTGCCTGGGTACTTGCCAAGGAGCTCGTTTGCAAGTCAAGTATTATTTGTTGATGCTAAGAAGCACAAGCTGATACATTTTGCCAAAACATGTGACAAGAAAATCCATGTAAATCAGTGGTGCTTTGCTGCAGAAACTGTGGTTCCCCTCTGAAAACTGTCTTAGTAAAATGGCACCCTGGGGTTTCCTGTTTATTGCATCCAAGTGACATCCAAATCAAACATGATCAGCTCAGACGCCTGCAATAATGATTTTTTTAACTGCTGCTTCTATGAAAATAGAAATAAAATTGTACAGTCAAGATATGCTTTCTGGCTTACACATTGGCAGCATAGATCCTACAACCGCTATTTAGTCAATAATCCTATTTATGACTCACAATGCCGTTTCTTTTCTATCATCCTATCTGCAGTTTATTGGCAGTTATGGGAAAAAAGACATCCAGAAGAAAAAAATTGTAATGCCAAAGCAAACACATTTACTTATCCCAAAATTGAATTCAGATCCTCATAAGGACCCATTTCTTTAGCAATGCTTTTAGCACAGCTCAAGCATGTGGTAATGCATCTCTTCTGTCCCAACTGAAGGAGCAAGGCAGTGCACTTTGTTGATAACATGTTTTCTTTTTCTGAAGTGGGAAATTACTTAAATAAGAACCAATAGAATCAAACACTTTACAGCATGGATGTAAGACAGGAGCAAGAGATACCTAGAATATACACACTTCTCATTGTCATTTTGCCACTTGTGACACTGCAGATGTGGCTGGATAATGGTGACATTTGAAATCTGTGACTTGTATAATTGTTGGCTCCACCGACCAGGCTGCAACCTGGGAACGAGGGACCTGCTGCTGAAAACTCCCACATTTTCCTCCTTGCGACACCTCAGGCCTCTTTCTCTTTGACCAGAGGTTGCTTCAGCACATATTTGCTGAAAATAAGCAGATTATTGATTTAGAAATATATATATACATAGGTTCCTTTTTCCAAAGCATTCTGGCCTCATTTTCCTGTATTTCCAACTTTTAGGCCACTGATAAACCACCTAATCTGCTGTAACAAGAATATCATCCGCTTTTCATGCAGTATCTGTCCAGCAGTTCTCCTGGGACACTTTAAAGTAGTGTGTAAGATTTTGGTATTCCAGGCACGTATTCTATCTCATTCCATTGCCTTGCCACAGACCTCAGTACACCAACTTAATTGTTCATTTGTCTGGGCCTGTCAATTCCTCCGTTTCTGCACTCCCACTTCGGTATGAGCCTTCTGTCAGGTGGTGGGAAAACTGAGATTATCACATAGCACAACATCATTTATTTAGTCTATCAAACAGGAGCTATTGATTGAATGAGCTTGTTCACTAGCAAATCTGCAACATTATTTTAGCAAGAAATAGCTTAGCTCTACATAAGAATTGGACCCTAGGAATTCATATAAAAGATTTGAAACACCTTTGCTGTTACCTTTTCGTGTGAAAAAATTAACAGTATACTAACAATATCTAGACGTGTTGAGAAAACAAAAGGGGAAATCATCTGAGAGAAAAATTAGAGCTAAAACCAGCTTGTATTAAAGCCTAACAGTCCCTGAGTGTGTCATGAATGCTTTTGAATAAAAGAAGCATTTCTAGTAATTACTGTAAACAACTTCAGGTTTGCCACAAAATATCTTTTTCTAAAGAAAGGACAACTGGATTTTTATTTTCATATTTTTTTTAAACCAAATCATTGTCTTGTTTAAATTACCAGGATCTGCATACCAGAAAAGCTTTTTTTGTATGGTATTTTCAACACTTAAGAAACAAACCCAAATAAATTTATTCATTTTTTTAATAGCCCACCTCCCCCCGCTCCCTCCCGAACAACCTATTCCCTTCCTTCTCAATCAACTCAGATGAGCAGTTCTTGCAGATGAGCCAAAGAGCATCAGAAAACCAGTATGACTATTGAAATTACCTTCTTTAAAAGCAAAGCAACTGGAGGAGGTCAAAGTTCAAATACTCACCGTGCTTGTGGACATTCAAATTCCATTTTAAGGTCCACAGGAAGACTTAAAACACTGTCCCTGCAGAGATATCCAGACTCCACTTTCCTTTTGTTTCTGTTTTGCCACATATTTTGGCAATTAATCAATGCTGAGGCATCAGATTTTTTCCTGTTCTTCCATGAGAGGTCACTGAACAGCCCAGGGACATAAAGGCTGACAGGAGGCTATGGCTATAGGGTTCCCAAATCAACAAAACAAAGATTTTGCACAGGAAAGCCATAGATGGGAATGGATAAGGTAATGATAAAGTTGGGATCCTCCTTATGCAACACCACAGAACAACTCTTGAATTCAACTTGTCTGACTTTTGCCCACTTTCCAGAAATATGAGTCATAGCTGAAGTTGTCTTCTCAAGTATTTAATTATTTCTTTCTCTGGTTTTGTTCCAGGCTAAAAAAGAACTGAACTAAGAATTATAATTATCAGGACTGTTGAAAGCAGAACTTACAAAAATTTCTATTTTGAAAGTGCAAAGGATGCATTTGAATTAAGGCCACAACCCCCAGTCCTTCAGAAGATAATCCAAAACAGCCTTCAGCTTCTTCATATCAATGTAATATGAGAAACTTATTCACAAGTGGCAAAGGAGCAGATAATTTTGCAGTTGTGTTTTCCCCAAATACAGGATTGGTCCAGAGGTCAAAGTCTTATACAACTGGGAAGCCATCAAGATGGTGCCAGTTTTACAAAAAAAATGCTGAAGTTTCTGTAAAAAACCAGCTCTGTCAAAGCAGAAAAAAAAAAAAATCCTGTCAAGAGTCTTATAATATGACTACATTAAGAAGATTTTTTTAATCAATACATAGTATACAGTCCACTTAATTCAATTTGAGAAAATTTTAACTAGATTATACCTTGGCAAGATGACCTCTAGGTCATTTTAAACTCAATTTTTATCTGTCCAAATAATGAACTCTAGAAGGTTAAGGAATTAGCACTTCAGAATATGTTTCAGTGCAATCAAAGGCTTCCTGAGAGGAGGGTATTGTACTGAAATTGTCAAAATCCTGTCTGGATAATCATATAGACAAGAAAAACCCTAAGAATTGCTATCTATCTGCTAGTTTCCCCTGAAAAGATAAAATAAGGCACAGACAAGGTGCTAAAAGAAATGCAGAGAGTCATTGCCATTAATGAAAAAGCTTATCCCAAAATGGTTGAAGGAAAATGTAAAGATTTCCCTAACAAACAACTATAAAGCAAAGAAAATAGAAATCTGTAAGATGTCATTTAAAATATAAGTATATATTTTATTTTCCTCAAGCTATTATTGACTGTTCATTCTTTTCAGTCATAAATGATCGATGTCTTTGGATTTTATTATTTTCTGTGTGTGTCAAAACCTTTACTCTGTGTTTTTGTTTTGATCTGTAGGGGAGATGTATGTGCAAATCCCAGCATTTCTGTTCCCTCTGGCTTGCACTTCCACACACAGAGAGCAGAGGGCAAAGAGAATTAAGAGCCAGCCTGACCCATCCGCCTGTGGGAAGGGAGGAGCCCATCATATGTGTGTCAGACTTGACAGACTCATGTTTCAGGCACTCCTTTCAAGCCACCAGCAGCTGAAACACCACCAGGTCCCCAGGCGCTCTGTTCCCAAGCTTCACCCTTTTTCCTCACCAAGAATTTTATCCTAACTTCCAGCCCAGAGGAAGCCACTACATTTTGTCCTGCTCCTGAGGATGGGAAGAATCGACCACTTTCCCCACCACCACAGTCCTTTACTTACCGTGTCCCTGTGATCTGTACTGAACTGTTGCAGTGTGGGCTCAGGCGGCTCAGCACCACAACCTTCCTGCAAGCGTCTCCACGGGGGAAGGCGCTGCGGTCGGGGCAGAGAAGGCACACCACTCTCGCAGGCACAGCCGGTGGAAATGAGGCTAGGGAGGCAGGAAGGGTTTTCGTACGGGTTCCCAGAGGCATTTATTAGCAGAGGAGGTCGATGCCTATACAGCGGCAGACCTCAACGCCCATCCACACACCAGAAGTTTCCAGGGATGAAAACTAAGAGCAGTGGGAGGGTCCAGGGTTATATACTGGGTAGGTGAGGGGCGGAGAGAGCATCAGGGCCAAGGATCTGAGTGAGGGCCTGGCGGTGGTACATAGGAGGGGCCAGGGGATGAGGGCCAATGGGACAACAGGGGAGGAGCGGCCAAGGAATAAGGGCTGATGGGGAAACAAGGGTGGGAGAACTCTCCAGAACATAACCATATAGGGGAGGAAAGGGGCAGGGAGGCCAACTGGCCAACCTGGGAGGCAGAACTGGGGTACATTTGCACAACGTCACAAGGTATCCTGGGAGAAACCTTTTCTGTCACCCTAACTAAGGGGCCAGTCTTCAACTTAGGGTCTGTCCCTCCAAGGGACCACAATGGACCCTGGTTTAGTGGGCTCACCAGCCTCCACACTGAACTGTGCACTTCTTCCAGCCCTTCCTGGTGCTGTCCCGTCTTTGAGCACCTCACGGACACAAGAGAAGCTGCCTTGGAGAGTGCTGCCCCACCTCTGAGGTCCCGTGCCTGTGGTGGGGCCCAGGGGCACATGCAGGGGTCAGGCTGGCAGCTCCAGTGGGTATTTTGGTTAAGGAGCAGCTGCTGCAGCAGAACCAACAGTGCCTTGTTCCAGTGGGACACAGCGTGTCCTGGCTGTGCACTGCGTGTGGACTGGGCAGAGCTGCAGCTCAAGGCTGTGACCCTAGAGGAGCCTGCTGTCACTGTGGCAGAATGCCATCACTCAGCAGTGCTGGCCCTTGGTGAGGAGTGGGGGCTGATTGACACTCAGCTCCAAGGAACAGCCTCGCAGGGCTCCTCAGGGAGCCACAGCCCTGCAGACTCTGCTCAGCTCAACCAGGATTGCAACCCAAGGGCCTCTTACAGACATAAAACACCACCTATGAACTGTTTGGCTTCTCCTGGCTTTTGAGAAGGGCAAGCTACTCCAGAGCTTGATATATACCATAGAGGAAAAGCCTCTGGGAGCTCAGGGAGAGGGATGGCTGTATTCCTGCAGAGACCCCCAATGGAAAAGAAATTGGGGTACAATCCTTCCATAGTATGGAAACAACCACAACCTGCATTTACTGTGAATGCTGTATCAGGCTCCAATAATGTTGTTTTGCCAACAGACAGCCTGTGCATCATCTCTGGCCATCAGCCTCATTACTTTTCTGGACGGTCTATTTTCCTACTGCCTGATACAGTCACATGTGACTTATTTACATTCTCTCTATGATAAATGGGTAACTTTGGTTATCCAGAAGAAGGGCAATTTAAAATAACATGAGGCCAACCAGACAGAGATAAGTAAATATTAAAGTATCTGGGCAGGCCAGGTTCTTGAAGATATCACTGACAAGGTCTTCAGTTAAAAAAAAAAAAAAAAAGACAACAAATTTCCACCTTGACAGATTATTAAATGTTTAAACCTTCTGGCAATAAGAGCTGCTAATAAAGAAGAAGTGTAAACCAGAAGACAGTGGCAGCAGCAGTAATTATACAGCAGAATGATTAAAAAGCACACAGCTATAATGACTTTAATCTACTTTATGAGAGAAACTCAAAGATTCAGTATTCAAAAAAATAATCAATTAGGGAGCAAGGGAGATGGAAAAAAATCTATTTAAACTGGATTCCTACAATCCAGTGATAAATCAGTCACGAGTAATTGTAGGAATTACTTCAATTCACTGTGTTTTGGTAACACTGGCTACTCCACCAGAGACTGAAGAACAACTGCTCTGTTTCTCAGCATCCAAAGGGACTCCACAGAGCAATTTCTGAGAAATTCTTGTGCTCAACAAGTTCTGCTGCTTAGCTGGAATAATATCCAGCATGATCAAAGTTAAGATCTTGGTTTGGAGAACTTTTCTCATTTTCACAGCAACAGAGTAATTTCAGTTCAGTGGCACCTAACAGGCAGGCTCCTTGACTTTTAACCACCTAGAGATGTGTTCCAGGCTCCTGCTGCTTGGAGAAACTGCCTAGGAAAGGAGTTCTGTTCACTGCATTCTCACTGGGACCTACAGCTTCTGGCAGAGAAGTGGCAGGAAAGAGGGACAGGGACTGGTGTGGGCAGCTGCCTGGACTCATGTCATATTGAGTGTGCAAAGAAAACAACTTCTTATTGAACTGTTTCTACACCTGAGTAAATATCTGTATTATTCTGAAGGTAAAAATATGTTACTCTGTTCCCCTATGTATCTCCTCCTGCTCATTCTAGTGAGATTATCTTGTATATTAAAAATCAGGGCCTTTTAAAATATTCTGATTTTATTCCTGTAGCTCTTTCCCTCCTATTTGCAAAAGAAGTTTTGCAATGTAGAAAAGTTGACACCATCAGATATCTGCTTTAAAAATATCAGAGAATAAAACTCCAATAGCTCCCACCCCACAAATCAACATAGACATCAATATGTCTATATGGAAAAGATTTTTACATGGGCTCTTTTAACATGGTGGTGTTGATCTGACATGCCTTGTTTGCTATTACCCTCTTCAAGGTCTGTGTGTGCCAGGATGAGATCTCTGATCCTCCACCTTGATGAAATGCTTCTGAGAGCAGGGAATTGGATTGGGTTAAATACACCAGATGCAAGGACTAAGTATGAAGTATAAATAGCAAGAACATGGATCGAATCACATGTTCTGACTGAAAAAGCAGTCTGTGTGTTGAGATAAAAATTTAATTTCTAATTTACTGGTTTCTTGTGTAATTCTTCTTTTTGTATTTTAAATAAATACATTAAAGGAATTTTTAATATTGTGATTGAGCACCTCAACTTTCTGTAAAGTAAGCATTATACCATTAACTACAAAATACTTAAAAATTCAATTTCAGAAGAAGCGAGAGATAAACCAACTCAGTAAGGACTTAGCTGTGCCAAAGCTGCTCTGCTTCTCAACATCTCCCAGGAAAGCATAAGCATTGATCATTATCACCATACCATCCCTCCTAGTTTGCTTAATGTTCAAATTTCAGAGTGGGATGCAATTAATTGATATGGGCTTACATGTGCTATGTTTTCAGACCTAGTATTTATTGACAGCCACTTGACATTAATTATTTGTATTAGTGACCTCTCTGCATCATAGAAAGCTCTCCAGAGAAGAGTTTGGGAATGTGCCAGAGGTGGAGAGGCACAGTTGCCAAAGGCAGGCAGGGAGATGCTGCAGTTGCGCTTCTGCAGACTGGGAATGCAGGTGTTGCAACCTTGAGCTCAGGGTGCTTGAGTTATTGCTGTTGTTTTCATCAGTGGGGCTCAAATCAGAAAAAAGGCAACTTCAGTTGGGTTCAAATCCTTGCACAGTGTGACTCTACCCGGCCTGGGGATGTGTCTGTGGCACAAAAGACATTGAGATGCTTCCCTTGCCACGTGCACATGGAAAAACAGGCTCAAAGTTAGACAAGTCCCTGAGGTTTCCAGTAGAGATGCATACACACAAAATTAGCAAATAAATGAATCAAGCAATGAGCAGAACATTAACCTTCAGAAACAGCACCAGAGAGGTGAAATTCTAATTGTAGGGACACTGAATAACAACAGAGAAATGAGATGAATCGGAGCAACAGGGCTGCAGGCAGAACAGCACAGCCTCAGTGGCACAAACAGGGCAGGGACCAGTCTGAGGGTAGGTGTGGGGGATCCACACAGTCCCAGTGAACCCTGGACAGCAGCAGCCAGGAGCAGAGCAGCATTGACATAACTTGGGGCAGTGTAAGACCTGCAGCTGTCTGAGAAGGCATCACCCAAAAGCTCACAGTGCTGGGAGGAAATTACCAGTGATGAATCTGCCTTAGGTTGACTATCAGCCTGGGTACACAGCAAGCAAGGGACTACTAAGTGACCTTGAGGGCAGAAATCAACTTGGAAAAAAACTAAGAAGGTACAAAAATTTATGGCTGTGGAGAGAAACATCGGAATAGGAGAGAGGTAGTCAAAACCCAGTTAGAAAGCCAGCAAGTCATAGGTGTTTGATAATGTTTGCATATCTAGTACTGTATTGCATTGTTGATACTGATCCTGAATGTGTTTCATTAATTGTTCTTCAATTACTTTTCATTAAAAAGAAAGCAAATCAAAATGCTTAGATCCTGATTTGATTTAACCACATAAATTTTACAGTGCTTTTCCTGAGAAAGTGAGCAAAAAAAAAAAAAGACACACATTACATAGTGAGGAATGTACGTATCAAAGAAACTGCCCAGAGGAACTATTTCCTGTTCACCTGTGGGTGTTGAAGTTGGGGTGAGCACTCACCCAGTGCTCAGTTGCTGCTGAGAGGCAGTGAGCTGAAGGTAGGCAGGATGCCCACAGGTTTTTCCCTTTGCCTTGTTCAGGCAACAGGCCAAAGACAGGAAACAAATAAGAGAAGATTAAGACTTTCCCACTCAGGGAAAAGTTCTCCCCTTAATGAGCAAAAATAAGAAATTCAGCTTTTCCCTTCCCATACTTGTTATCTTTTTAGGAAGGTGCAAACAGAGGAAATTCAATACTAATACAGGATGCTGCTTCCCAGCCAACATCTCCTCCAGAGAGGTTACAAACCACCGCTGCAGGTACCACAGCTCTCCAGGTCAGGGGAAGACACACCCATGCTTTTAACACCGATAGCTTCTTCTGTGAGCCTACAGAGGGAAATAAGAGGCAAAGGCAGCCCATAGAACTGTTTAATGCCGAAATACCTTACTAATGACCACTGGAACAGATTTAAAAGCTTAAAGCTTTTTAACAGCTGTCCTTATAATTTATCAGTTACACCCTAAGAAACCCAGAAGCAGAGCCTTTGTTTCCTTCCCACCAGATAAGTTTCTGTTTCTTATCACAGTCAAATCCCAGCACACTCCTCCTCCTCCTCTCACTTTGCTTTAAGCATGTGATGCAGCTCCCAGAGGTCTGCTGTTATCCTTCACACCCCAAGCTCAACCTCAAATGCTCCCTTTAAGATTGAAATGCACGTTTGTCTCCGGTGGCCTCGCTCCATTTCGCAGCGTGCTTCGATTGCCAGAGCAGCCAGCTGGGCCAGTAAGTTAGAGAAAGACGTCGTTCCCATAGTAACTCATTTTCTCTACCCACTCATTAGATGAACACATTTCAGATCAAAGGTAGACATGAAACTGTCTCAGAAATGATAGTCCAAGGCATTGCTTAAATATGAACACAATCCACCTCACTATCTCAAAAAGCACTGCTAGATATCAGAGCATACATCTATAGCTGCTATGCTCATTGTGCTGTCCTGCCTGAAAGTTATCAAAACCATCTTGGATAGTTCATTTTGTTGCTAGTTTGCAGACAATTGCTTTAAGTATAGAAACAAACAGGTACTCCCTGCTATCAGATCAGAGCTACAACCAAGAAACGAAGTTCACTGTCTCTGTGCACTCAACATTCAGATAATGTTTGCAACTCTACTGCAGAAAAGGTCTGATTCACACTCCCAGCAGCAGCAAATCTCTTATCAGTTTCGCCTTCCTCAAATTCAATTTTGTTACATTTTTAGTACTACAGAATGGGTTGACTTAATGGAAGTTCAAGCCCAAGGAACTGATTAATGTGCCAGCACCATGTGTCCACACAATACAAAAAGCCTTTGGGCTGCTTCTGCTCCATCATAATACAGCAGCTCTGCCACGCACCAGAAAGAACAAAAAAAATCTTGATACTGCACAGACCTTTTGCCACTGAAAATTTCCAATAACACCTGCTTGGTAAAATACAAAGGACATGGAAGTAAGGAATGAGAACCCTGCAGCTTTAGATAGTGTTTCTTTTTGTTTGTTTTTATTTACTCTGCAGGTAGAATATAAGCAAGTTCTTTTGATTGACTTTCATCTCTCCAAACTGATTTTATAGTTCTCAGGGGCTTCACCACATGTATATGCATTTATATATACTTCCACAAAACCTTCAATGCATACTGCTTGTGAAAACTGCAGGTGGTATTATGGGTCCTGAACATGCCTGTAATGCTACTCTAATCCAAGCAGTAACCATGATCTTGCTAAACCCTGTCTTAACCCTTTGCCAAGACCCAGGTAAACATTATTTACACCTAAAAGCATAATTCTGCAACTCACTTACATTGGCATTTTCATGTCAATGTCCACTGTCCATTTGTGTCTGAAAAACAGGATTTTCCCCATGAGAGCCTGCAATTTCAGCAGTCTGTTCAAATCACCAGGAATTGAATTTTGGTTTTTTTTTTTTTTTTTTGTCTCTATACCTCCCCTTGTCAGAAATCTCATTTGTCAGCTGTCCAGCGTTGGTGCACCAGTTCACCCCACTGACATCTCACCTACCTTTTCCTCAGTATGGCTCCTCACAAAAGTGCAATTTACAGGTGACAAAAAATAATTCTCATCTCAGAAAATTGCCCCATGTTCTGGCAAAAATTCATACAAAAGGTGTGATGTATATTAAGAACTCAGATGAGCTGATTCTGTTCATCATTTCTGATGGCAAAGTCAGTGCAACCCTTTGCCTGATGAGGTGGGGGAAAATGTTATGTGTGTCCCAATTAAGGTCTCTCACATCAGGTACTGTAACACCCTCACCCACTGTCTTCACAGTATTGACTGATTTTAATTTTTTCTTCATTTTCTTTTGTCCCATTGTCTCTCTGGCTGTCCTGCCCTCGTCTGCTTTACTTCTACAAAGAAAGGCATTACTGGATTCTTGGAAAATAGACTCTACAGGGCTGGATGGTGCATGACTGGATCTCTGCTTTTGTACTGGGTACTCTACTGTTTTCTGTCATCTGGGGAGACTAAATTTGGTCCTAGTTTTCAAGTAAACTGCAGATGAAAGAGCCTTTGTCTGCTTTGTTGTGCTGTAACCTTAGGCTAGAGCTTTAAAATATATATGATTTTGGTCATTAAAAAAACTGCAGCCTATTTCCTGTCATTTATGTTCTCTATACTTTGTGCCTCATTAGAAACATGAGGGGCATACAGGCATTCCAACATGATGGAAATGTCAGCCAGAGCCAGTACATTTTGAGTGGTAAAATGCACAGAGTAAAGTGGTAACTGAATGTAAAGAACAAACCATTTTCTTCTTAGCTTCTATTATTTCCTGCATTTAAAGTATAGTAGTCAGAACAAAATCACAGACTTTTAAAATGACAAAAGGAAGCTGAATAGGAAAGCTGGCCACGAATTTCATAAATTCCTGCTACTTAATAGCTGTAGCTCACTGGATCTTCACAAGAAAATTCGTGTCAGCCATGTCACTACCCAGGGAATAATCACTCTCTGACACTTATCTCCCTGCTTCTTTTCATTGGCAGAAGATAACTGGTTAAGCTGCCCTGTTTCTATTGGGAAAAGCTAAATACCCTTCTCTCCCAAGGCAGGCAGGCAACTCTTGATCTGTGTGGCAGCACAGGGAGCGAAGGGACATTGCCTGTTCTGAACTAAGAGCAGATCCCTCAGAAAACAAGTGCCATTCTCGGGGCACCGCGGAGGGGGGGTCGTACCTTTGATCATCAGATACCAAGGTAACATTGACTGTTTTTCCTCTCTCTCTAGTCGGATACGTTGCTTTCCTCATTTTAAGCATCCAAAATCAAGGGAAGAAAGAGAACAGTTTTCCCCAGAAGTCGGCAAGCACTTGTGTCTGCGTGAACTCTTACTTCTTTTTACAAAAGGAGATGGCCAGCAATTAGCAGGCAGGCAGCGCTTTGGGAATAATTTTACTATTCTCTCTGTTTCAGCATTTCAGAAGCTTCCTCTCAGTTAAATTCCCACAAACAGCAGATGAATGTCCTTTCAAGTCTACCTCTGGACTAGATTTGGTGTCATTCACGCCTGTGAATAAGTGGTGCTTTCTACTTTGCAGGTAGAAAGTAACCTACTACACAGATTTCAAGGTTAACAGAGCTCTTCAGGGACCCTGAGATTTTACTACAGCAGGGTAAACTCTACTACACAGCGTGTTACAGGCTGAGGGGGAGGATATTCTTCCCTGATATTTCTGAGGTGGTCATTTTTCAACCCTTACTCAAAATGTTGGTGGGGCTACCTAGAACACTCAATCCCAAAAGAGCTCAATTTTTCTCACAACTCTTTATCATTGCAAACATGGAGAAAACTCCATCTACCTTTTTAAAAATCTCTCTTGCTCCTTGCCAGCCTCATTTCCTGCAGAACACCTTTGTATCCTCTGAGCCAAGTGATTTTACAGCTGACAGACAGGAATGGCACTGCACTGAGCAGGCTTTGCTGCAGGTACAAAAACTTTATTTCAGTGTCTTCACCTGTATCACTGATTTGCACTTACTACAGCTTTACTTCAAAGTGCTCTTGGACCTCACACAACCTACTTATTTGGATTCTACATTTAACTACACGTAGCTCCTAAGTGGCAGATGCATTTTTTTTTCTTTTGGTGCAATTTTTTTTTTTTTTTT
>WEKY01047142.1:257047-308137 GCA_013390045.1 Picathartes gymnocephalus
TTTTTTTTTTTTTTTTTTGTAAATAGACGTTACCCGAGCTACTCCCAGTAGTTAAACGTGTCTCTGATTAAAATGTCATGCTCTGGTACGTGATGTTCGTGTTCAGCCCCTGGGATCCCTCCACAAAGCCAATCAATACACCGTGCAGAGCACAGATTACAAGAGGTGCCACCCAGACACCTTTGTGCATGCGGTTGCTCTCTCTCCCTGGCAGCATTCCAACAGCCCTGCAGACGGCAGACACAGCATAAGGGAGAGCAAAAGTAGTTTACTGGCAGAGATGTGCACTGTCACACAAATTGCAGGCAGCTGCCCTAACACATCCTGACAAGGAAGCTCTGATTGGACTTGACACCTACATGATATACAACTCTGCAACTGTACAGGTCCTAAGGGAGTGCATGGGAGACCTTTTCCCTGGGAGAGACTCAGGTTAACGTGCCAGGAGTTAGTCAGCACTGCTGGTCTCCTGGTAATATAAACAGCAATTTGCCTGAAAGAGGAAAGCACAAAGTGACCTTCACCGCCTGACAGCCAGCAGTCTTAAATCCAGCAACAAGCACAACACAATGCCTTACAAGTCTCAGAATGGCTTTTAAAGAGAGCTGAAACATAATAGCCACCTCCCCCACCGATATCTCAATTCAGCCTTCGACTCTGACTATGAAGCGTTCTCCTGCTAAACGTTCTGTGGCGATTGCTGCAGCCGCCCGCTGCCTGAGGGCCGTGCCAGCTGCACAGCGAGTGCCCGGCGCTCACAGGGGCTGTGGGGACATGGCGGGATGGGGCTCACAGCAGCACTCTCGGATGTGTGAGTGCCCGGCGGCTCACAGGGGCTGTGGGGACACGGCGGGATGGGGCTCACAGCAGCACTCTCCGATGTGTGAGTGCCCGGCGGCTCACAGGGGCTGTGGGGACACCGCGGGATGGGGCTCACAGCAGCACTCTCCGATGTGTGAGTGCCCGGCGGCTCACAGGGGCTGTGGGGACACGGCGGGATGGGGCTCACAGCAGCACTCTCCGATGTGTGAGTGCCCGGCGGCTCACAGGGGCTGTGGGGACACGGCGGGATGGGGCTCACAGCAGCACTCTCGGATGTGTGAGTGCCCGGCGGCTCACAGGGGCTGTGGGGACACGGCGGGATGGGGCTCACAGCAGCACTCTCGGATGTGTGAGTGCCCGCTGCCCAGCGGAACGCATTCCGGAGGCTGCCAAGTGCTCCCCAGCCAAAGGGCTCCGCAAACTGTTCCTGCGGTGGGAGAGCTGCCAAGCCCGACATGAGGAGCCGCCCTGCAGATCAGGCACAAAGATGCTGGCGACTTCGGCGCCGCAAGGCTTTCAGCAGAGCAGGTGGCACTTGTAGGAGTAAACGCCTGGCTGGCACAGCCTGCCAGCGCGCTGAGCTGCTCTCCAAGCAACTCCGCCAAAGAGGGAAGCAATCTTGGACGAAGAACTCCCAGCGAACTGTCTGACAGTGATCCACTTCTCTGAAACCAAGAGGCTTTATAAAGGCAGTGCTTGAATTTTTGTTACCTGTTTACTAAAAGCAGTTTGAGTGGGGCTGAGCGATTTCAGGAGGTTTCTGGTGGTCGCAGCACCCAAAGGTGTTCTGGACCCTGGTGTTGCTTCTCTCCCCTTTTTTGATACCCAGCATTTTCTCTGTAATTGTTGCCTGTATCCTTATAAGCTGGTTTTCATCTCTGTCTCCTAGCACTCATGATGTAAGAAAACATATTCACAGGTTGTGACACTTTTTCTCCAAACTGCCAACTGCTGACCCATCCCTGTTCCTCCACAAGTTTTTAGGATGAGCCTGGGCTTCTCAGAATGACACAGATCAGCTTTATCAGCTGATATCAGCCTTCTCAAGCAATAAAGATTTTTTTAAAGCTGTAAATCAGCAGAGCACCATGTCTGACAGTGACATATACTGTAATATTGTGCTAATATTGTAGTAACTCTCCAAACTGCTCTGCCATCTTAGAGAATGTTTCTGAGTTGGCCAGTGACAAGTGTCAGATTAGCAACCTTGACCACTGTAGTGGGCTGCAAAGCTCAGTTCTGATCACATCTCCTCAGAAGAATCTGCTCTCTGTCCACCACAGAAAATCACAGCAACCCTACACTGTGACCCAGCTTCCTGCAGTGAAATGCCTTAACTGTGCCTCTCAAGCTCAGCCTGACAGCTGGTAACACACTCAGGCACACTTGGCATTACCTTCCACTTAGCACCATGAAGAACCTGAAGTATGATAAGATTACAGGTGCTACCAGCACGAGAAATCAGCTGGACAGCATTTTTATTCCAATTTACCCAACACACATCACCCTAGGAAGAGGTGGCTTAGGTCTACAGAAAAGCATTTCAGGCAAACATCTCATTGGGGTTTGGTTTAGTTTGATTTTGGTTTTTGGATGAATGAAGGGAAAGGGTATAGACAGGCACATGCAAAAAGAGCATTAGGAAGCTGTCAGCTTCCCTTCGCTATGATTCATATGATCCTGAGACACAAGGTAAAACCTTATGCTGAGGAGTAGTACAGCACATACGGCCCGCCAAGATGTGCTGTACAAAGTCATCTATTTTTGCTCTTCTGCTGCTTCTCAAGTGACAGTCGCTTAATCTACAGGAGCTCTGTGAACAAGTACACTAAATGCACAATTACATACATTTTATTTCCAGTCCCATCACATCTATGCCATTGCTCTTAAGACTTCTCATCACAATGGGACCAAGCACATTCTGGTATGTTCTAATATGTTATCATTGGCTCCCTGCTAAATAAATCATGCATAGGAAGGCATCTTTTTAGTCAGATCCTGTGCTAATGGTCATTCAACTTCAGAAGAGGAAATTCCATTAACTAAAACATTTCAAGGTAAAGATCAGGTTGAAAAAAAAGTAAATTATTTTGATGATCACTTGGCCAGGTCTGAAGTACATTTTAAAATAAATTGCAGAGTACCTCTCAATCTTCACTATCTTCTTGTTTATCAGTCACCAGAAAGAATAAATATGTGATCCAAAAAGCACTTGTTTGGCCTTAAGCCTGTAGTTTGACATAATAAATCTTTTGTAATTCATCGTGAATAAACTACCCAGGATATCTGGGATACACACTTTGAAAGTAGGAACTCCCTGTAGCCTTACTAAATGTTTTAAATCCTGATTTTTAATTGAGTACATTTAAATGTCATTTTACCTAGCTGAAAAAACAAATTTAATTTTGCTACTGAAGACTTACAGCCTCAGACTTTTGAAGTTCTCCACTATACTATGAACCATTCAGATAAATCATTGCGAGAATCACAGTGTTGTTCTTTTTTTTTCCCCTACAAAATGTGCAAACATAAATACCAAGCATGCCCTTGCCCCCTAACAAAAGACAAACAGGATCAAAAATCCTGTCTTTGCCCCGGTGGAAATGGAGGAGAGCTGCCTGTTGTCCGGGGCTGGGAAGCAGTGTATCTCCATGTCACACCTTGCTCTGCCCCAGAACTTCTGGGTGGCCTGGGACACGCACTTCTCATCCAAGCTGACAAATCAGTGTAGGAGTTGATGTCCCTTGCTAGAGAAGCAACTTCTGATCAGTTCACAGAGCCTCTGTTTCAGCATGTGCAAAACAAGAGCTTACAGCACTGCTGGGCTGACAAGCCCTGCAAGACCAAACTCCTGAAAAAGCCCGAGGTACTGCCTGCAATACAGGCTGTAACCTAAGGCATGAAAAGCCCCACTCGAGCATGAACTGCCTTTCAGGGCCACCACGCTGTGCTTGAGAAGTCCAGCTGCTCCCTACCACGGCTTGAGCACAGTGCTAAGCCTGGACTTTCTCCTGTGCCTGGACTTGCCTTCTGCTATGGAATACAGGGGAAGCTGCAATCTCAGGCTGACACCAAAAGGTTACGGAGTTGTCATAGCTCCAAATCAACTCTTGCCCCATCTGCTTCCCTAGCATCTGTTCCCATAGCAGTTCCTGACTCCCCCCAGAGAAGGAAATTGATCTGCTGCACACTGTTGGTATGGAAAGGATAGGAAAGAAGGAAGCAAAATTGGCACTGCACCAAGCTTGTAAGTATTTTGGAGACCCTGTCGACAAATCTGTTCTGCACAGGGCACAAATCACTGGCAGTGATGAAATTTTTGCCTGCCTCTGAGATCCCCGTGGAAGTGCCAAGCATGATTTTCACTTTTCTGGTTCCTGGACAGGGGAGCAGATATAAATGACTACATTGGGATAACAGTCATCTAAAGCCATTTGTGAATACAGTCATATGTGACTTACTGAAGAGCTTGAGACATTTTGATTAGATCTAATATCCTCACACCTTAACAGATGCCACAAGTGTGTCAATAGGGAAGAAAAGCAGAAATGTAGGGATGTATGTGAACAACGATAAAGGGCAGAGTGGGAAATGTAGGAAGAAGCAAATAATTTCTTTGGAATGGATATCAGGGTAATAGGGAATAGTTTGAAATGTAGAATTAGACAACTTGATTGCAGTCACGAGCCAGATCATGTTTTACAAAGGTGAACTTACAAATGCAGACGTGGATTAATAGTGTCAAGACTGCACGATGAAAATTACTAGAAAGGACAAAAAAACCACCAAGAGCCCACACTTGAATTTTGCCCGCCAGAGCACATATAATGTTCTGGCACTTGCTAGAAAACTGTGGTGAGTGGGATCCTAGTGATGCCTTTGTAAAGCCAGAGGATCAACTGGGATATTTGGAGCAGTAGGCAGCAGTGGCAGCAGCAGCAGCAGCAGCAGAGTTCAAACATCTGAACAAACCCTTCCTTCTTACAAGTCTGCTAAAGATCTGTACCTGTAACTCCCCAAATTGTCATTAAATAATTTAGTCTTTCCTTTCAATCCTGAACCAGGAGTACAGGCACAGCATTTAATTAGTGTGTCAATTATCATTGAAATGTTTGCCCATCAAGTTCAATAAAGATCAAGCGGCTGAATTTTGAGACAAGGGGCTGTGTCATCAATGATCTCCCAAGTGATGACTTATTTGAAGGTTAGAAATTCATGCAGGTGGTTCTAAAAAAGCAGTTATCAGTAAAAATTCTTTGGCTGCAGACCTTGCCCCTCTGACAATTCATTTGACCTTAATGGACTAGAATGTTTTTCACGCTTCACACGTCACAAGAACAGACATCCTGAGCTGCAGTCACGAGTTCCAGAGAGGTCATATCTCTAAAAATATGTTCTATCAAGCAATTGTACTGCAGAAAATTAGCAAGTGATTCACTAAAGTAACTTAACTACACCAGCTACTGAAAAAAAAAAGAAAGGTGCAACCGGTTGCAACTTCAAATAAGTGTTCTAGTGACTAGAAATCAGCTTCTCAAAAGAAATGGTCTTAGATTTGCCTGGTCTCCTTCCAATAATCATTTATCAGCCTATTTCATGAAATGTTTGTTTCTAATCCCTGGAAGGGAAGGAAGACAGCAATGGAAAATCCCCAAACTTATCACACCTTTTTGAAAAAAGATGCATCATCTTTGCTTCTATCTCTGGGCTGCCTACAAAGTCTGCTGCTTGCAGAAAACTGAGTTTTCCTTCGGCTTAGGAAGTTGCAGGGTCTTTGGAGATGCAGAGAGCAGAGTTCAGGTCTTGGCTGTCACAAGCAAGATACATAAGGAATTCTTCCCACAAAGCAGGCACATTATTTGTAAACCAAGTGAGTACTGGAAGACCCAAAGGGTAATATTCCCAAAGGTTGCCTGGAACTGAAAACTATAACTATCATCTGTTGTCTTCATCCCCCAACAAATACTCCTACATTAGTGACAGTTTGGTGAGCAAACATAGTAAAACCTCCCAGAATATTTTTCAGTGTGAAGAGGGAAAGACAGAACCAGAATCTTCAGTCAGCCCCAAGACTGAATTGCTGGGGGGCGAAGGGCCAACAAGGACAAAAAGTACCCCAGCACAGCACACACACCAAAGTTTGCTCAGGGCAGCCTGGCAGGACACCCCTCAAACAGCCCTGGCCTCTTGGTCTGATGCAATCCCTGGGCAGACAGAAAGCTGCAGAACTGAAGGGAAGGGATGCTCTGCCATTTGATGCCACACAAGTAGACAATCTTGATTCGTGGCTCTGTAACCTTGTATTTAATGTTTGCTACCCTGTCTCTTGCAAGTTATTTATTGCCTCAGGTTTCAAATCATTGGCAAAATGGCAGAAATGTCCAGTAACGCTAAATCAGGAAAAAATTATCACTATGAACTCATGAATGACCTCCCACTGACAGGCTGAGGGATGCCAGTAAGCAAACCAGTTCTGAATGTATCCATTTTCTGGTAATAACTTGTATGATCTAACTTGGCTATTTTTGTTCTGGAGTTTTTATCCAAAGCCAAAAATTAGATGTCATATGGCATTAGTAGCCAAATGTCTCAGAAAAGTGCCAGTGAACTGTATCAATTCAATTTGTTTTGTTTACCAGATATGTAATCCTACAAAACAATGAAACTAATTTCACCAAGGCCATCAATGCATGATGCAGATTTACCATTATAGTTTTAGTCCAAGCTTTGTGGACAGAATTCTAAATTAACCATTTCATTAAACTATCCCAGCTGATGAACTAGCCAATCTACTGCTCCTATTCATCATTTTACATCTATTTACTATCACAAGATTTACCTGTTTCAGGCAGAGATTTGTTTAGCTGTCTGCAAGCAATTATATTTATTGGAAGTTTCTGTCATAGGTTTTTCCTCAGAATTTTGCCAATTACAAAAGAGGCTTAAAGATCAGCAATCAAAGTCCAGACTAATACGGCTAAGATTATACTTTGTGCTAATGAAATCAAACTAAAACAGCTTGGCACCACCTGCAACAAGGATATGAAATCAGGTTACACAAATAGCTGATTGCTCAGATTGGGTGCTAACTTAAGAAAATATTTTTTTTGCCCTAATTAGAAGGATTATACCTTTGTCTTTTAAAAAGCCCAATAAATTGAGAAAAGCAGGTTTGTTTTATTGGTGCTGAAACCAGCTGCTATGTTTCCATGCTGATGGTTTTAACCCACACAATGCAATTGAGATTCCACAAGCATTAGTCACCAAAGAAAGGACAGGGAAGAGATCGAGTCCTGATGCCCTTTCTCCCCTCTCCAGTCAGGTTTCAGAAGACTCAGTGGGAAACACGGGAGCCCTTTTGCTGCATGCTGAGGACATGAATTGAGGTCTCCCCATCACAGGGGAGCTGCACCTGTCAGTCAATCCCCGCAGATGTTCACAGCACCCTGTTTCATTGGCTCTGCCTCCTCCTTCCCCGAGCCCCTGAGCTGGGAAGGGACTGTTTTGTTACCCCAGTGCTGCTTTGCACTGTCTGCTGTAATTTCTAGGACACTCAGTTAGGGATGAATAACCTCCGAACTAGATGAAGGACCACGAGGTGCCAGTCTATGGCACATCTCCAGCTCAGGCAATTACCAGCTGGCATAGGTGTGTACAGGGGAGGAGGGGAAGCCTTCCAAAGGTGAAAAGCAGCACATCAATGCTTTCAAGAACGCCTCACAGAGAAGTCAGTGCATCTAACTTTTTTTTTGTGTGTGTGTGTATGTGTGTGTGTGTGTGTGTGTGTGTTTTGTTCGTTCAGTGGTATAAGAGTAATAAATCCATGAGTCAGTTCCTGAACATTTCATGTCAAGGTTACTTTTGAATCATAGCCATTGTGAAACACCCTGTCTCACTTTTCATGAAGCATTTTTCTTTCCTGCTCTTGTTTCTATTGTTGCCTGAGCACTGCAAGCAAGCCTTACAACACAGGAACAGTGTAACTTCCCCACCTCTCATTGCATAGAAATAATTTTGCCTCCCCTCATCACCATGCTTGGTGCTCATTCAGGATGTCCCATTTTCAGGCAGGGAATACTGCAGAGGTGGTGGAAAAGTACAGTGCTGTAGTTAGGAGGGAAGGAATACAGGCAGCACGAGCTAGCCCCTGCTAGACAACTACCTGGGCATTGCAACATCTAATGTTGTCTTAGATGGCACTTGAAAATTAAATAACATAATTGTTAAAGAAAACAGGGTGACGCATTCTTTCCATCTTCCTTGTGCTACTTACCCCTCAGCCTGCCCCTCAAAAATGCTCTTACTTGGGCAGAAATGACACAAAGGAGCTCTCTGAAGCCCAAATCAATCTGCACTTTGAGGCAGGGCACCTGTTTGGGTGCAGCCTGTGGCTTATGAAAACGTCTGTGCATAGGGTCCTCTCACCACTTTTGTTTTGCCTCTGGGTAACTAAGTCTGTTACCTCCTTGTAATAATGCAGGAGTAGGTATGCAAACTATCCAACACCTCTTCAGCAAGAGAACAGGCTTACCTGCTGCATTTGCCCTGAGGACAGGGAACACAGTTTCAGTGCTAGCCAGGAGCAGATGTTTCCATCTCATCCTGGTATCCATTGTGAGCCATTTTTATCATCACTGTTCAGGGTTCAGGCCTTAAACGTACTTTAAAAAAGGAAGATAAGAAATAGTGCATCATCCCCATCTGCAATGCTGTGTAATTCAGGTGCTCTATGAATATGTGTGTTTGGGAATTGAATGCAGCATTGGGAAGACTGAGCTTCTATGGGAGTTTTAACCCAGGGAGCTGATATTTTGGGATAACAGGTACTAAGCTCCCAAAGGAAAAGGCAAAGTGCAGACATTCCAGCCCACCTGTTCATTCGAAACTGCTTTTTAACAGGAAGCTGACTGCCAGAAAAATCTCACCCTAAATCAGAAGGAAAATAACTAACTTGATTAGGCATTTACACATACTAAGGGTGAATACTAATCTCTGGCTTAATGCATCCTCCCTGCACTACTGAAATTTCTTTGGTCCTCTGTCTTTCATAGGTGAATGTCTTACTGATGAAAAGTTCTGCCACCAGCACCTTCCATTCAGCAGAGCTCAAAATATTTGATCAAAACAGGTTGGTTCCAATATTCTTGTTTTAAGTGTAATTAAACAGGCAGAAGGAAGGGATCTCTCAAAATCAGCAGCAAGCTGGAAAGAGGGCTCTGGGTCACTCAGCTCTATCCCAACCTACAAGGAGGCCAACCCAGCACTGCCTCAGCCTCTGGGCTGGAAAAAGACCCCTCTACCTGTCCATCTATCTCTCTGTCTGTCCTGGGGCCTCTGCTGGGCAGGGGCCACCCCATGGGCTGCAGTGAAGTTCTTTCCAAGGCTCCCACCAACCAAACCAATCAGCAGAAGCCCACAGCTGAAAAAGCCAAATATCAGTCCTCAGATGCAATATCTTCTAAAGGGTAGAGAGAACAGATGTCCATGTGTTACAGTTCTAATATAAATATCAAGCCCAGTGCTTCTGTTGCCAGGCATTCTGGTTGTGATTTCAGTTTCCCCACAAAGAGAGTGCAGCAGCAAAGCACAGATGGGGAAATATTAGTTAAACCATAAAAAAAAAGAAGTTATTGGCTTTTTTTTCCCTGCAAAAGGAAGCAGCATTTCTAGGAAATGCAAATGTAGTTCCAAGCTAAGTGGTTAGTATTTTTTTCAAATTCAAATGGAGTGGCGGATCAGATTTGTAATTAGGAATTTAAAGGATGCAAAGTCAAGGCAGCAATCCTTCCGGCTTCTGCAAGGGTAATTACCTTTTAAAAAAATCAATATATACCTTTACATTTATTAAATACAAGGTAAATTCTAAAATAAGGGTTAAAATCTGTTCCTGCTTTTCTAGACATATTTACTACATTGCAGAATCACTCTGATGAAATCTAAAAAAAGATTGATGTTTTATTCCATTCCAAGCGATGTGAGGTATTTTCCAACAGCACTCAAGAGTAAAATTAGGATTTTTCCAGGTATTTTTTTAAGTGATTTTCTTTTTAACCTGAGTTCCCCAAAATATGCAGTTTTCAAGGTAATCTATGCATTGTCAACCTTCTGAAAATATATACAGTCACATATAAAAGATTTAAAGGTACACCCCATGGTGTTAGGAATAATAGTAAAAATATTCTCTAGTCTGGAGAAAAAAAATTGGATGGTCATAAGAAAAGATCAAACCATAGGAGGGACTGAGAGAATTCTAAAGGAAAAAATGGGAAAAGCAGCAATACACCGGCAAAAAAAGCAGCTTTGATAAGTATAACCAAGGCAGCTATTTTTTACATGCTACCAACTCATTTGCAGGACCCAGACCTTTAGTTCTGCTGCTTGTACAAGGAAAAAGTATGTTTTACAGTTTCTGTTACCCTACACCTCACAGGACAAGAAATTCCCAGCTAAACAAAGGAATTTTAAAGTTACACAATTGCAGTCTCTAAGAACAAGTTGAATCAATAAACTCAACAGTCAAATAAAAGGTTAGAAGTGTAAATAGAAAAAAGAAAAGTTAGGACCTAAAAGGAAAATAAAATTAGTTTCAACAGATGCATCAAAACATGGAAGAAGTTTGTCATTTTTTGTCAACAAGAGGCAGTGAGTGCAAACTGAAATACAGGACATTATACTTGAACAGAAAAAATAAAATTACTTTACAGTGAGGGTGGTCAAGCACTGGAACATGCTGCCCAGAGAAGCTGTGGAGTCTCTGTCCTTGGAGTCCCAGTCCTGGACAACCTGCTCTGGCTGACCCCACTTGAGCAGGGGAGCAAAGCTAAATGGTCTCTAGAGGAACATTCCAACCTCAACCTTTTGCTGTGTGATTTCATCTAATGGACAAAACCCTGTCCACGAGGCAGAACTTGTTGCAGGCTGCCTGCCTGAGTCCAGTCTGGTCCAAACAAGAGACATCTCCTGCTTCCAAGGCTCATTTGAACTGCACTGACTCCAGCCCACCCCTGGAGAAGGCAGCAGAGGAAAGTAATCTTTTTTCTCTCAGGTTGTTTAGCAAGGCCCTAGGCTGACTGCCAAAACCCTTAATTTTTTTTCAGAGAGTGAACCAAACAGATCCGTAACACTAACCCTTCCCTGGTTATTGTCTGGAGCAATAAGCTGTAAAATCATCAATGTGACTGTAAATTTATGCACTAAGTCTTTGTATCTACTCTGTGAGGTTGTTCAGGATATGATTTACAACCACAAAACGTGACTATGTTAAAGACTTTTTATATCACTCCTTAAAAACTTAGCTGGGGATAAAATAGGCCACAGGAGTCAAGAAGCAATTAGTCTTTTTCTGCTGAGTTGAGCTAGTTCTGGAACATTGACTAACTTGTCACATTTTCCTTTTACAAGAACTAAATTTTAAAAAAAGAATTAAGTGAAAGGACTCAATCTAAAGGTGATGATACATCCTGTACACCAAGTTTATTTGACTGTTAAAGATCAGACAGGAGCAGAACATTTTGTATGTAGATTTGCTTCAAAAACTACCCTCTATCTAAACACGTCCCTGATAACCTAGAGAAATCAACTGATAAGATTGACTGTCTCAGTGGGAGAAAATAATGAAAAGAAAACAAAATGTACCTCTTCTAATAATTAAATATCAAAGCCTACAAAGTAACACAAGGTGTCTCTTGTCAGATGTCTGGAAAAGAAAATTTTGCTCCTTTAAATCTTGCTTCTTTTTTTGAAAAATAACTTAATGGGTGTGATTTCAAAACATACATTAATGCTCTTAGTGCAAGTTTATTTCTACCAGTATGAATCAGCAGCAGAAAGGCAGCTCAAGAGAATTTAAGGGTAGGAGCTGAAGGCAATGACAGCCCAGCATGTACTTGTGAATGGGAGCAGTAGAAATCAAAGCCTTTGCCTTCTGCTTCATGGCTTGATTGACTTGGCAATTACACAGGCCGTTGCTCTGATCTGGTACAAACTTTCTCTCACAGCATCAAGTCTTATTTTTTAAGGGCTTATGCTCCTGATCAGATTTCTTTTTTAATAAGTATCCCTTTTCATCAAGGAATGCTTTACATACAGTAGAGTGAGGTAGAAACAAAAAAGAGAAATTATGTAGGAGCAAGTTATTAGTGTCCAAGAACAAATTGGCAGTATTTGTCCAGGTGGAAGAAAATCATATTAAACACTTGCTGTGTTCCAGAACATCACAGAAGGACACATTGCTGTGTTTTATCAAGGTTTTGTTTTTTTCAAAATCAAAGCCATTTACTTTCCATTGTTCACAAACTCAACAGCCACATGAAGGCCATCATTTTGGATTTAAAAGCCAGTGAATCATTTCCACTTGCTCTGTACATAATCTGGTCTTGCCATCCCTTGGATCACTATCACTCCTTTCAAGCTACAACTCCTGTACAGAACTTGGAGGTCACATATTCAAATGACTATGCTGCCAATGAAAAAAAGAAATACAAAGGCTTTAACAGCCCAGGTATTAAAAATGGAGTAGTATAGAAATAGATTTTTATTCCCTTTGTATCAGTAAGGAAAATATGACTTCTGAGATTCTCCAGTAAGAATTTGCTACAGAAATACTCCAACATTCTCTGAGAGTCTACAAAGGAACACACATTTATTAATCAATCATACTCCTTCACAGACAAAATGAGTGCCAAAGGCTGACGTGCCTATTGACAAATGAAACAACAGCAGCACCAGGAATAGATAACTTTCATCTTCCCTTGTGGTCCATGTTGAAACAATTAGACACTAATGCTTTCTACTGGTACCCACAATCTATGTGCTGCTCTTGAATGCTTTGACAGCTTGGGATAGGCAGAGTTGAATTTTTTTCCTCATTGAGTGAATAAGGAAGGTTTTTGCTTCTATGAATGAGATGCATACTCTTGTTTTAAGAATAGAATAGGATTTAAATCCTGTACTCAGGTAGAAGAAAAATTACACTTTTCCAGTTCCACCAAGGAGTGAGGAAAGATGCTTCTTTCTACTGAAGTGAAAGAAATTACTTTGAGCAGTTCATTAGCTAGACCAGGGATCTCTGTGTCCTGCTTAGCCATTGGCTGCATCAGTCTGGACATGATTTTTGAGGCCAGAGCCAGGGTGTCCTGCTGCCAAGTGCTGCCAGGTACAGGGTGACCTCTCCAGCCTCTGGTGGCCACAGCACTCACGCAGCACTGGTGAGGGCAGGGAAGGGCTGAACTACAAGCAAGGCTTAGTTTGCAGTCCCTTAGGTCCCTCTTCTCTGTATTCTGTCTGCTTTGCTAACCATCACACAACACAAGCAAGATGGGCAACCTTGATCCTTGGTTAAAACAAAACCACAACACACACGTGTACCAAGCCAGAACCAGCACCTGCTGGCTCAAAGGCTGTGACAGCTCTTGCCTGAGCAGGCTGGAGACTGGCAGAGACAGGGATGAGCACACAGCTCCTGAGAGCTCCAGTGAACCCTGGCCCACATCTCCAGTCCCTCTGGCTCAGGTGCCCTCACAGCCAGTTGTGCCCAGCCATGGCTGCAGCAGCAGCTGCCTGGCACAGAGGCATCAGCCTTTGGCACACACCTCTCCCTGTACTTTTTGTATCCATAACCATCTCCTGGAGTTGGCTTCTCAAAATCACTGCTGTTTTGGGCAGCATCAGGGGAGAAGCAGAGGAAGAGCTAGCCTCAGACAAAAAGAAGACAAGATATGAGGCCGCTGTGGGTTAACATTTACTGCTGAAAGTCTCACTGTCTTGTAATTCCCCCTGACACAAGGGAGGGTCAGACCTGCCAGGTCCAAGCAGCACTGGCAACTCTTAATTCCTGTGACTACCTGTCTTTCCTCCCTACCCTGGCTTCCCTTCTCCCTCCAAACCCCTCACTCTCTCTAGGCCCAGGGCCCCTGTTTTGGCTTGGCTGAACCCCTAGAGCCCTGCTGTCCTGACCAGGCTCTCTGGGCAGCACCTTGGGACCCCTGATGGAGCCCACTGCTGCCCTGAGCTCAGGCCCCTCTCATGCTGGGGATACTCTGCTCCTCCTCCACCTTCAGAGCAAGGTCACCACTGCTTTTGGTGCCTTCCACCCGGCTGCTGCACCAGGAGCAGACCATTAGTGAGACAATTGCTGTTTGACTGCTTTGGGAAGCCCACTCAGTCCCTTCCACTGTAGGATCATCACACCTTAGTGGAGATGACTTATTGCAGCTCAGATGGGCAGCCAAGCCATAGAAAAACACTTTCTGCTCTGCTGTCACATGAACCACCATTGGTATAGCTCTCAGCACATGGCTTTTTTCTGCTTCCAAAATATTCCCAACTGCCTGTCATTCCACACCCTCCTGCCTTCATCTTCCTCATCCTCATCCTCATCCTATTATTTCTTTTGCATCTGACAACTCGTCTTCTTCTTCTGTAAAAAAGTACAACCAAATTGCATAAGCTTGTTGCATAAATCCCAACTGCAAACACCCCAAATGCCTGTCATGATGCCTTGTTTCTGGTATTCTGTTCCTCACCACCCCCCCATCCGCCCCCAACCCCTAATGTTCTCCAGCTTTCTAAGTCTACAGGCAAGAGCTATCTTACTATCAGTTTTTTTACCCTGGTGTAATGCCAAAGGCCAACTACCTTGCCAGGTTATTAATGGCAATTATTGCAATTACTAATTCACGAAGAATTATTTTGCAACTAAATTAAATATCTAAAGTAAGGGCAAGTACATGTGATGAATACCCAAGAGCTGTCAAATCTCTGCAATTAGTACCCTGTTCAGAGATAAAGGAAAAGCCTCTGAAGCCTCACTGATTACAGACTTTAAAATTTTTTTTTACTGTAGTTCATTGTGGAGTTGAAGAGAGGGTAAATCACACAAAAATGACAAACTCCAAGACTTTTAGGTGCATTAATTACCCAAAATCTTAAACTTCAAAAAACTTATTGCATATTTATTGACCCCATTAGAAAACAGCAGTTAATTTTCATTTCCATTTTGGTCAATTTGTGTAAAAAAAAATCAAAGCAATAAAACCAAACAACTCTGCTGCAATCAAAACTACTTCATTTTTTCCATCTTCTGTTCCCTTCACCATGTTGAAAGCAAGAAGAAAAGGCTTTTGGCCAAGGCTTCAGTATGCATGCCCGACCATGAGAGACAAACACTTCTTTCATCAGCAATGTATTGACAAGTAGTATTATTCTATTTCCCCAGCTAAGATGGAGTGAAAGCAGTGTATGCTGATGAACTGCATACAGCCTCTAAACTGGTCAGGCAGTGGGATCAGAACAAGAAGCACACTTGACTCTCCATCTTATGGCATTTGTTCAAAGCTACACTTCTTCTTTCCTTCACAGAGGACTTTGTAAAAACCTGTTTCAGAGGTTGGTCTTTGCTGAAGGTGCAGCATGACAAGTAAAGTGTACAACAAGAAAGCTCCATGGGCAAAGTAATTCGTGCTAAGCAACCTCCACTCCTCTGTTTGACAGCTATGGCTGTGGAGCTGCACCAGATGGGATGGAAATTTCCCCCCTGGGATCAGAGACATTTGTTCATCAAACTCCTGTGACAGCGCAGAGGAAGCTGTGCCAAGGGGAGACACCGTGGGCATTTGTTTCTATCTGCAGTGTTTGTCTCCAGTGTAGGCTGCATTTCTTTACTCTGCTGTAAGGACTGTTTCAGCACCAGTGCAAGGGCTTGCAAATTAGGCAAATACTTTCTGTTAAAGGTTGTCTCAGTTTTCACTCCCATCTTTACGAGCTTGAATCTCAAGCAGTGAAAGAGCATTTAAGAATAGGAGCTGCGAGACCAGCTTTTAAGTGGACATTCTTGTTAGTGATCTTTCTACACAGAAGATGAAATCATAAAATCTTTCATGCTACAAGGGACCCATGAGGATCACCAAGTGCATTTGATATATCCATTTGATGGATTCAGATCAAACAGCTGATACATGCATTGGTATACAAAATGTTAAGCATGTGTAAAAAAAACCTAAATGATTTTCAGCCTGCAGGGAACACCTCTGGCTAGCCAGTGTTGGCTGTGTTTGGGAAACCCACACCAGGAATAAATTAAACAAGTGTATTCAATTGAGAGCAATCGTTAAAGCAAAGCTTTTACAATTAGGATACTATAAAAGAAACCCAAATCCTTCAGAGATATCAGAAATGCTTAGAACTCCAGTGCTGTTTGTCTGCAGTCAATTCTCAGTAGAGGATTTTCCTTTGGGCATTGTCTGCTCATAAAAGGAATATCTGTTCCATCAGAACTTTTTGCCGTTTGCTGAGCTTTGACAGGCTGGAGAATAATGTCCCCCACAGAGTCAAACCATGTGTAAGAACAAAGCCCATATGGCTGTGTTGCATTGTTCTCCTTCCTCTCATCTCTCTCAACAGATAATTTCTGAGCACAAATTTGTTAAGGTTTTTAAGCTATAATCCCTCACTAAACAGAAAGAAACCCTGTAAAACTTGCCATCTGCAGCCTCACTTAAAGTTCCTCAAAGAGTAAATTGATACCTGGACTCAAAATTCATCTTTCAGGTCACAGCTTTTTACGGAAAACTTGGCCTTCTGCAAAAATTACTATGCTCCATCTCATGCTTTGCACCTGCTTATTATTCAAGCTGTAGCTTGTTAGCATGAAGACTTCCTACAGGCTTTTATGGCCTGATAAAGCTCCCAGTATGCATTATGGCCTCCACGTTAGAGCTGCAAAATACTATTAATAACAGAACATGGAAGGGCCATTTACTGACGAATGACTGTAATTGAATACACACAACCCACTAACAAGGTTTTAAGAGAAAAATACATTATATATAACAGAGAAATATCATATCATGTTTTAAGAAGGGACTGAAGGCAGCAATGCAGAGATAAGAACACCTATTAATTATAGCTATTCCAGACAGTCTCTTTGCTGGCTTGTTTTTAACATTCATTAATGTAGACACCACAGCCATGCCACTGCATGCCACTTTCGCTGAGGCTTTGCTGTCTTTATCATTAGGAAGCTTTACCAGTGTCCATCCTGAACCTCCTGTGCTGCAATATATCCTACCCATCAAGGACATGAAAAAAAAAGCCTTTTTATGACAATATCTTCTTAAGCGTTTGAAGACTACTATTGTGTGCCCTGTCAGTCTATTCTTCAGGGTGTTTTTGGGTGACCACAAGTTTTCTAGACCTTGCCCTCTCAGCTTCCTTCTCAATGCTCCCTCTGATTGATCCTTCTCTTTCTGAGAGTGTGATGTTAAAATCTGGATATAGCACCTTTGTTGCAGAGTAAGAGGAGAGATGATCTGCCAGCAAACATCTTTATAGATAATACTTTTTCTTACCCTATCAACTGTTGCATCTTCATTGCAGTTAGTGCAAGTGTAGATACAACAGGTCTGTGCAACCTGAAATCAGGTCTTGCACTGTAAATCAAATTTAAAATCTCTTAGCCTGACACTTGTAAAGGACTCTCAGTATTTTGGCAACGCTATTCATTAACGCTATTTCTTGTGCTGGAAAGAGACGACTTCCAACAGTGAAGACTTCCCAAATGTTTTTCCCACGGGTTGTCACACTATTGGGATGGAGTTATAAGATGTATGTCTGATCTCTGTTCAGCAGCTATTTTAAAAGGAAATCCTTGTCTTCAAAGATATTTATGATAGAACACATCCCCAGAGATATCCAAGAATCATGACTATTGCTTATTTGGCATCTTTACCTCAAAAAATCAGGTGGGAAAGAGGAGCAGTCACAGAGCTGCTAAGCTAAGTGGATTCTCTCACAACACAACTGTGTTAGTGGAGGCACAGAAATTGGAGTGCAGATAACCAAACTACCAGAAATAATCAATCACAAAAAATGGACACAGAGCAAAACAGATACTCACATGATCCAGCACCTCAGCAAAAGACCTGGAGGTATAAATACACCAGAGCTACTTCCATAAAGAACAATGAAGGCACTTCTGTTTATCTATTCCCAACCACCCCTAGTTACAGTTTCCTCGGGTTTCTTGGAGAGTCTGCTGCTAAAATCAAACAGATGACACAGTTTCACAGTGATTACAGTGGAACAGTGTGCCAGTTTCCCCTCTGTCTCCTCACTGACGTGCCCAGTAACTGTCATCTCTTGGAATTTAGAGCCAAGGGTCATCCACAAAGTGGAACACACTGCATTTCATGGCTTTCAAAGCATCATTAGGACATGATCACTCATCATTTCCAAATAAATCAATCATACCTCCAAGGTTTAATGCCATACTTTATGCTTAACCACCGCCCTCTAAAACAGACACTCTCCAAAAAACTGTCTCCAGGAGGAATATATATCTATGTCAGCCCAGCTTCCAAGTAGTACTAAATTCATTAATTCCTATTAAATTTTCCTTTATATTTTTTATAAATGTTTCTCCATCATGTTAAACACCTTCCTTTTCCTCAAATTCATTAGACAGATCATCATGACCCAAAGCTCTAAGATATAATCCCCGAAATCATTATGAGAATTTGGTTTTCACTTTGGAGCAGAAGCATGGTTTTTTGTTTCTTGTTTTTTTTATGTTTGTTCCCATCATTCATCTCACCTGGATTCAGAAGAATCATTTAATGTCTACCTACAAATTCTAACAAATTGTGAATAATTCATGCAGTAGAGGAGACCAAATTACCACCCACCTGCACTGTGGATGCCAAGGGATTAATAATCATTTATAAACTCACTTTTCTCTTAAACTGTGTTCCTGTGGCACCAAACAATGCACTCCATCAGCAGTGCTGTCAGCTTGGGAAAGTGAAACAGATGCATCACTGGAAGTTCTTTTCTAATTTAAAGATAATTCATGGGGAGGGGACACTGTAGATCACCTCACCCCAGACTTTGACGTCAACACCTCATTTTGTAGGGGAAGAGCAGCATGCACTCATGCCACAGCTTCAACCTAGGAGTGCATCTCTGCATGAGGGGGAAAACAAACAGAAAAAAACCACAACCCCTGTGTTTTGGAGCTCAGTATATGGTAAAAGGGAATCAGTATTTTCCTTTTTTGGTTACCAGTCAGTGAAGCAGGTCTGTCTAACCCTCTTCCGCACACACTGAACAAAGATTTTTGCTGTTCTGCACAAGAAAGTATCAGCTCCCACTGCTAGATCAGATCAATTCCCTTGTGCCTGCTTTGTAAGCAAAGAGGAAAATTTTGTATTCTAGGAGCCCTCCTTCTTCAAGAATGGAGCCTGAAGTGGTGTCTCTGTAGTGATGGTGGAGGTCAGGTCTCTCCAGCAAGCAGGGCGCTGCGCAATGCAGAGCTCTGTCACAGCACAAGGGTCTCTGATTGATTTTGTAACAACCACTGTTAATTGCCCCAGCAATGCCAGTGGAATATTTGATCCAGAGTTGCTTCCTTTTGCACATTCAGCACACCAGATTGCCCCCATCCTTCCTGGGGACACTGGCATCTCCCATCCTGGGAGAAGTGATGCTCCTGGGGTCTCCCTGCCCTGCCCCAAGCTTAGGAGGGGCACTGCAGCCAGGAGGGGCTCTCAGCCCTGCGCCCACCTGAGAGACACACCCTGCTGAGAACTTGGAGCTGCTGCACCAGCCCCTCCTCCTCAAAATCCTCTCCCCGTGTGCTGAGGGCCCCAGGGCTGCAGAGGGTACCAGGGGACAGGCCCGGGGACTCTGCCTGAAGCCGCCCCTGCCCTCAGCCTGACCACTGACACCCCTGGCTGAGCCTGCCAGGCCAGCACGACTGGTGAGCCCTCCCAGCTCCTCCCTCCACACCGGGCTGCTGTGAAGAGCCACGAGAGGTTTCTGTGCTGTTTCCCGTGCTCATCTGTCTCCCCGCTTGGCAGCCAGCTCCCAGCTCGCTGCTGTGCCTCCAGTGCTGCCGCCCTTCAGTGAAAGCCTGGAGCTGGCAACACCACTGCACTGCTGCCAGGGAACATGGACAATTTTTTTCCTGGAGGTTAACACAGAAAATGCAAATTAGAACAAAACGAATAATTTAGCGAATTTTCCCTTAAATTTGTTTCAAAAGAAACTTAAATTATCAAATGCATGGAAAAAAATGAGGGGAAAAAAAAATTAATTTCAGTTTAGTAATTTTTCAAATGCCAAGATTTTTAGAGACATAATATGAAATATATTTCTTTTAACTACAAGCAGCAAGAAAGTATTCAAGCATGCAGGTTACACTTCCAGATTTACCTTTTCCACTTACCTCAAAGGCATTGTCATTGGTCTTCAGTTGTTTACTTTTCCCATATTTAGGGGCTGGGGGTTGTTTTTTTTGTTTGGGTTTTTATTGGGGGGGTGTGTTTTGGGGTTTTTTGGCTTCTTATTTTTAAGGTTTCTACCCTGTGGATAAAACACTGCCCAAATTCAAGATGAAATATTGCGAATAAAAGGAATAATTAATTTCCAAGTATTTGCAACAAGCAACATTTCACCATCCATAGCCTTAAGTAACCACCCTCAGTTTCTGCTAAGTGTCTCAGTAAAAGCCAGTAAAGCCCTAAAGCATAAAAGTATCTTTTCCAAGAAGTCCAAGGCCTTCTATCATATCCAAATAACACGTCAGGCTTTGATTGCTGCTTAGGAATAGTCACAATATGTAGCTATAAATTGTTTGACATAATAGTTTACTCAGTAATTCCAGGTACCAGCATCAGGTAAAGACACTTGTGTATGATCTAAATCATCCTAAAATATGGTGGCTACTGGAAGCTATTTACAAACAGTGCTTTCATGTGAAAGATGCATGCTCTGGAGCTGGAATATTTCTCAAGGAGGTCAGAGTCAGCATGCACAGTGCTGGATTGAGTCTCATTCACATCTTCTTATTGCCTTATTACAGTTTTGCACCTAGTTAGTCAGCTGGCTTTGCCTACATTTGTGTCTGGTTCTAGTTGATGTCACCTTCTTGTCAATTCCCAATTCTATCACATGGCTGAAATTGCCCATCTGGAAAAAAACCCCAAACTTAGCAAGAATATCCTAGGAACATCTAGTGCTTCCCCTCCCTGCAAATGAAGCCAATCAACTGAGCTAAACTAAGAGCAGAAATTGGCATGAACTATGCAAGCTATCTCAGCTGAATATTTTTTTCCCATCATCATATCCCTGCTTTACCTAACGCAGGAAAATTCTTTCAGACAGCTGTTATTTTTTTTGGCTTCTTTCATGCATCACCAGGAACACCTCCCACTGGGTTTCTCAGGAGATTGCTAAAATAACATAAGTACTACAGCACAAGTATTCTATCACTAGTCATTGGGAAGAGGATCATTCTGGCTTTGTCTGCTTCTCTCTGTGATATCTTTCACTGCATCAGTACAGCCCTTTGTTCTCTGTGAACACACTCATCATTCTCCAACCCTTGTAGTACCCATGTGACAAGTTATTACACTCAAAGTCCTATTACGGGCAAGAGGGGAAACACCTTGTTTGGGAAGCCAGGAATTCTATGTTAGACTAATTGAAATCTTAACAGCCAAACTAAAATACCATAAGCTGTTATTGCAGAGCAGTTACAATGATACTAACCTTCAGAGTCCCAATTATCTAAACAACCCAATGCACAGATCAGTAGTGCAGGCAAAGATTGCTGTACAGGAGTGTTCCCTGATGTTATGCTCTGCTCTCCATCACCCTGCCTCTCTGGCTCTCAAGTGTGACATAAGTCAGCCTCAAAGATCAGCTCATAGGGAAGGACAGGGGACCAGGGTTGGAAACACTTCGTTAGCATTCCCAGTCCTTTGCTAGAAGGGTGCTCATGATGGGGTTTCTTCCTCTCCTTTGCCGAGGATTATGCCATCAATGGCTTCTTTCTTCTCCCTCCAGGGCCCCCACTGGAGTAATTTAATACATTTTCTGGGACAGTTCTAAACTTAAATCTTTCTTCACTGATGTGAAACTTGCTATTACATCCAGATTTGCCATAGGTGAAAAATTCTATCCATAAATTGAACACCTCTTCCTTTTCTCTTTGTTACGACTAAAACTGGCTTTTTCAAGTTCTACAATTTTCTAACTGAGAATGGTTGGGCTGTCAATAGCCTTAGGGCTTCCAGTATCATCCTTTGCCCCCTCCATTGTCCCCCCATGTCTCTATTCCTTTACACCACATCCTCCGATTCTCTGGTGGCCTCTACTGTCATACCACACCTACATTATCCCATATTAATTTATGCTATGGTAATAAGTGTTAAATTCTAATAACTGCTTCTTATAACTGCCCATACAAAATTAAGGTAACTCCACATGCTTATACAAAATGAAGCAAGAGCAAAACAAATTAGTTAACAGCCTCCTTATCATTAAAAAATAATAAAGAAATGTTGTTGCTAAACAAACAAAACTAAAGCACTAGGGTGGCTAAGACAAAATCAGGAAGAGCCTAACAAGAATCAGTCCTAAGTAAGCAGGTTATAGGGCCATAATGACCAAGATACCCCACTCCTCCCAAAGCATCATGACTCAGGTCTCAGTGTCCTGGAGCTTTGTGCACAGCTGCAGCCACTGAAAGGTAGCGTGAACTTGCCTGTGTTACCTCCAGTCCCGTACAGCCAATTACACCTCTTCATAGGCAAAGAAAATGTTTGGAAGGTAACTAAAACATGATTTAGGAAGAAATGCCCCAAATCCAGCCACGCAGATCCAGCTATAAATTGATGTGAGCTCACCAGGTTCTTGAATTTGCAGCCTTTGCTCCAGTCATTGGGTTTGCTTTGGCTGCTACAAGTATGGATCAGACTGATCAGGGATGGAGATCATGACTTGAGGAGCTGGAAAGGTGGAAATCCTGCATCTCCTCCACAGCAAGTGTACTACAAACACCCAGTGCAGGTCAGTCACATGTATGCTTCTCCTCCCTGCACCTGTTACAGCTGTTAGTCAGCGAGTTATGCTTTTTCTTTTCTGCTGGATGCAACATCTGTGACATTTGATGGTGTGTTTATCATTTCTACTCATTGTGATGAAGTTTTATCTACATAAGTTGTCATCTTGTTGTGGCCTTACTTTACACAAATTTGGCACCAAATTTCAGTCAAAATTGTCATCAGTTCTGCTGAAATATGCCACGAGAAAACAAACTGCAGCTTTAGGAGGGCACAAAACAAGCCCATGTCACTTGTCATGCATCCCCTCAATGTCCATCTCCAAGTAGATGGGAGGGGAAGCTGCTGAATCCTGGGCAGTATCTAAAGTCTGGAAAATACTTGCAGATTTTCTTCTCATTTGCCTAGACTAAGCTGCTTTCATAGAAACTAAATATAGTGGATCTTAATCTACAACACTGTGAAAAAGTCAGTCAAGTCCTGACAGTGTAAACCAAATGAAATAGATTTTTTTTCAAGTATAATGTAGTTTAGAGAAACAGATGTTACCACCTTCTGGCAGAGAAAAAAAGCCACGTTTTCAGGCAAAACAGCGTCTTAATACACATTGAAGAGCCTGCACAGTGGAATACTTGTTGGAATCCAGAAAAGTCCAATTTGTGAAAGCAAGTAATTGCCTACAGCTCTCTTTTGAGATGTAGAAGAAAAGAAGAAAGCCACTGAAGAACACACCCTTCTATGCTCAGCAGTGTCTGCAGTGCTACATTCTCATTATGCCAGGCACCACACAGAGAGCAGCTTGTAGAAGACTGAAGACTGTGAGGAGATCTGCTGCTGTTACATATATTCACAAAACCAGAACAGCTGCTCTGGTTTGAGCTAACCCTATTCACCTTAATCCAATTTATACTTAGAAAAAGCTGCCCTCATTCAAGCTTCCATGTCACACAATCCAACTGTATTTTGATAGAATTGTTGAGGTGGGAATGAGACTCTTGAGATCCTTTAGTTCAACCCCTGCTCAAGAAGGGTCAGCTGGAGTGGGTTGCAAAGGACTGTGTCCAGTCAGGCTTTGAATATCTCCAAGAATCACAGCTCCAGAATGTCTCTGGGCCACCCACACAGTAAAACAGTGGTTTCTGATGGAATTTTCTGTTTCAGTTTTGCCCAGTTCTTCTTGTCCTACCACTAAGTAATACTGAGGATAGTCTGCCTCTGTCTTCTTCACTCTCCATCAGATACTCATACATTGATGAGATCTTCCCAAGCATTCTCTTCTGGCTGGTAAGCCAAAGCTCTTTCACAGCCTTTTCTCATGTGGAAAAAGCTCTGGCCCCTTGGTCATCTCTGTGGCCTTTAGCTGGACTCCCTCCAGTATGGCTCTGTCTCTCTTCTCTTGGCCCAGCACCAGACACCTCTCTCCAGATGCAGTTTTGCCAGTGCTGGGCAGAGGAGGAGCACCCTGCTGTCCACCTGCACTCCCAGGTTCTTGTCTGCAGAACTGCCTTCCAGCATGATCTCTCATTTGAGCTCGTGAACTCACATGAGCACAGGAGAGTGAGTCCTCTTTTCTTGCAGAGACCACACATGCCCAGAAGATGTGCCTGTGTCACATTGGGATAATGGCACAGGAAGGCTGGACTAGCAAGTACTGGCATTCATTCATTGTCCTTGAGATATTTGGTACAATTTAATTTCCTCCAAAGAATGGCAGGGAAGAGTTGGAAATCTTTTCAATGCAACTAAAACTGGCTCATCCTCTCTCAAAACTGACACACTATTCCCATGGTCTTCTGTATAAACTACTCTTTCCAGGGAGACAGAGAACACCTGGCTGTCCACATGCCTGGTTTACATGCAGTAATGGGAGTTCTTGATTCAGAAGCTGAGAAAATGCCTTGAAATTTCCAACAACAATTGAAACCACCTACGATCTCAACCTGGGAACCCTCAAAAGGCTGCATTTAAGCAAAAAAACTTCCTTGGTTGGTATGGCATTATGCCCATGTGCTTATTTGCTGTGCTTCAGACTCAGAAGCAGCATCAGGCTGAAAACATCCATTACTGACAAAGGACAAAAAGCAGGATTAGTCACATTTGAGCATCTGCTTCCACCCCTTCTTAAACCTTGAGAGCCTTTGAGTACTTGCCGAATTGTTTCTCCTTTCATTTTTATACAAGTCATTGCTGATTCACAGAGGTGGCAGAGGAAAATAATGAGGGAAGCACACATGTTGCAATACTAAAAAAGACATATTAGTGTAAACAGCCCAGCTGGAAAATACAAACAACAGAAACATTATAAAACAGTTTGATCTTAAGTTTCCAGTTGAGCTATGTGCATCCTCCCACACACTCACAGCACTCACCCTCCAGGACTGTTCGGAACTAATTTGCAATCCACCACATGCCATGAGGGTCTGAGTCCATGCTACATGACCCATGTGCATGAAACTCAACAGCAATCCTTTATTTCATTTTATCCAAGAGAGAAATCTGTGCTTTCTCTGCATACTGGTTGTGCTGAGCCAGAGACAAACAAGGTGGAGCATTTTAGAGTGGCTTCCTGCTAATGAGCTAATGTTTCCAAAGTGGGCTCAGGCAGATGCAGCTATAAAAGTACTGTAATTCCAATTCATTGGCCTCTAGTAGAAATGAAGCAATGAATAAGACAGCTGCTTAAGAGTGATCCAGGAAAGAAAATTATGATTAACATTTGTCTTATTGCCTTAATATCTTCCTTTTTTCGTTATACAAGGCAATACGTGTGTTCAACGTAGCATTCAAAGAAAATATTTCATTACTCATGTTTCTTCAATCTACAAAGCTAAATATCATCTACATCAAACAAATGTGTTCCTGACCTACTGAGGCGTGTGGATATGCAATGAGCCCGTTTCCTCTCCCTTCAGTATAGCTCTAGTGTTGAAATGATCACACTTTCCACACCAAGTCCTTTGAACCTTTAACTTCATATGACATCCAAAGCAATTTCTGCATGATCTAAACTGAATTTGTAAAATTTGCCATCATTCCTCATCCCCCTCATATAACTGAGTTGTTTGATCAACACGCCATGAAATAGCTACAATAAACCATCGACCCACTTGGCAGTAACCAGTGGGCTGAGCAAGGAAACTTCCCCGTGCCTTAGTGCTGAGGGACGTGCTTCATCTGCTGGTTACAGTCACATGTAGCAATTTTTCAGTGCATCAGTCATGGCCTGTACTGGGGCCACAGGTTCTCCAGGGAATTAGCTCTGCCTTCCAGGAGCAGCAGCCTCGGAGCACCAGGCAGCTCGTAGCACTCCATAACGTCCAGAGCTCTGCAGTCACACAAGTCAGGCTCCCGTGCAGCAGCCAGTGCACAGAGACACTCCTTCTGGAGACAGGCTTGCTTCAGCCTTCTGATTCATCTGGCATCCTACCCAAATTCCTCAGCTGCTACAGCTGAGGGAAGAAAAGCACAGAAACGCCACTCTCCAGCAGTAGAAATGGAGACCGGAATTCAGGCAAGTCCCATTCCCTAAATGAAGCAGAGAGAAATGCAATCCTTTCTTCTAAAAGAATAGCTGCTCCATCAAACACTTATTTTGGCTTATTTTCTTAAGGCAGCGAGGCTTCTTTGAACCTTCTGAGACAAGCTGCATACACTCTGCGCCCTTGCTAGATAATCTGAGTTAACACATGCTCACAGCAAAACCTTTTTTGCAGCCACTTATTTATTTCCCTTATGCGGTATAAGCAAAAATGTGAGGCCACTGTTTGGCAACATTTTTACTTTCCAAGACAGTTTCAGATATAAACTCTAAAAAAGAACATGATCATATTTTACCAAGTGTCCTGCCCTGGCATCAAAGGCATCACCTGGATCCACACAAGCCCTTCACTTAAATTGTCAGTAGATAAAGCAAAGTGAATAGGTGTAGCACTTCTACATATATAGATTCCCCTAATGTTTGGACAGGTTGGTAAATACTAATTTTGTTAGAGGAGCCGTGCATTTCCATGTTCCACCCTCTTACACCCACAAATATGCCATTATCACTAATTACAGTCTTTCCAGGCTCTCCCTTTCCTCTATATTTAGCAGAGGGACCTGTTTCTCTTCTTCTAACCAAGTTACGTTTGGATTTTGCTTCTTCCAGGCTTCTTGCTTGAAGTTTTGCAGCTGTCACTCCTTAATTGTTCTATCCCTAGAGGCTTTCGTGTGGTGTGTGACAGATCCATCTGCAGACTCCACCATCTCCCTGTGCCCCACCAGAGCTGACTGAGACATCTGTGTCCCTGGGCCACGTCCTCTGCTCCTCTGGAGAGCTGCTGTCCTCACGCAGCCCGCCTTCTGAGCATCTAAACAAAGCCAAGGCCAACGAGTCCTCCTACAGCCTGCTCAGGGCTCTACACCACATTCCATGATACATGCTCTGAGGTTGAAAAGTCTCAGGAAGAGGCCTTCGGTGCCCACTTCTACAAATGGAAAAAAAATCAAATAGAAAAGGGAAAGGGGAATATAACAAGGGATTTTGAAGAATCCAATCTGATCATCTGCAACAAAAATTAAACTTCACATGCAATCAGCACCCTGTGACCAGTATTTGAATTAGAAGTTTCTGAGTTATTTGTCAGATCAATCCCTGTAAGAGAAAACAACAGGTTTTTTCTGACATTTTTGTATTGCAAACAATTTTTATTATATTCCTCCATGTATTCCAACAGCTGTGCTAGCAATGCCCTTGGTAATAGACTTCAGAGTCTCCAGTTTGTTTGTGTCTGCTATATTTAGGTTTGTTGTTCAAACCTCTTGATCTGACTATTGGCATGACTCATCAATTGTTGGCAGCATATTATTATAACTAATCAGCATCTTACAATTAGAGACAATGGCTTCTAAATAAAATTGTTGACTGGAATCCTTTTTGAGCCCGTCAGCAGTGGCCATTAGAGAAAAAGTTTTACCATTTCTAATTTTGTGTTATTGATCCAAAAATGCTAGAGATAAAACACTGCTGGAATACTTCCTGGAGATTATGTCAATACACACTGAGTATTAATACAATAACTTTTAAGAAGCCAGACACAATGATTCATCCGTTTTAACACATGCCTGGGCTGTGCAATTACCTTTTATGATTTCCTTATCATTATTTACACTAACTGAAAATCTTACCTTTCTCCCAAAATACTAATTTTAAGTTTTTATAGGAAAATCTATTCCAGCCTGAGCAACAGTTTTCCAAGTCATTTCTTCAAATGTCCAGATCTAATAGACTTTGCAACCATGCAAACCTGTACGTGTATGAGGTCTATGACTGGCATTTTTGGCAAGTTCCCCTGTACTGCAATTTTCTCTTGGTCCAACTTCACAACAGAGATCAGTCAATGCAATCTCTGGATTTTACTGTGTGTGGAATGTCTGCCCAACATAGCCTGTGAGGAGATTGGAGTGACACTCTACACTGGTGGAAGCCGTGGTGCTTGGGGAGAGGCAGCAGCTTCCAGCTTTGGGCACGCTCTGGAGTCAGGTCAGCCAGGAGCCCTGCCTTCTTTTAGGGATTACACACTGCTTGTTGGCTGCTGAGTGGCATCCAAGAGGCAATATTCCAGCTTCCAGCCCTGTTTGTGGGCAGGTTTCACCTATAATTTGGCAAGGCAAATCGTTATCTGGCACACCAAAAAGGCTGCTGACTCCAGGTAGAAGCTATTTTAAAATGCTTTTATGCCAGAATACATTTTCCTCATTTCCATTTATCCCAGGGAATAATTTGACCAAAGAAAAATATATCTCCCTAATATCTTTCCAGAAGAATTTAAATGGGAAGCAAGCCAGCATCTTCACAAGCAAATCTTTGCAAGCCCAGCACACCAGCAGTACCTTCAGAGTGCCAGTGAAATTTACATCCTCCCCAACAAGGCAGGAAACCTCCAAAAAACCCTGTCGAAATTCTATGAAATCTAATTTTTGAACAGTTCATTTTCAACAGCATTGATTATTAATCATTTTAGCTCATACTCATACAGAAGTTGCTATTTGTCAGCTCATATGGTATTAACTTCATCTACAAGCATTCCTGGAACCCTGTGATACCATGACAAGCCAGGGCTACCTGGACACTTCACAACAGCATCTGTCTGCAGATCAGCCTCCCCAGGCCAGTGTCCTGAGCACAATAATGCTCAAATGACAGCACAAAAACAGTAAGAACACAGAACCTGGGGCTTTTTTCCTCTTTTTTCCCTCCCCGCCCACCCCTTCAAACTATGTAATTTAAGCTCTGTTTTTACTCCAATCCCTGGTGATTTTACAAAACTCAGCAGGAGGCTGATAAAAAATGGTGCAGATCAATCCTGGACCTACCCTGCTGCAAGACACAGGAGTAAGAATTATGACATATTACTCAGGAGATTATCTTCCCAAGGGTCTCACGTTCCAGTGCCACTCCTGTGAGAGTCTGAACATCTTATCTGAGACACTCAACAGCCTCTGGAATACATCTATACACTATGGAAAATTTGTCCCTCCTTCCCACATTTGAAGTTAGGGAAAGGAAACAGAATGGACATGCTTGATGTGCAGGAAAAATACATCATGTTAGTCTCCACAAATGGCAGATTCTAGGAACACACACTTCGGCTGGTAAGATAGGATTTAAAAGAGCTAATAAAAAAACACCCAGGATGACAGTAAATGGACCTATTTGAAGTCCTAAAAAAGCAGAAAACTGGTAAGCAGGTTCAGACTTTGGTCCAAAAATTGCTGGACCGAGTTCACAGTGACAGAACACTGAACAGCAGGATTCACAACAGCAGCATCAATTTTATTCTGAAAGGCTTTCCTGTTACTCATTTACCAGGACTATCAGCCAGATCCCAAGCCATGACTACAAGTGTGACATCAAATTGAGTTTTCATATGTCAGACTTTATCTTTCACAGAAGCTCCTTCCTTGGCTTTTCTATGCAGCCGTCACAGCCACATCATGAGAACAGTGACACACACAGATTTATCAGTTCCTCAGCCTTTTGCAGGATCCCACACTTGTACAGTTGCTATTTCCATTCTGAGCCCAAACCCATCACTTCTCCACACCATATTTTCCTCTTGCTTTTCTCCTGAGTTCCAAAGGAGATGGGAGGAAGGAAGATCATCTCTTCCAAGACATCCTCTTTCCAAGGAAGGCTAAATTGTTTGGATGTGGGCAGCGTGGGCAGTTCCTCAGACTGAACAGTTTCCTTGATGCATACATGACAGCACAGGATGAGCAACTAAGTGCTGGAAATGAATAAATAATTCAGTAGGAGAGATGGCAAGTGTGCTATTCACTAAGATTAATTTTATTATGAAAGAAAAAGTTCACAAGAGAAATGTTCTTGGAGGGTAGATTTTCTACCAGCCAGTGATTTGTGCAAGGACTGCATTGGTTAACTTGTATTTTAGAGCTGTTGACAAAAATGGCTCCTTAATGTGCCTGGTTGCATGTTCACATTTCTGAAATGCTGCACTGCTGCCATGAGCACCACTCAGGGGGTTCATCATGTCCTGTACAACATCAGCCACCTACCAGGCTGCCTTGAGCTCAGAGATCATTCTGCTAAGCTTAGGGAGAGGTAATAGCTGTTACAGATTCAAGCCTAAACAAATCAAGTTAAGAGATTTGTTTCCTTGGTAAGGGAGGAGATTTTAAATCAGACTTTTACAGGTAGCAAACTTCTGTTGAAACCCAAATATGTGCATCAGAGAACATCACCTCATGACACTATTGGCCTCTAAAGAACTTTTCTGTAATTTCCAGTGAGCTTTAATATGTTCGTGGGGAATAAATCTCAGCTGCTGACACGTTTAACTTTTCTGCTACTGACCCCGGTGAGAAAATGCAACAGAACATCTGAAAGGGTTCAGAACTGCACATGGAAAATTCATTTCTCTTCCCATTTCCACCTGTCTGTGCATTGTGCAGTCTCTTCTGACTGCACTAGATACAAGGCATTGCAAATCCTGGCCTGATTTCCACCTTGGGTACAGCAACACAAACCCGAACTATTGTATCAATGAAGTTGGTTTACTTTGAGAAGCAGCTCCACTTTTAGGCCTCTAAAGAATTACCAAAGTATGGAGTATTTTCAATTTCTAGCAGAGATAGATTAACTCCTGAAAGTTTACATAGGTTAGCTTGCTCAAGATCCTCCTTTATCTCTTTCTTTCAGTAATTACTGGTCTCCCTGGAAGAAAGATTTTGAGGGCCAGTAATTCCAGTCAGGTTAATTAATTTGTGTCAGGTCTTTATCAAGAAGCAGCAATAAAGTCTCTGCATTTACACTACTGAAATGATTTTATTCATTATATCTTTACAGTTTTAGGTGAATATAAGGCGTTAAATTTTAGTGGTTAGAACTTTCAGACTGAACATGCCTAATCTATCCAAACAAGAGGCTAGTGCCAAAGGGGTGGTCTGGCTCCCCAAATGTACCTCTTGCTGCCTAAATACTCGCACTGTTTCCCATCGACTGGATTGAACGGTCAGGTGGCTGCAGTGCAAACCTTTGATCCAGCCAGAAAAATAACACCTCCCTAAACTACCCATCATTAGATTGGCGTGAACTCAGCTGTCAGTTTCCTGACAAGCAGACAAGATGAATTTTGGATTTGATGCCCAGTGCAAGGAAGCAGCTGGGAGACTGGTACAGCCTCTTTTAAAATTCAGTCCCTACACAGCTGAGTTTAAACTACTGTTTTGTGTTGTGGCAAGTCACAACATGGGGAAGCAGTGGGAGGGAGTAGGTAAAACAGGAGGATGAACAAATCTTGGTGAGCTGCTTAGTACAGGGAGAGATGAAACTGCTTGATAAAAATGTGCCTCAGAGATTGGTCTTTGCTGAAGGTGCAGCAAGGCAAGTAAACTGAGCAACCAGAATGCTCCATGGGCGAAGTTGTTCTTGCTCATCAACCTTTACTGCACAGTTCCTTTGGCCTAAGAGATTTAAATGAAATAAAAACACTGGAGAGTACACCTACATCTTGAGTATTACCATGGAATAGATCACAATTGCACTTTATGTGTCAGAAATTCTAAATTAAAAGAAACTCCAGCATTTTTAAAATGAAAAATTAGCAACTTCTGTATCACACAGTCAAGTGAAATGGCATATCTTGCCATAAATATGCAGAATTTTGAAACAGAACAGATATTCTCCTAGGTGAACATCAGAAGTGAGAAGCCATCACTTGATCACAGAGACAAATACCCCAGTGCTTCAGATTCAAGCTTATTCACACTCCACCTGAGTACCTTTATCTTCTCTACTGAAAAAGCTTTTTTTGCTTTTCATGAAAAGGGATGAGGAGAGGTCGATTATAACTGAATTAAAGATGATACTTGACAATGAAAATTATGTCAAGAACCAAAAGAAATCACCTGTTAACAGGGAAAAGAAACCTCACCACATCTGTACTTTAACATCTTAGTGACTTCACCTGTTCCCCTAAAGAATTTCTTTCTGCTAATACAAAGTAGCCCAGGACTCTCTTCAGTTTTTCTTGCCTGCTGGTACAAATGTACTCCATGCAGAGAACAGTCTTTGGAAAACATATATGATGGAAGGCCAGATCTAAACATTCTGGAGGGCTTTCAGTTCCTGAGGAAGATATTTATGAGCCTGGTATTTGCTTGAACTGCTTTGAGGCCTGGTGTGACACAGGATAGGAGAGGGTAGGTCTGCAGGACATCACTCTGATGTGCAGCAAGACAGTGATGAACTTGTTTTAGCCTCTGGAACTCAGTGTGAAGCAAACATCTCAGTCTTATCAGGCAAGACAGCAGCAGTGACTGTTACCTGCCTTTGTTACAGTTTTATCGTGTGGCACTGTACGACTTTTGAATTCAGCATTTCTATTGCTGTTCTCTATAAGGAGCTCACCTAGGGCATCTAATTCCCAGCTTTGAATCCAACAGAGCTGTTCTGGCAGCACAAAGGCTGTATTAGCCTCTAGGTAAGTGCTTTCCAACATGACCTTGGTTGGAGCTCCTATTTATTTATTTCACAGTCAATAGAAACACTCTATCCTACCAATTCAGTTTAGTACAGGTGCAACTTTAGTTTCCTCATTCCTCTAATCTATGCATATCCATTTCTATGCTAATTTGACTTTTCACTGTTCCTTAACCACAAGCAGCAGCCTCTCATAAATTTCTTATTCTGTTATTTACTCATCTGCATTCAAATGTTGTCTTGTGACCAGAATACCCTCAAAGTCTTTCAATGACTACTACTAGTTTTTCCATTTGTTTACAAGCATTACTCTTCTCAGAGTTATTCCAGGAAGGCATACATTAATATATGATCTCATTGCTACAGAGGATAAGGAACAGGAATCCTGTGCAAGTGCACTTCCATTCAGCCCTACTGCAATTACTGGGCAAAACGAGCAGACAACTATGAGAAAGGCATCTGCTGTTCATTTTTTTTAATGTAAAAGCACTTTTTTAGAAGTAAGATGATCTCCAAGTAGGGAGGTCTGCTCCAAATGCCTGCTCTCGTTACATGCTCTCTTAGCCTTTCTTCACTACCAATGGTCTAGTTTTCCAAGCACTGGTATGACAGTCGGTCCTGAGAAAGCACCATTCACCTCACCAGTTCAAACCATTGGTTAATCCAGCCCAGTAACCTCCCTGCAACAACAGCCAGCTCCTCCTGCTGCAGACACATGAAGAATAGAACAGCTTTGCCACCTGATGTCAGCCAGTCCTCATGCATTCCCTCCCAGGCTCCCAGCTGCAGCCTTGCAGTGTCCACAGAGCAGCCCAGCCCTCCCTGCTGAACACCCTCCCCCACAATCCCTAGTCTCTTCCAGGCACAGAGGTGTTAGTCGGGAGGACACCCTCCTCCCTGCATTCCAAGGTCACCCTTCTCCAAATGCCTTTAGCCAACACCAACCCACAGCACCCAGCTCTCCTCCTTGCCCAGCCAGGCAGCCCCTAACTGCAGAAGCGGGGCAGGGGACACAGCCAAGCCCCCTCACTAGTGCACTGCTTTCCTACTTAGAGCCACCAGAGAACTGGGACAGGCCAGCACTGTTTGCAATGGCACACGCAGCTGGAGCTCAGACAGACCTCATTAGGCACTGACAAATCCGCCTTTAGAGCTGAAAGTGAAGCTCAAACACTAAAGCAGCTCTAGAAATGCATCTTCAGACACTCTGGGCAAATTCTTAATTTACCCAGGATTTTAAAGAGCATTACAAGCATCCTACTCAACATGCCAAGGCACTGTGAAAGATTTCTTGTGGACCTTTTGATTAGTTGAAACTTCCTTTATTATTCAGTAAAAGATTCAGATACTTGTTTTCCAGATTCTGCCACTGTAATTATAGATTCACTTTGCTTACTGAGGTGCAGGAGGAGACATGTAAGGGATATAACCAGACCAGGACAAGCATGACACATGCCACTTTAGACTTATATCCAGAAAGGACACATCCCTGCATTCTTCTAAAAGAGCCTCAGTCTTCGCTTCAGAGGCATTTCTGAACGTTAGGTAAAGAAATGCTCTCTGGCCTTTTCTGCATTGACTGAGGAGCCTGCATGTTCTGAGCTGCAGAGGACACTGAAAGGGCATCCCAGCTCCCATCTGACACACCAGCCCGCTGCTGTTTGTGGCATCTTTCATTTTCCTCTTCCCACAGCCATTGCAAAGGCAGGTTCCCTCCCATGCCTAACCTGATTTCCTTTTCCAATTGCAAGCAACTTGATCTTTTACCTCTTTCTCCAGTTGTTTGACATTCTTAATGTGCCCTTTATATGAGACCGATCAGTCTCATAACTGATGTGCCAGCAAGATTTAAAATAACACTTGTATTTAAACCTGTTACATTCTGCTCCTTAATAATGCTCTTCAGCAAGCAGCTTAGGACAGCAGAGACAAGGCTAAGGAGTTTCCTAGAGAAAACCAAAATGGATAAGCAAGAAAAAGAGAGGGAGAACAGTTATGTAGAAATCCCACGGCAATCAGAAAGTTCCTTGCATCAGAGTATCATGTTTCTACCAATAATAAAATGTCAAAGAAAGGAAAAAAAATTATATATCTTCAGTTTGTGTTACAAATGTGCATGGAAGAACCTTTTCTTCATTTTCCTATACCCATGTCTGTAGAAATGAAGGCAGAAATCAGATGTATCTATTCACTCATAAGTAGCTGGGCATCCGCATTCTTGGTTACACATCCATCAGTGCCTAAATTTTCATATCATAGCTGATTAGCCAGCACTACATTATGTTGAAGGAAATACTGCTTCCCTGAAAATGGCTATTTAAATTTAATGGTAACTGTTTTATATCCCAGGGGTATTATCACTATTGCAGTCAGATTTCTGCAATTAATTAGTTCATCGTCTGCCCTGGATGATGAGGTGGCGCTTCTCCATGGCAACATCGATTTGTGAAATTTAGTTTCAGAAAGAGAAGAAACCCACAAACCCTCAGATTTCAGCTGCAGCAGCAGCAAGAGCGCTCAGGCTGCAAATCCTACGAGACAGGAGCTGTTTATCCAACTTGTGCTGTGTTTCAGAGCCTGGCAGCCTGAGCGCTGCCCAGCGCTTCACTGGCCCTCTGCTAGCGCCTTGCAGCTCATTAGTGTTGACTCATTATTTCAGACATGTGAAAAAGCCAGCCAACAGGAAGGGATAGAACTTTTCAGGTCCCATCCTCGTCTAAGCAGCTGAGCTACTGGGGAAGGGCCATTTAATTTTCGCCCCTTTTCCGGAGGACTTGTTTTAAAACGTTCCCATTGTTTGGCTCGACCACGCCCCTTACACCAAATACTTTGCAGTAATAAGAAGAAAAAGCACCTAGGCTTTAGACTGTTTTCTATGTTGGAAGATCCTAAGACAGTGTGTAGATTTGGTGAAACACATGCAAGGCATCCAATAACTTGCCCAGCACTTATATCCTCTGAGTTGCAGAACAATAGAGGCTTAGCAGACATCAAAGCTGCCACAAAGCATTAAACTTACATAGCAAAAGCAGACAGAATTACCACGACTCAACCTGGGTTGTAAAGAGTTATTAATGTTGAAAAAGTCAAAAGTTGCAAATACTTCCTCATTACTTCAATAAATTGGGCACCTATTGCTATTTTGTAAGAAGACACAAAACCTCAGGAGAATTAATAAGTAATATGAAAATACTATGGAGTCAAAAAAGCCAATCCCAAATTTTCCATACAACTCCCTTGTATGTGGTTGCTAAACTTCAGGATTAATAACAGGATTAATGTTCTGGTCTGGCTCTGAACATCCCCTACGGACGATTTGCTGTTTTGAAAAATTAACTGGAGCAGGGACAAAAGCTTTGCTTTCTGTCCGCCAAGTGGCTTAATGAGGGTGGTTAAATTCTTTAGCCTGTCTAGCAAACACCTCATTATTTGTACAAAATAACAGAGCCCCACCAGACAAAACCTTCCCATTTCAAGAGTGCTCCTTGTGGCTCGTCTACTGCCCCTGCCAGGGAGAGTCACAGGAACCCCGCAGTCCCTGGAAGCACTGACTGACCCCTGGATCTTCACTGGATGTACCTCTACTGTGAAAAATGCTGAGGGTGGAGAGGGTCATTTAGACCCCCTGTGCACTGTTAAAAGCAGGGCCTTCTGAGTGAGTTAAAGAACACAGTTTCAGATGCTGCTGCATGCTCTTGAAGCAGCGTCTCCTCCAAAGACACCATTGCTGTTAGAAACACCAGCTTTCCATCCCCACTGCTGGTGAACAAAGTATCTATTTGTATAGATCTAGTATCATAGAACTATGATCTATTCCAAATACACAACCATCCAGGCTTCAAAAGCAGCACAAATCACCGAGTAAGCCCCTGGCAGCAGGTGCCCTGCAGGCCACAAAAGAATGTTGGGTGGGGGCAAACAGGCAATTTCAGTTCCAGCTATGCCTGACTTCAGGTGCTCTCTACTGAACCAGCAGATTCCAGGCAGCGACATGAGCGAGGGCCAGAGAGCTCACAGCACTAAATGGTAGGATTTCAAGTGCACTACAACTCTGCTCTGCAGGACTTCCTGGCCACTCTGATGGAATTAATTTCATCCTAATGCCTCATTGTTCATATTATGTGTCCTCCTCCTCCAAATATAGCCTTTAAAATAATTAAAGCCAGGTTAATTACTCTGTCAGCCACTGGGAACACTTACAATGCCACCACATGTGGCAAAGGGACCCCATGCAGCTAAAGAACCTCATACTGTTTCCCATGTGTCTGGATGGGGAAAAAACCACAAACCATCCTCTTTTTCATTTTAATAAATAAACTAACTAAAGCACGGATGCTATGTGTGAGATTCGATGGGGTACCTGGTATGAGATTTAAAAACCAAAGTTACAAGTGCTCACAACAAAGCCAGCCAGCTCACAACAGGCCAGCCAAGGGCTCAGGAACTTTTATGGGGTTACATGCAATAGTCTGGCATTGCCTACAGAGAGCTGAACGTCCTTAACCCAGCCCTGTGAAGGGCAAGGGAGAAATACAGCTGCTGGAAGGAAGAATTCAAACTGAAGACAATTCACCGTAAGAGCAAATACTATGGATTTACCAACTACACCTGTAAGCTGGAAATAGGGATATCCCAGCCAGCACAGGCACCACGTGTTTAAACAGCCTTCCACAAAACAACAGCTTTACACATGAAGCAATGCCAGTCAGTGAAAGTGAATATACAAGCAACTAGAAGTGACAGTAGGGTAGCTTACTTTCACAGCCTGAGATATCCTTCTAGTCTTAGTTTTAAGTTCTTAAGTACTCCATATGTCCCAGCAGATTTACTGGGACGTTTTTCACATACCTCCCCCAGACACCAGTGTCTCAGAGCTCAAGCATTTAACATCAGGGAAGCAGTTCACGCTCTAGGCTTTTGATCTACCCATCATCTAAACCAGAGAGATGAAAGCATTTCTGCTCTCTGGGAAGCACAGCTACTACTTACTTAGGATTTCTACAGATAAAATATCTGGAACTACACAAAAAAATTTCAAAGTCACAGTAAGCACTTTGTAAGGCTGGAAAGGTACATAGTGCAACATCTGCTACACCCAAAGCAACAAGTAGCCCATGTTCTCTCTGATTTCTTTTACAGCTTGGGCAATTCAGCAGCCATGCTTTCATTTGCTGCTGTCAGTTCAGACGGCATTTGTCCCCAGGTTCATAAATGTTACCTAAGTGAGTTTCCAACAGAAGTCTGCTTGGATGTTTAACTAGCAATCTAAAACCAATCCTTGTCCCTCTTTTCCTGTTCATCACATCATTCACAAGCTTGTTTGCACTTTCACTTTCAGACAGCCTCAGTAAAGTCTGGGAACAGGCATTTTCCACTGCTAGCATTACAATTGGGATGAAGACGTCTCCTTAGACTGAGCCACTCATCCAGAGCAGCAAACTGCACCTTTTACTCTTTCCTTGCTGGTCAAAACTCGTGTTTTCAGAAACTGCAAAATGGATTAACAGTTAAGAAAAGAATAAAAAGCACGGTTTAAAATTCTACACTTTCATAGTGGACCACTCTTTCCCCTTGACATAATTATTTATGAAGCCAAATAATATACAGTTTGCTCCCCAACTCCATCATGCTGCTTTCAGGGGTTGTTTCCTGGGACTTAGGGCATGTTTGTTCTTTTTTACTAGACTTTGCACAAAGAGATACATCAGTCTTCATTCTGAGAAATAGTGAGCCATGTCCTTTTCCACTCATAACCCTTGGACTTCCTTTTCCAAAAACCTGAATTTGGGTGTTCCAGTGACTCTGAGAGGAAAATCCACCTGTGACTTAACCTAAAGCAGATTATATCCAAGTTCTGCCAATAGGGGAGGATACATGCAGGACAGCAGAATTACCTGGATCAGGCTGCTTTGCCTTTCAAGTACCTCCACCTTCCATATCTGAACACAATAATCAGGTAGATTCAGAGATAGTACTGTGAAAGATGATTTTATTGTACACAGAGTTTAATAAGCCAGCAAGTTAGAGACAGCTTCCTGAACACTGGGAAAAGTTGGGTAAAATGTCTAAGTTACAAATTAATTACCCAAGATGTATGAGAAAGGTAAAGACCAATTATACCATTCAATACATATATTTAGTAGAAACTATCCCTGTTATGAAGCTACACGTTGCAATAAGCCAAGCTATGTGATCACTTGCTAAAGTGATTCTGTCCTTACAACAGAATTATGAAGAAATAAGGGCAATAAATGACATCATTGCTCCTTTTTCGATCTACAAATAATGATTTATTTTTATTGTTTTGAAATACAATATTTTAGCTGGAGCAGATCTCTGGAGATATTTAAGTAATATTAAAGGCACTGTAAGAGACCAAGCTTGTAGTGCAGCTACACCTACTACAACTGCTGGTTTGGTGGTAACCTTTGATTCATCACCATGGCAGCAAAGAATGAACCATGCCCCTGCAGTGTGACAAGTAAACCACAAACCCACAGTGTGACCAAACACACAAAGAAAATCTTCCCTTTATAAGAGAGTCAACATTTTTATCAATGTTGAAGTTTAGTGACCACTACCCATCAAAACTATTATGCACAGCACACGTGCATCAAACCAGGTGTACGGCAGGATACAGTTCCTCAGTTGGAGAAGCTCAAGCTGATTCATACATTAAAAAATGCAGGAACTGGGAAAGCACAGAGCAAGTGTTGGCCTCCTCAGGAAAACATCTGGGTGTGCCCTGGTCAGCAGGCCAAGGGAAAAGGCCAGTTTCACTCTCTGCTTGTGAAGCCCCTCCTGCAGCACTCTGTCTACCTCAGCCCTTCCAATACAAGACAGAAATTGGCAAGTCTCTTGGAGTGACTGTGGGTGACAAAAAATCCCAGACTTCTTAAACAAAGCAAGCATACAGTTGAAGCTAAAGTAGGACACTTTTTTTTTTAGAGAACCTTCTCCTCATTTGTAAATTCACACCATCAGTTCAGTCTCTGGAGTCTATTCTGGCACCATATATCATTCTATCTGAGAAAAGCATCCCATCAGTTTCTCCTCTGTTCACTGAGATGATTATCATTATATTTTAAGCAATTCCTTAAGCACTTGGGGCATCTTTCGTCACTCGGAACTGCGAGCAACTGCAAAAGCAGTAGTGCTTTAATTGCACTCACACTCCATATGGTTTAGCTTCAAAGGCACAGGAGCAGCCTGCCAGGGCTGACAGCTCATCCTGGCGTTCAGCAGGGATGTGTGGGGTGCACAGGTCACATTCAGTGTGGCTCACCCTGGCGACACACTAACTAAATCACCTGCTAAGCCATCAGCTTCAGACAGAGACACTGCGCTGTCTCACAGCTTCCATACCTGTGACAGACCACACCACACCACACCGAGGAGCACATTTCTGGGCACAAAGACTCCCTTGCAGTACCATTTGCAGCTGCTGAAGGTGTCTCATCCCAATGTAAAAGGATTTTCTTTCCTCAGTTCACTCCTGCATACCAAGGTGCACTCACATAAATGGGGACAAGGGGCATTATCAACAAATATGTAATTAAAGGGAGATCTATTCTCTGACTAGACTGCAATTTTCATTTACCAAAAAAATCCCCCTTAATTAATAGGAAATACTATAGCTGAATAAATTTCTGAGACACAGCTATTAAGGGCAAAGACATGACTGATGGAGGATACTGATGAAGAACACAAACTTGATACAGCACAGAAATAAACCTAAAATTTACTCCTGCTGCAAGATATTTTTCTCCTGGTAATCTGATATGCAGAATTTGCAGAAGACCACAAAATGCAACTAGGTTTCACTTCACAATAAAACCATGCACCTTCAGATTTCACAAAGGCTGAATGGAAGTGCAGGTTCTCTTGAAAAATTTCAGTATCAGCTCAAATTAGAATTTAATCTATGTTTTTTCCAAGGTTTGCGATTTGGGAAACAAAGAAGTGCTTCAGTTTCATCTAAGCAACTTCACTATACATAGAGTGCTCTCTCAAAAAGGAAAAAGTAGGAAAAAGCTGTTTGAAAAGAGAAAATTCAATTGAAGGGGCAGAGCAGCATTGCAACATGAGGGTCACATCATGTTATATTCCTCTGTATCTTCCAGCTGCCTGCACAAATGTTAAGCTGCTCAGTAAGTACACCAGGCAATCACAGACCTAATGAGGGCAGCAGCAGTGACCACCAGCTTTCTTTGGTAACCGCCTGTACAGGCCTAAGGGGAAGCACAATCACTTTGTCCTGACATTTATTGTTTTAATTGAAGAGACATAAAACCTATTATAGGCAGCCCCCTGTGTTCACTGAACATATTTTGTGAACAAGAAGCATTTCAGTAACAGCGAAGCATTCATAGAGGGAAACACACAAAAAGGTACCTTTGACACTTTTTGCCTAAACAAAAGACTTCAGTTTGGGCACTCACCCAAGGCAGGGGAGATCCAAACAGCAGGACAAGCAGTGCACCTGTATTAATGTACCAATCGCTCAGAGTTAAATACATTTTACACCCAGGTCGAACTTTATCCCTTCACTAGCTGACTTCAAATGGTGAGTTTCTGGAACTTCAGCCTTATGGAAGAGCTGGCCCTGCTACCCTGAGGCTGTATAAATTTCCAAAATGTTTCAGTCTTCTGCATTTACAAAACCAGTGCGTGCTTATCTTGGTATTAGAGTCAAACATGCATGAAAAAAAAATTGAGACACAACACTGTTCTTTTAATTTATAGGAACATCCAGTTTTGAAGACAGTTATTTGACAGTTTTCAAAGTACTCAAGAACATTTCTAATGAAGAGAGCCTGATTATATTTTAATTATTTCCTGTAGCTAATCAGGGTGAGATACAAGCCCTTAATACAAGGGAAGCTATCTTGAGATAGGGTGAGTGCTATCCAGATGCACAGCAGTCCTCAACAATCACTATTCCCTTCAGCCTTATTTTTTCAGTGCTCCAGTAAACAAGTGGGACTTCAGTGGCAGCCCTTGAAATGGTGTTTTGGCACTTGGGTGGTAGCATATACCAGTACCCAGCTTGGTAACTTTTTTTTGATGTGTTTTTTTTTTTCCCCCCCCTTCTTTTCAGTTTCATCTTCAAAAATGTCAGGTGTGTAAATCTAAATTAACTGTAATTCAAAACAATACGTGCTAAATGCACAGACTTACAGAAAATACAAAGCTTAGTAAAAAGACATCAGATTCCAAGTCACAAAGGGAAGGGGACAGGTTAATCAAAAGCTTCAAATAGAGGGGTCTTGTTTAGAACTTGTTAGTTATGTCAGTATACCATGGGCAACCACGACCTGATATTTCAAAATTAAGTTTCCATCTCCAAGTAAACAAAGCAATGCTTAGTTAAATGTAGAGGAGCAGCAAGCCTATCTTTGTAAGAGGAAGTAGTATACAGGCTTCACAAGAAGTATGAAAAATACTTAGATTTCCCAGAGAATTCCAAAATTCCAGTTACAAGAGCTAGCAAACATTTGCTGTTGGAGTGTGCTATTATTGATACAATTAAACTTGTACGAAATGCCAAGACGGAGTTTGTGACAGGGAACAGACGGTTTCCTGAACTGCATCAATCAACATGCATCTCATCATATACATATTGCGTGTAGGAAGCTTACGAGAATTTTCTTCTGCTTACTTCCCTGAATCTTAAAAAAAAAAAAGTTATTACTGTGTAGCCTCGATGAAATATTTTTAGTTGCATAAGCAGCAACTTGGCCAGCTGGAGTTAGGGGAAGTTCAATGTAATTTAAAAAACTTTTCTCCCAGTTTTTAGCAAGGTTTGGCATATCTATAGCTCAGCACATAATGGTAAGTGCCCAGCTTGCCCAACTTTTGTTTGAACTATCAATGAGCTCCCATATAAACTGCTTAAGCACAGCCCTTAACGTGCTCATTTCAGATTCAAGTTTACTTACATATCACCTCCGTGGGTTTTTTTTCCCCCCTCTTTACCGAATATCTACTCAGGAACTGGAAAACATGAATTGTATGTGATCAAATTAAGATGCCATCTGCCTATGAACATTATGCTGTAAGCTGTAATCAAACATTAACAGCAGAAAAAAAGCACTACCACCTCTATGACTCCATGTGGTTTCCTACGGAAGCTCTTCCTTATAATGCACATCAGGACTGTTTTAGATAGTACTTGTCAAATGGTGCTGGTGTAAGTCCAAAGCAGCTCCAAGCATTTCAGGGCATCCTTTAGCCTGCTACTACATAATCATACCGTGGTCTGCCATAGTTTGCCTAAATCACCATCTCAGAAGGTCACCAACATCATCTCCTTTAACTCTAAAACATTAGGAACTAAAAAAAAAATTCCCAAAATACTGCTAAAAGTGTCAGCAGAGGGGAGAGGGTGGGGCAAGGGGAGGCAGAAAGCAGACCAGAGTTAAATCCAGCTGCTGATGTCAAGAGAAGCTGAATTGCAGCAGAAGCCCTTCTGCCCAGCTCCCCAGGCAGCCTCACAGACAGGGAGTGTCAGGGAAAGCCAAAGGTGCAGTGAGCACCTGCAGTACTCAGGCATCTCCATCGTGCATCCCTGGCTTTGTCTTCAGACACAGAAAGCTGATGGCTTTTCCAAGCAAAGGCTTGCAAAGTTCTGAACTGTCTTCAGGTATTCTTGCAAGAGGAAGACTTATCTGAAAGCTGAAGTTTCCATTACAAGACAAGCCAATGCCACTACTTGCTGTGGCTATTCAGTTATAGTTGAAGTTGTTTCCTACTTTCAGCTAACACTTTGTATTCTTAACAGCAGCTTCTTCTACCCCCCTCCCTCTGCATTCTTTAAAAGAATAGATTTTTCTTAGTTAATTCAAAAAGACTGAATTATTTCCCAATACAGTAACTTAAACTACTCAATGCTTTTAGGTACAAGTATCCACTGGGCATTTTATTTCACATAGATACCCATGGGGTCAATTACACTTGCTGTGCAAATCAGGCAGTTGAGTGCAATCAGTGACACTAGAAATTCAATTATCTTTGACTTTTTAGATGAATCTTTGGATGGACTAAAGCACAGCTATGTGGCTAATTAATCTGTATACAGATCCCACGTTAAGCAGATGGTGAAATGTGGATGTGATTTCATAGGAACACATTTGAAAGTGACAATTCTAAATCTCTCACTTTTGTCTCCAAATTGGCTTTGAGATAGCTGATTGTTGTAAGTTACAGTAGGTTAAGTAGCATCAATATCCAAATAAACCAGATTCATCCTGTTATTAGGACACATCCGAAACTGAGGAGCTTTCTAAACAGTGGTTACTTTTGGTTCATTTAAAATTATATCAGAAAACAGTGTCACTGCTTTGACAGAGAACAGTATTTTTCTTTCTGTTTGCTGATTCGTAGCCCTACTATTGCATTATTATTATACTATACTTTTTCATGCTTTATTATCACCAGCTATCCTACCTCAAGAAGGCAAGAGGCATGTAGTCTACATATCACCTTCCTGTATAAGTAGGACCTGTTTCCTCCAAGCTCCATGCCATGTTTGCCATTTTTCTTGCTTACTGTGTGTCACGTATCACCTGAAAGTCAGGTGATTCAACCATCTGCCATGCACCTCATCTTCATTTGTCCAGCTATAACAAGAATTGCTGATGTTAACAAGTTTCTCATTTTCCAGTTTGAAAATTTCTTGGAGTTAAATGTGGACACACCACATACCTCAAGCTGTTGTAGAACATGAAAGAGGAGAAAAAGAATTCAGCAACACTGAATCTCAACCATTTCCATACAGAGTTGAAAATTAACTAACACTGTTCCAAGAAGCCGGAGCAGAAAGGTAAGAGTCAAATATGGAACAAAATAGAACCTACTCTCCATCTTAAAACTGCATTAGGTATTTCTTGTTAATAAAGCCCTAACTAGGCATATTAGCGAGAAATAATTTAGCCAAGCATATAAAAAGAATGGAAGTGCTAGGGAAGAGACTGCTATCTCTCCCAGCTGGAAAAAGGAGAGAGATGAGATGACTGAACAAAGAAAAACCCTAACGACGTAGCAGGAGCAAAGGTATAGGTAAGAGACAGGAGACAGACAACCTGCCAAATTAACAGAAACAAGTAGCTATTTTTAAGATGCCTGACAACTTTTCAATCTGAAATACTTTCATTACTAATTCTCAATGGAACTGAATGAAACACACTGTGAAAAGCTCCCTTTTAAAGAACAGAGGCAAGAAGGAGAACTTGCAAGTTCTGGTTTATACCATTGAGTGTACAGTCAGAGGACACCAGGGGCTTTGCTGGCTGATCAAGTAACAATCCCACAGTGAAAGATTCTGGAAAACCATATTTCTGTAGACATAAACCTTGGTAACAGCCACATCAATTGTAGAAAATTAGATACCACTCAATTTTGTTCTATGCAGTAGATACATCTGTGCCATATGACTTAAAGTGTGAAGTCCACCCAGGAAGAATTCAGGGTAGGGGGAAGTGTAAAGCAGATGGCTTAACTTTTTAGTTAAAGGTAGTGCAACTTTCAAGAACCAATCTTAGCAGTCAATTTTAAAACTTCTTGAAGAACCAACACAAAACACATCCAAGCAGGTGAGACATTCTACCTTGCCCAATATTTGGCTTTTTTGCCACTAACGCAGGGCCATTAGCAGTATATTATGGCCATGGGAAATTGATCCAGATGAAAGTAAGCAACACACTGAGATGTCACAAGCATTACTAACAAAGCACTGCATTCTGAAAGTATGTTCCTTCCTCTGGCCACCTCAAGTCTTTTATCCATTTGTTTAGCCTAGCTGGATAAACCAATCTACATTTGATGCTATCCATCAGTCTGAATTTTAAAGCTAATACAAAAACAATTTATTTGCCCATCGCCATTTCTCTCTTATCTCTCAATTCATGTCAAAGCAGCAAAGAACTTCTTTAGCTGTGGGATTAAAGTTAGGCTCCTTCAGTTTTTATGCTTAATAGGAGCAATCACATCAGTCAGTGGCTGAAGTCTGGTCTTAAAAGAGCCAGATTAGTCAAACATAAGACAGAAATCCAACTGCTCTGTTTTGCCTACTATACTTGACATGGAATTACGCTTTTGCCACAAATTAGTGCCTGAAAGCAATTACTCCCAAATGATGACGGTAGTTCAGAAAAGTTATATGTGCCCCTGAATTCTTTTTCTTCTGAGTACAAAACAGTATGGTGACACTAGAGACCACATCTGGACAGGTATCTGCCTCTCCCCTGCCCAGGAAGCAACTGGCAGGCTAAAGCACCTTATTGTGGGTACACTGCTGCACACAACCTCCTACTGCATACAGCCATACATCAGCAGGGAAAGCATCATTTTCTGCAGTTTGTTATAAGCTGAACTGGGTAAACAACACTGGCCCAAAATATTTTGCTGCCAAAGAATGGAGCTGTTCAAGCACAGAATATGGGAAGTCATGCAGAGGACTGTAAGACTTCAGTGGAATCTTTTATAGCATATCTTAAATGTCTTCCTCTGACAATCAGTATTAGAGAAGTTATTTCCTGTAAACTTCTGTTAGATAATAAATCTAGTACATTTCAGATTGGAATATAATGAATCTGTGCCTAAACTCAGTCAAATTGAAATGATGTTTTAATATAATTAGCATACTCTATGTATTCTGTTTGTAGCCCTGCATAGAAATTCAAATTTATCTCAGTTGATGAAGAAGCTGGAGTCTACTTGATTTCCAACTTGGTCTCAAAATAGTGAGGTAAATTCTGATTTACAGTCTTGGTTACTAGTCCCACAAAGGGTAGAAGACTCACAGTTTGACTTGTAGGCTTTTAAATACAATTTATTTTCTAGTGTCAATTGAAGGGCCTAGATTTAGACATAGCGTAAAATCAAAACTAAGATCACAAAACAGGTAGAGAAAAAATTTCACTGTGGGGCTGTCAGTGCAGATGAAAATGCCTAACACATCCTACTTGGGTTTCTCACATTGTTTGAATAATTACTACTAAGTTTCACAATGTATTTTTTGTGCATTTTCAATATAACTCAGCTAAAGGTATTAAGCTGTTCACCAAGAACTGTCATATCTTTTAAAAAATGCAGAAATATCACACCTTTACCTTCTGCCAGAAAGTCAAACTCAGTCTCCCAATACTCTGGACATGTACCACATGTGGACAAAAAACCCCAGGCCACCTCCCACAGGGCAATCAAGTAGCTAACTACCACAGACATTTCTTTTTTCACCTGGAGCTTTACCTGCCCTCGTCAGCAACCTCTGAAGTGACCCAAGCTGTCAAAACAATTTCCTCTGCTCTGCGACTCCCTGTTGGTCCAGCACGCACTCAGCCTTCACACAACACAGCGGTTCAGATAAAGTAGTTTCAGGTCTGTCATTTAAAAGTTACTGTAATACAGTTTAATTATCTATATGACAATATAGCACCTGAACTTGCCTCCCTCAGAGGAGGGAAGAGCAGTAACATCGCCAGAAAGAAGGCAAAGTTAACAACTCTGAAGGTGAAAAGCTTCACTCCACTCTTGATGAATTATCACACCTTTTTACTGTGCTTTCCTTGAGCTGGATACACAATAACATCAGATCATTTGTGACTGAACAGTGGGAGTCCTTAAAAATATCCTGTTCAGTGTTTCCTTTCTCTTAGTAGTACAGTTTCTTAGTTTTCATTTGTAGAGTACCCACAATCATTCTGGACATACTCCAAACTGAATTTATACTTTTTATAATTAGACAACCTTGTAGAATCTAGAGATACTTGGGCAGAGGACAATTGACATTTATCAGTGCTAGACATGTGAATTACTAATCTTCCCCTCCTTCCCTACCTCCTTCACCAGTGGTTCTGGATGTTCAGTTCACCTAAGTGCTGGATTTTCACACAGTACTATGTGGTTCCTGTTAGGTAACACAAATATTGAAAGGATTTCAGCATGCAACACCACAATACTCCAAAGTGGTACTGTTAGGAAAAAACACATACTCTGCATATACAAACACAGAAAAAACATATCACGAAAAAAGTGGATGCATTTCACCAAAACTTAAGCAATCTTAAATCTAAACAACAGAAGAAAATTTTATATTTTGAATGTTTTTATTCCAATCAAAATACAAATACAATCATTTTAAAATGTACAAAAATAAAAAAGGACATTTTCTACATCTTAAAGCAGATTAAACTTACTTCTATATGTACAATCCTTTTGGTGAGAAATCCTAAGCAGCAGACATTTTTTCTGTTCTCCTCTGAGCACTCTATGCCTAATTCCCTCCCCTCAAATCCAGCCACACTTAAAACTAAAAGCAACATTTCAAAACCCTAATACACTAAATGTCCCTGAACAGATTACAAAGAAACCATTTTTCACAGGTAATAAACCGGTAGGTGATAATGTATTTCCCTAATGACTTTAGGGCAAACTACATCCTGATATGTAGTTTGCAAAAAAAGCTTTCTGTAGTTTGTTGTTACATAACTTGGACAACACAGTTGGATTATATTTTTCTTTTTTAAGCTATTTCTACAAATTAAAAAACCATTTATAGCTTTGTTGATAGCATTCTTCCTTTCTCCATCTTTCCCCCATTTTAACTCTTCAAAAAAAAAAGTATCTGCAAGTAAGAATAAAAATCAGTAGAAGAGGTCTGAACCCAAAATAATTGTTTTTTGCATCATCTGCCAACAGAAAAGGGACTAAAATGATCACCTGCTCAATACCACACTGTACTAATGAATACAGAGGAAGCACTGCCACAGCAACAATTTTGAACCATTCTATAATGTCTATTCAAATATTTCTGGTATCAAGTTTTGCTCAGTAATATTAATCAAATTATCTTAAGCAGTATAGTTCATCTCAATGTCCTGTCCTTTGTTTGGCCAAGACACTGTTTCCTTTCAATGTTCTGAGAGCTGATCCTTTTTGGAGCTGCAGTAATGTAAGGATAGGTGAGGCAATGCTCATGTAAAGAGGTAGCTACTTAAACTAACATGGAAAAACATTTTTGGAGGACACAAGCCCTTCTTTAGGTCTCAAATACAGCAGGAAATTTTAAAATTGAAAACAGTTGCTCAATTTACATGAATGTGCCCAGTTCCTAAGAGAAAAGCAAGGTGACAGTACCTCAAAGATAGCTCCCAAGAAACAGGTTCTCTCCAGCTTTTCTCTTGGCCATTCCTTCAGTTGTCAACTTCAACCACATCATTTAACGCAAGCTGCTTAGCAAGAGAACACCTAATACCTACTTCTACAGTGTCCAGAACACAGGCACCCAAGCTATAATCTTCTAGCTGCTACTTGTAACAAGCTAGGAGCACTCAATTTACCTGGCCCTATTGTGGACAGGGATCTCATTAACTTGTGCTGTGATGGAGATGAATGCAGGTTGAACACAGGTCTAACAATGGCACTCTGCCTGCAGCACACTCACCCAATGCTAGCTTTCAATACTGCTGCTTCTACAGCTTGACTCTTCCCTCTAAAAAAATCCAAGCATCTGCAGAGAAACACAATAATATCCCAGAAGTAATCTTCAGTTCTGTACAACAGCTAGTTCAGTGTGACACAGCCATTCTTAACATTCTGTCCTTCCCATCATCTGACCAAAACCCATCATTCTGTACTTACGTGCATGCATACTTACAGAATACTCAAGTCTGTTAAGTTTCTCTGGTAAATTTTAGACACAACTCATTATTCTACTGTCTTAAAATATTTTAGGATTGTCCTATGAGCTCATTTCACCACTAACACATTATATACATATTTTTTACTTGCTAAATATTTACTTTTTAGTCTACAGGAAAACTTATTTTTCTAGAAAGATCCTGAGCACATTTTTTAAGCATTACCACAGACACAGAAAGATTCATGTGGGATACTATTAGCACGGGTAACATCAGGACATTCTCCAGTTACTTCACACTACTGGTTAAGATTAAAGGACAGTGCTGACAAACATTTGAAGTTGACTGAAACTTTTCTTTTCTTGCTAAGACATAACAAAACATGACAGGCAGTTTTGTTGCAAACTGAGAAAAAAAAATAAGGAATGTATTTATTACCAAAGAAAATAAACTCTGCAGCATTTAAAATAGGAGTCATACCTGGAAAAACAGCTGAATAGCAGTTTAAGGGTAAGATGTAGCTTCACAAAAGACAATTACAGAAAGTTCTGCCTGCCTAGTCATCTACCTCCTTCAACTAAGTTTCATGTAGATCTATCTGTAAAACCAAACCCAGCAACAGGCAGAATCAAGAGACAAAAAACTTTTGATGTAAGGCAATTGCTTCACTTTTAACAAGGTGGGAAGACAAACAGCATGGTTTATAGAACAGCCAGTCACTATTTGAGAGGTAGTCTAGTTGTTCATTTGACTGAGAGGTAGAGCTGGTTGAGAAATCAATAGCTAAAGCCAGTCAAAATCATATCTCAAGTTTTCTAAGATGGAAAAAAATGCCTCAGCCTGAGACTGCTAATGTCACAAGGGATTCAGTTGTCTTGCTCATATTTATTCACTTTTACACAGGTAAGGTTATTGTAAAATATTCAGAGAGAATCTTCCCAGAGATAGGCGGTGAAAAAGCTTAACTACATTCTGGCATGTGCCAACTAATTAATATAGGTTATACATCTTATGACTGTGAAGGTTAATAAAGCTAAGTGGCTCTCCTCTTTTGGCAGGTCTTTATTACTACAAAAACACAGACATACCAAAGACTAGAGGCAAGTCTCAAATTCCACGTGGTTTACCTATATAAAATCCTCCATACAATTTCTTCACACATGAAAAGAAAGTCCAATTATTTTAGACATGAAAGCCAACAAGACATGAGGGTCATACAGTCAACAGGTAATAAAACCCTTGTTAAAGACATCTGGGTACAGAATCATACATAATGCTCCCTTGGATTGATGTAGACTCTTCCAGGTCCTGAGTTTTGTGGGTATCTGTTGCTCCAATTTTTGTAGTAAGTTTGCTGATAAACAGGATACATAGGCTGAAGACCCTCTTGTTCCTGTGGCTCTTCAGCCTCACAAGTAAGTTGCCTTCCATTCACAGCTTTCTAAACACACACGAGAAGCAGTAAGTTTCATAGTTCATGTATAGAACCTACTGCAATTCTTATTCTTGGTACAGCTTTAAGCAAAATCAAAGATACTTGATCTCCAAGACAATCCTATAAATAAACAGGAACTTAAAAATTCCACTAACAGAGTTAACCTCAAATGTTTGTTTCAAATGCAGTTGGACTTTAAAGCCCAATAAATCTAAAGAGCAAATCACCAACTATGAAAATATCTGCCAATACTCATCTGTTTTATGTTACTCACCAAAAAATGAAAGCTGGAGTGTTTAAGTATTTAAATTAGCCAGAAAACTACTATAGGATATTTAAATGGTAATATCACTTTCCACTTAACCCACA
>WEKY01047146.1:4374-30769 GCA_013390045.1 Picathartes gymnocephalus
GTCATTTGCACTTTCTCTGGTGCAGCAGCAGCCACATTTGCTTCAACTGCTGGAGCAGAGCGTGAGGCAGTGTTTTTATCATGGATCAGCTGGGCCTGGCCACAAAACAAATAATCACCCCAAGATTCAGCCAAAATCAGCATTTGTAAATTACATATTATTCAAGTTTTGAAAAGGAATTTCACAGCAGTAGAACCAAAGAAGCTAAAGAAAAATGCACCTTGCTTTGTGAACAAATAATAGACTATCGTGACTTCAGCATGAAGTGAAATTGCTTCTAAAAATGTAATTTGTTTGTATTTGCAAGACTACATCTTACCTGGAACATTACTTTTGTAATGAACTAAAGTGAGGTGGAATTCCACCAGAGACTACTTTATTTACATCAGGATGTTTTGCCAATGAAAAACTTGAAAGTCAGTACTCTTGATTGTTCATGAGTTACATTATTTTCTCAGATACTGTTGTGTCTATTTAACATGCCTTTAGCTGAACTACCATATGACTCTCATGATGCCAATATGGAACTGACTGAATTGAAGGCTAACTATAGATTTAGACTATTAAATTAAGATTATTTATGCCTTCAAGATCATATTACAAAACAAATCCAACCAATCTAGCCATGAAGGGGCCTTCTCTTCCCTTTTAACAGCAGAAACTCAAATCAACTTCTAGAACACAAAAGCGCATATGCATGTGGGAAGAATATTGTGGGGGGTTTTTTTCCATTCCCCTTTCTTCTTTGGGGGAAAAAAGGAATAAATATTTAACATATTATTTACTTACTTTCCCTCATAATACTTTGTCCATAGGCTTCTCTATTTCCATCAGATGCAACAAAAAAACAGTACCTTAGACTCTAAAAATTGTAAGTGAATTGGTACTTGGTGGCAGGATTTTTTTTGTATTTTGGAGTTTTCTGTTTTGGAGGTGGTATTTCTTTTTTTCATGTGATTGTTTGTTTGTTTGCTTTTTGTTTAAGATATTTAACAGTTCTGAAAGCTATTCAGAGACTTGTTAAATCATAAGTTGAAGCTCCTGTTCCATTTGGGAACCTCAATCATTCACATGTTAGACATAGTCATAGTCCCTCCACATATCTGGTGATTAAGAATTTCATGCAGGTCAATAAAAAAGCATGAATAAAACCCAAGCAGATGAGAATACTACTTTCATTCTCAGAAAAGCAATTCCTCTAGTAGTTCACAAACTGTAACTGCAGGGGGTTTTAAATGCCTTTGAACTTCTGTATATACCCTAAATTATTTCCTAGTCCCTATCCTTCATGATTCCCAAATTCTGGAGTACAGTTCTGAGGTTCACACAAATATCTTAGTTTGATGGTCTTCCTACGTTCACAGATGATTAAATGATGAGTCAAGACCACAGAGCAGAAGTTACTGTGAATACAGTTCTATCATGAGAATGAAAAAGTCTAACAAATACATGCCAATATTGTAAATACCATGCAGCAGTATCCGATGAACTAAAATTTCAAAGGAACAACTGTAAGATGAATTCAGTACAACTATGCTTCATTGGAAGAAAACTTGCCATTTTTAGAAAGACAGTGAGACCAAGAGAAATTCTGGACCTATAATACATGCTTATAAAAATGCAAACACAACAAAAGCACATTTTTGTTAGTGCTATTTGATACTAAATTCAATTAATGAAACACATGTTGCTCTCTCACTCCCATGACGAAAGGGAAATACAAAGGTATACAGCACTTCTACAAACTAGGCTACACATTTTAGATATGAGCAACACTTCAAGTGCACACTAAACTTATTGATTACATCACTCTATTTCCTTTCAATGTCACCATGCAGAATGCAGTAATGACATATATGGGTTAATAATGGCTTGCAAATAAGCATAGAAATCTCCTTAAAAGACCTAGCATATCCATACAGTCTCCGAGAATCTTCAGTACTTCAATAGAGGAACTATAAAGGAAGTCAATGGTTTGTGAAAGCATGACATATGTTTATTAATGTAACACCCTATTTCTGGCTCTTAAGAAAACAGGCAGTCTCAGAAATGTGTTTCTTTTATGGAAAGTAAGTGTGAGAAAGAGAATATAGTTCATGTCACAGAAGCATCATCTAGAGACAAGAAATACAGGGCAAGATAATGAATTTAGAAAAAAATATTTAAAACTGCTCTGTGACAATGAATGACTTAGTTGTTCATGTGTAGTTCAGTTTGCAATAGTGGCACTTGAAGTGTTGCAATGGAAAATATGTCTAGTCATAGTCAACACTATGTCCAACTACCTCTTCCTCTTGATAATCATTAGTCAGCAGTGCCTGAGCATCTTGGACAACGGACAATGGACTGGAGTAGCTTTTTCTTCTAACTGAGCCTCGAGACTCATCTGTGATACTCTGAATCTGGGACAAAAAGGTTACCGATGACAAAAACAAGTCTACAGAAAAAAGCAGATACCATATTATTCCTCATTTTAATAGATGTGGTATCAGTTTATAAGGCTCTTTTAAAACGTTTAGTAGTTAGTTATGAAGTCCCTTTACAGACATTGTGAGAACAGGAAGCCAATTCAGTCCTTCGGTCTCTATGGGAAGCTCACATATTCACTTGCTTGTGAGGGTCACAAACTTCCATGTACATATATATTCAGGTGAATTCAACTCAATTACAATCAAAAGCATGAAAAAAATTGAAATATGTGAAAAAGCTACTTCCCAACTGTAAAAACTTAAAAATCAAATGATTCACAAACTGTAATTGTGCTCCTCACTTGCATGCAGCCAAATTTCTGCCAATCTTGCCTAATGGCACAATCCAACACAATTCAGTGGTGGAAAGGATTATTATCTTCTCACAGGTCCCACGATCACTGCCTTGCCCAAGAGTTCTTAGTGAGGATTAACCAGAGAAAGAAGCCAACAACCACCAAAAGGGAAGCAAGAATGTGAATAAGGCTCTACATTTTCTTTCCCCTTTGTAGTACTATTGACTACGTCAAATAAATGTTTGCCAGTTACACCTAAGTTGCCTATCTTATGCTTTGCAGGCACATATTGTATTTACACCTGAATAGAAGCAAATTGACCAAGTTTTCCAAAAAAGTAAGCAAAAATCTGATGAGTCCTCGATACCCAGTTCTAAAAGAAAACCCAGAGACAAGATCAAATCAGTGCTGTTTTAAAAAAGTGACAGGAGAAGGGTGATTGCTCAGGGATAAAAGCATGCCTATGACTGAAACAGCAAAAGAACACTGTACAAAACCAAATTCTCCTTTTTGGGAAGGTCTGAGCCTCATTTGAAGGTGCACATGCACAAATGTGAGGTTAAAGTACTAATCTTGGTGGTAACAGGAAACCAAATTACACTCACCATTCAAAGCTGGGATATACAGGTTATATTTGAATGCCTGGAGACAGATAATAAAAAGAAAAGCAATGCTAATTTTAACTAGTGATACTAATAAAAGAAATGTTTTGGAGGTCAGCAAAAAAATGAGACGAATGTCTCAGCTCATTTAAGAAAAGATAATGAGAGTAAGAATGGGTTTGGCACACTGACTGCATATATTAATCTTGTAGCTCTAGAAGAAGTGAAGACATAAATAAACTACATTTTCTTACGAAAATACAAAAGAACAAGGTAGATTTATATATCCTAATTGGAAACAATAGATAGATATGACTTTTAGTTTTGGACAAGGCAGTAAGTACTAGAGGTCGTTGGAACTATCAAGGGTTTTACTTCAGACCCTGGAATAAATTCAGTGGTATTCTGAATGTCTCAGATTTAACCCTGCCTGATAAGAAGAAAGAAATTGAAGCTATAATGGTGATGGTAAAGTTCAGATAAAAGCAGTAATAAAGAAAGAAAATTATAAGGAGGGAATAGAAAGAAACAAAAACTTCCAAGCAAACAATACGCTGAAGTACAGTCCAGAGTCCAACCAGCTCAGAACTGAGGAGCAATTATTTCATTTCCTCTGAAATTCATGTGCTATAGACTACAGAGCACTAGCTCCTACTATTCATGTGGAAGTTAAATCCTTTAAAATCTACAACAGATAAATCACTCAAACTCCACTGAAAAAATACTCCTGTTTGATAAAGAAACAGTAAGACTGAATAAGATGTACAGAAAAGTTTGGTTTTTTACTGGAAAGATGTTATGCAGGCCCAAATTGAAAGAAAACTACCATGAATGGGTAAGAAAGAGGATTTACAGCATCACATCACTGTAACAATAGCAGGCATCTTTAGGAACCTTAAAAGATCCTGTGAGGTGGAAAAGTGAATAGAGAGAAGAGAAAAAATAAAAGGAAAAAATCTATAAAACTCCCAAACTCCTCCAACTTGTATGATTAACACAAATAAAGAAAAGCCACAAGAAAAAAAATGTATCTGTTTTACAAATGAGCAGTTAAACACAGTAGAGTTCTCTTATTTGCCATGGGATGGATATAATTTATGTGATGGCAAAGCCAGAGCATTCACTATCTTCAACACCACTAAAAAGTCTTGGTAATACTGAAAGAGTTAGCTGAATAGATGAGGGGGTAGAAGCACAAGCCAAAAGGAAAGGACTTACAAGTTACAAATATTCATAAAAATACAGCTGAATGAAGCTTGTTGCTACAATATGCAAAATAGTAAGGATAGGGAGCAGCAAAACCAGCATTTCCATCTTGATATTACAGAATTATAGTTTGTTGGCCTAATTTTGATTCCAGAAAGAAATTAGTTGATTCATAGAACATTCAAAATAATGCAGAAACTAAAACACAGTCAGTGTGATTTGAACAAATTTGTATTATATTGTGTAATATGGTGTATTTCTAAGTCATACGAGGAGTGGCTGAAGGAGCTAAGGTTTTCTAGCATGGAGAAAAGGAGGCTCAGGAAGGACTATCTCACTCTATTGAACTATGTGGAAGACAGTTGTAGTGAGGAGGGGGTTGGTCTCTTTTCCCCAGTAACAAGTGACAGGACAAAAAGAAGTAGCCTTAAGTAGTACCAGAGGATGTTTAGGTAGGACATTGAGAAAAATTTCTTCATGGATAGGGTTATCAAGCATTTGAATGGGCTGCCCAGGGAGGTGGCGGATGTTGAGGTCCCTGGAGGTATTTAAACAACATGCAGGTATGGCACTTAGAGACATGGTTTAGTGGTGGACTTGGAAGTGTTAGGTTAGTGGTTGGACTTGACTTAAAGGTCTTTTCCAACCTAAATGATTCTATGATCCTAAGACCAAATCACAATCAAAACTATTCAGTCCAATTGCATAATCATGAATTTTATCTACCGATGTCAAGTTTGGAAAGACTCTGAATGTATTGCATTGATGCTCAAATGTTTTGCTAATTAACACTTGTACTCAACAAGAACAGGAAATCTCTTAAAATCTGTTTAAATAAAAAAATTATTTCTTTCCCCACATAACTTTAACCTTGCAAGTAAAACCGGTTGTAGGGAAACACGGAAAGGTGTTATGAAAATTTTTGACTAGTTAGAAGCTGGTTAGAACCCACAGCCAAAAAATAGTACTTCCAGATTTTTCACGGAACATCCTGTCAAGTCGAAGTTCCTACCTCCCTTTCTCTTTCATTCTTTGACAGCTGCATCTGTTTTAGCATCTGAGATCGCTGTTCCATCATAAGTGTCTTCTCATATGTGAATGCAGAAATATCATTTTCAAACTGCAAAAGAAATTTGCATTAGAAACACCAGAAGGAAAGCACGGTTTGGAAGAACAACATTTAGACAGTGTATCTCTTGTACCTGTATTCATTTGGTGGTCCTGGATGTATTCATGGCATTAGAGTAATCCTAAGCATATAATTAATTAATCAATCACTTCCATCCTCATTCTTAAAACTTAATCTTCACACAGCAATTTCATACAGCAAACTATCGTACTGTAGCAACATTTTTGTGGTTTTATCTAAATTTTAGGTACTTGGAACAGACTTTTCACTATTCTGTTCCAACTAGGCTGCCGAAGTGAGAGCTGAAAGAACTTATTTAAACTGGGTCTGCATTGCTGCCACCTGAACATGTGTTTCCTTAAAAACTGTCCAGAGGCACAAATACCACATTATCCTTTCATCAGTGAGAAATGCTCATAAACAGAAGCTGTTAGCAAGAAATTCTGGCATATATTCTCACACTGGCTCAAAACTAAAATACAGCATAAAAATCTACAGCAGTCACCTGCATTGTCACTGATTTGTAACGTATCTCTTACCCTGTGGAAGACTGTCAGAATTAAATATTAACAACAGAAGAAAGGAATAAATTGTATTTCTGTAGTGGTTTAACCCCAGCCAGCATTCAAGGCCCATGCAGACTCTCACTCACTCCCCAAGTGGATTTGGGAGAGAATCAAAAGGTAAAAGCTAGAGAACTCATGGGTTGAGATAAAGACAGTTTAATAGCAAAAACTGTGCATACAAGCAAAGCAAAACAAGGACTTAATTCACTGCTTCCCACGGGCAGGTCCCCATCATGCATAATAGTTACTTGGGAAGACAAATGGCATCACTCCAAACATTCCCCCCTTCTTCCCTCTTCTCCCCACCTTATATACTAAGCATGATGGCATGTGGTCTGGAATATCCCTTTTGTCAGTTTGGGACACCTGTCCCAACTGTGTCTCCTCCCAACCTCCCCCAACTTCCTTGCCAGTGTGGCAGTACAAAAAGCAGAAAGATCTTGGCACTGTGTAAGCCCTGCTCCACAGTAACAAAAACATATCAATATTATCACCCCTGTGCTCAGCACAAATCGAAAACACAGCCCCATACCAGGCATTGTGAAAAAAAATTAATTCTACCCCATCTGAAACAAGCACAACTTTCTATATTGTCTTCTGCTCAAAATCCAACCAAGGCTGAGCGTTTTCACGGCACTCTGTGTTCTTTCAAATGTACATGCCACAGCATTTTAGACTTTCATATTTAGTAGTCTTAGTAAAGAACAGTAAATTTTTCACAAGTAATTTTTTTTCCTAAGTAATTAAAGCAATTCTTAAAATTGTTTTATGATTGATTAGCATGACAAACCTTTTAATAACTTCTGGTGAGTCTAGAAACTAGTGGTGGTAGAAATTTTGAACCAGTTTACTTATCTTCATCCAACTTCAGAATGACTAAAAGTTTTGGTTGGTTTTTTTTTTCTCCATGAGTTTAACTTTGGACATTATGCTAGTCACATTTTAGTTCTGGAAATTACATCCTTAGTTTCCAAAAGAAGTGTGCCTAGACAGAGTATAGTTTTCCTCCTGTCTCTTAAACAGTTTATGACCCATAGGAAAAAAGGAAAAAAGTTACAAAATTAATTCTGTCACTACTGTGACTTGTGAAACTGCAGCTGTACTGTCGTGCTGCTCAGTGCTGGCTGAGGCTGGTGATGCCAAAACCAACACTCATTTGAGCCTAGGGATTCCTTATTCCAGAGAGATACTCTTACAGCAGCTGGAGACAGACAAGTCCATCCTGTCTCATACCGTATGTCATAGCTTATTAGATTATAAGCACATTCAGCCTTCCATTTCACTGCTTGCTAAAAATTCGAGCTTTTTCCTTCCTGAATGACTGAGCTCTATGAACTAGTCCTCATAAATAAAGCAAGAATTATCACACCAAACATCTCGAACTCTACTTGAGAAACCCATTAAACTCACCACCACATACACTAGCATTGTAACATGGTAAGATAATGATGCTTAACTTCTTGTTCTTTATGGGACTGCAATCTTTCAATTTTTATATTTGGGCTAATATCTCTTTATTTGAAAAAAGCTAAATCTGTTGTCCCAAGTTTAGCCCCCGTTGCACCTTAAAAATATGTAGTAACAAACCATTTCAACAACTTCCACTTGAGCATTCAGTCTAAGGTGGTATAAGAACATCTGAAGATCCTTCTTCATTTGAATGCTATTATCATCCATTTGAGCGACGGTGAAGATACGCATTTTACATTTTCTCCAAACCTACCAAAAAGATACATTATAACATTTTGTAACACTGTGATTGCTAGTACCATGCATAATTTGAACAGGGTGAAGGAGTATTTAATTACATATGCTTAGAGCCATTCAGCGCTAGAAAATTAAACACCAGGCATTTTCTGTTGTCCTTGCCTTGTGCTGTCGAAGGAGAAAAGGCAGCAACATCAGCATACCACCATCGTGAACAATCCACCACACATCTATATTTCCTTCAGTAAAACGTTCTTGATTTGTTGGAAATAAGTCAATGTTTTTAGCCACCAAAAGTGCTTGTTGAGCTGCAGTTGTTTCTCGTACAGTATCTGTAAGGGAAAACAAGACATTTAATCAAGAACTCCTGGTTTTCATACACAGATCTGGCTTTTATTTTAAATTCAAAAGTTTAAACTCTCCCATATTCTGCTGAGGCAAAAGAGGAATATCCTGGGTGTCTTGGTTCTGGCCATGACAAGGTTAATTGTTGTAGCAGCAATGAGGGGTGTGGCTAGGACCCGGAGGTTATTCTACACTACTTCATGCCATTGTGGAAAGCAGTGGGGAGTATCTTCCGAAGAAAAGGGGTTCCTTTTGGTCGAATAAGCATGGTGCTGGTTCTGAGCTGGAGGGAGTGTTGGGTGGCACCAGTTCCAAGGCAGAGGGAGCAGATGGGGTGGCATGACTGCCATCAGGTGGAGCTTCAAGGTGAGCATTTCTGCATGTGCATCATTATCTCTTTTGTACACTTTTTGTTATTACATTGTTGCTGTTTCCTGTAAATTGTTCCTAACCTGTGATCTTTACCTTTGGTGCCTCCAATTCTCCTCTCCAACCAGCCACAGAGGAAGAGGAAAAGTGAGTGAGCAGCAGCATGATTTGGAGTGTGACAGTGGGAACACTATATTGGGGAGTACTATTCCAAGCCATAACAGTCTTTATTTGATGTCTGACGTGAGGCACAATGGGTTGAGATAACAACAGACTGCCCAGAGCAGGTTAGAAACAAATCTGATCTAGGCATTTTTTGTTTTAGGTATGGAGCCATTGATCACAATGTTGCTTAGTCTATTCACGAGGGAGTGGTACCTAATCCTGTATATATTCCTGCATGTGTTCCTCATGATATTTATCAGAGTAGGGAGAGGGATCAGGATTTCTTTGCTGATATACTGTGTGTGACATGTCAGTTTACGACATGATAACATCAAGGGCAATGACGGTCATTTGGGATGTATATTGACTGTTGCTCTCCTACTCTTAACCTCAGGCACTACCTTTGCATGTTTACTAATACACACTCTGTGGGGGGAACAGGGAAGGATGATTTTCCCCAGCTTTTCACCCCCTTTTCCTGGCCTTTTCTACCCCCTTCAGCCTGTTACATTCTGAGAATTCTGAATTCCATTTGGTTGTTAAGGAAATCATATTCTTGGTGCTAAGTCTACACCATGTTTAGAGTGAAGGAGTTTTCTAGGGAGGTTATTTAGAGATCTGCCCTAAGGGTGTATAGTCATGAGAGACATGGAAGATGGGAGAATATGGGCCAGCTTTTGAAGGATTATTCTGCTCCAGTGGTTTGGAACTTCACTCTGGAACAACTACAGGACCCTGTGGCAGAATACTTGAAAGAAAAATGCTGTGGCAATTCCAGGGAGGTGCGAAGTTTTGCAATGTGCTGGGCCTTGTCTACTATTTATTGGACATTCCTCAAAACTAGACAGCAGTCTCAGGCGGACGAGGAGGAAAGCAGACTGACAGGCACTGTGGCCACTCAAACTGCAGCTGAACCAGAGGAACAATCTGTGCCAGTGGCAGTTGCCCCTATATAGAAAAAGAAATCCAAGACAAAATCAGTTCACTAAGTGAGGGATGAAGAGGAAGGAGAGCCCTCACAACAGGAGGAGCAGGCAGGGCCAGAGATAATTACCCAATCCCTAGCTCCAGGTGAGCTGTAAGATATGCAAAAAAAATTCTAGCCACCAGTCAGGTGAGCCCCTAGTGACTTAACTGCTCTGATGCTGGGATATTGCTGCCTGTGATATGAAATTAGATGGTTGTGAAGCCAAGCAACTGGGATCCCTGACTTGGGACGTCACCACTGGCAAGGGGATTGGGAAGAAGACAGAAACTCTCAGCCTCTGGAGGCAGCTCCTGTCAAGCATGAAGGAAAAGTGTTTTCTCAAGGATGACCTAGTACTGCACCCATGCAGGTGGAACACCATGGAGAATGGTATCCAGTACCTCAGAGAATTAGCTATGCTGAAGGAAATCTGTAGGAATTCAAATAACAAACAGTCCCCTGTAGATCCAGATGAGGTCCACTGTACACAATCCACATGGCAGAAATTTGTACAGCCATCACTGTATGCCAAGTCATTGGCACTGATGTCAATGAAAGAACAAACAGTGTTTCAGGCAACTATCTGACTCCAACAATACGAAGGTCATCTTTTTCCCTCCCTAATCGCCTGTGCCTTGGCTGTTCAAGACTGCAGACAGATTCAAAAGGCTCGAGCAAGTTAGAGAGGAGATGTCCCATGCCCTGCCAGTATGGACCAGAGTTGATGCTAAAAGAAGCAAGACTGCACTGGAAAAGGGTGAGGCTCCAGAACACTTGGAATTGATTACATCATCTTGTGGGGCAGAAGTTTTTGAGAAAGGGGAGAAGATAATCCAAGTCATCTTGGAGGCCAGCTTTGCCATAAAGCAAAGTAAGCTCAATGGACCTGCCCAGGAAACTCAGATTTTAGGAGTAAAATGGCAAGATGGACATCATCAGATTGCCATGGATGTGGTCAACAAAACAGCAGCTATATTCTCACCAACTAGCAAAAAGGAAGCACAGGCTTTCCTAGGCAGTCTGGGTTTTTGGAAGATGCATATTCCAGAATACAGTCAAACCATAAGTTCTCTCTATGATATGACTCAGAAGAAGAATGATTTTAAGTGCAGTCCTGAACAATAAAGGGCTTTTGAACAAATGAAACAGAAGACTATTCATGCAATAGCCCTTGGGCCAGTCAGGATAGGACAAGATGTGAAAAACTGGCTCTACAGTGCAGCTAGGGAGATTAGATCTTCCTGAAGCTTCTAGCAAACAGTACCTGGGGAGACTCAACAATGATTCCTGGGGTTCAGGAATCTGGGCTACAAAGGATTTGAGGCCTGTTACACCCCTACTGAAAAAGGGCTACTGGCATCATAACTGGATATTATAAAGGGGTTCAAGCTTCTTCAGAAGTGATTGGCACCAAAGCACAGCTCCTCCTGGCACCCTGAATGTCAGTGCTGGGCCAGATGTTCAAAGGGAAAATCCCTTCCACACATCATGCCACTGATGTTACGTGGAGTAAGTGGGTCATGCTGATCACACAGCGAGCTTGAACAGGAAACCCTGATTACACAGGGATCTTGGAAGTCATCACAGACTAGCCCTAAGGCGAAAATTTCATACTAACATCAGAGCAGTAAAAAGGTGACACATGCTGAGGAGGCCCTGCCATATCGTCAGCTACCTGAAAAAGAAAGGTGTTATGCTCTCTTTACTGGTAATCCCTGTCATATTGTAGGGATATATGGAAAATTGAGAGCTGCTGGTGAGTCACAGAAGCTACTGAAGAATAAGGTGGATCAAATCAGGATGCGGAGCTGAATGCCATCCGGCTGGCTTTAAGTATCACTGAATAAAAGAAATGGCCAACACTCTAGCTGTACACTAACTCATGGATAGTAGCAAATGCTCTGTGGGGGTGGCTAGAACTATGGAAAAAGACCTATTGGCAGCACAGAGGTAAAGCCACTTGGGCTGCTAAATTGTGGCAAGACATTGCTGCCTGGGTAGAGAAGTTGGCTGTAAAAGTATGCCATGTAGGTGCACACATACACAAAAGTCAGGCCGTTGAAGAACATCGCAATAATGGACAAGTGCATTGGGCAGTCAAGAATGAAGTCTCTCAGGTGGATGTGGACTGGCAACATAGGCTGAATTATTTCTGGCTCAGTGGGCCCATGGTGTCTTAGGTCATCAGGAAAGAGATGCAACATACTGATGGGCTTGTGACTGAGAATTGGACTTAACCATGGAAAATGAGTATGGACTATGACAGATGCACCAGTTGTGAGCTCCTGATGCAGCTTGCAACCAGCCCTCCTGCCCTGGAAGACACTTAGGACAGAGAGGACCTGCAGTCATGGACTAAATGAACTCAAGAGACATCTCAGAGAAATGGATATTGACTGTGGAAATGATACTTGTGTGTATATATACATATATACATATATATATATATATATATATATAAAAGTTGGAAGCTGTAGAATCTGGGCATGACATAAATGGTATAGAATATGGGGTGGATAATGTTTTGGTTCTGGCTGGGACAGGGTTAATTTTTGCAACAGCCAGGATGGGGTACGGCTAGGATCCAGGGGTTATTCTATACCACCTCAGGTCATTGCCAGGGGCAGGGGTAAGGGAGTCTTCCAAAGAGAAGGGGTTTCTTCAGGATGAATAAGCATGGCACCGGTTCAAAGCCAGAAGGAGTGGCTAGGTGGCGCCAGGTCTGAGCCAGAGGGAGTGGTTGGGGTGGCATGGCTGCGGCTGGGTCAAGCTCCACTCCACGGGTCAAGCTCCATGGTGGACATTTTTGCATGTGAACCACAATCTTTTGTATACTTTTTGTTATTAACACTGTTGCTCTTACTGCTCGTTTTCTTATCTCATTGCTGTTTCCAGTAAATTGTTCTTATCTGAACCTGTGGTCTTTACCATTGGTGCCACCAATTTTTCTCTTCAACAGAGCCCAAGGCAGGTGGGGGAGATGGAAGAGGGGCAAGCAAGCAGCAGTGTGGATTGGAAAGTCTCAGTGGGAGCACTAAATTACTGAGTAGCATTCCTAAACCATGACACTGATTTTAGTGACCAATCTGCTTAGAAGAAGAAAAAGCAAAGCCATGGTTGAAGAGGGCTAAGAAAACCCACTCCAGATGAAATCAGATATGGAGAAATATTCAACTGTCCACCAGATGTTCAGTTGCACTTTTCCTCCACACAGCAAATACATTAGTTACACAGTTGAATTACAAATGCAAATGAGAAAGTCAATAAACACATACCAACAAAATTTTTCCATGAGAAACGATTTTCTGTCTGTTTCCATGACTGCGGCCAAGCCATCAAGACCGTGTTGTGCTTCATCCCTCCTAGACCAGCTGACTGAATCAAATAGGATATTCCATCTCTGAAGTTAGGAGATACCACAATCTGGCAAAATCCTTTAGTCTTTTCTACTCCCATTAAGGCCTTAACATTCTGCAATAGGTAAATTACGCATAGGGAAATACAAATCATCAACACTGATAATTAACACCAGGAGTAATGGCATTAAATAATAGCAAAACTTTATCAAAAGGTATAACCAACATGAAGAAATCACTAATTCCAAAAGAGTGAACACGATTCTAGGAAAGCTAGAGCCCAAATTGCTACCTCCCCAAAAGGCACTACACAGTTTTGTCATTATTTTAATTATTCAGCTTTTTATTTCCAAAGAAGAATGAACAAGACATGAGTAAAAACAAATAGATAAATAAAGTAACACTGCTTCAGGTAAAGTCAAAACCAGTGACTGACAAAGCAACATATGGTTGGAATGATCAGTCCTTCTTTTGGAATTGGAAGAGTTTGGAAGTGTGATGCCAAGCACTTAAGAAAAAGAAGTTGCCAAAGTTCCTTAAATACGTTTGACATTAAGAGGCTGATTATTTATCAGCTTCCAACATGGAAATTGGAAGCACTGTCCTAATAATGACAAGATAAACAGACCAGATTAATACTCCACACCCCTTTAATTTCAACATGGCTCTCCTCCATTTAAACACTGACAAACATGAAGAAACATAACCACGTAATTTAAAAGAAGCATTCAAACCAGTATCAAGCTTGACCAGGGAACACGAGCTGTGGCATTTATTATTTCCTGATTAAATAACTTTAAAATCCCCCATCATTATCAATGACTTGTGTGGGAGAACAACATGTTTCAGAAGGAGGAACTAATACATCAATATTTTCAATTTTACAAAAACCAAAATTTGTCAAAAATCATCAGGAACACATTCCGTCACAGAGTGCCAGGCACTGTCTCAGTGTGACTTCACATAAGAAACTCTGTTTAACAGAGAAAAAAGAGTCTTCAAAGAATTTGCTAGCAGAAATAACAAGCATGTCTGTGCAAATAATATCTGTGAGTTTATCAGTTTAAATAGATGCTTTTTTTTTAAAGACAGACAGAAGAAATCTTTATTTCCTACACGCCTCCTAGAAACATTTCCTAGTTTCAATTTTCCAGAACCAATGAGGCCTCCAGATGCCAAAACTTTTCCAATTCATCTTCATTTCCATTTTAAAAGCAATAGTTTCATGAATCTTAACACCAGGTCTGACTTTCTAGAGAACCCATGGATTAGGCCTCCCTTAAACTCATTCATTTTCCATATCTCAGAAAAACAGCTAAGTTAGGCCGTCTACAAACATTTCAAATTCTTGTGGGTAAACCGTTTCAGTTTAAAGGGGTTTTTTTTCTGTTTTATTTCATAGGCCTGATTTTGTATTCTTTGGCTTGTTTTCTACTCACACTTATTGATAGCAACAGCTGAGTAACAACTACTTTCACAATATAGCATGGCTAGACTTTTCAACTTGTTTTCAAGTTAATTGGTCTCTTAGAACCTTTTCATGTGACGTCAACTAGGTCATCTATCTTTATACTTTGTTATTTTAAAAACTACTATGGATAAGCCTGAATACTAAGAGGAAGGAAAAAAGAAAACTGTGAGGAAATGGGCAGTTAGCTATGTTAGCTAGTTCACTTCAAGATTTTAAATGCTCATCTATTTAAGAGATACCAGGGCTGAAAAAATCACAGGTGTTTTTACACAGCTTTGAAGACTACTTGGATCAAAACAGCAGATGTATCAACTGGCACTTTTTTGAACAACACTGCAGAAATTAACCAATTTGGAAGATATAATGGCAATAAAAACCTACTGTTGGACATTTCAATAAAACACAGGAAACTTTCTCCAAATGTTTCCCCACTCTATAAAGATAGGAGTAGAAGAGTTTACATAGGCAAGTAAATACAATTATTATTATTATTATTATTAAAGAAACATTGAAATTAAATTCACTTGTGTTTGTAAGCATAGTTGGATGTAATTTTAAATTATATGACAACTTACTATTTTTTCCTACCTATCCTACTTTCTCTGGAGATAGGGTATAAATAGAAAAATAAAATAAAGGATCTCAAGAAGGATCCTGTTCACAGTTTTCCAGCAAAGACTACTCCTAATCCTAATTCTCCTATGCATTTCCAGAAGAATACAGAAAATCACATAATGAGGATGATATTATGCCAAATATTTACATTTGTTAGTTAAATGTTAAATTTTTTGTTAAATATATGCTGTTTTCTTTATAAGGTAATTTGTAAAAACTTGGTGGTGTTTTTTTTAATTTAATTTGATTGTAAACCCAGGGCTCTCAATATTAAAGAAAAATCTAGGAAGTATCAGTATTGTCTCATCCTATTAGAAAATTTTAAAAAAACATTTTGGTACATACATCAATCCATTCTTTTTATACAATCACTGATTGTGCTGATAGCAAAAATAGATGTTTTATTCAATATTTTACAACAGTCTGTTCTCATTCAACATATGAGTTATCCAGATCCAGATTCAACAATTAAATACTAATGTAGATTACCAGTATTTGCAAGATCTCTTTTACATACCTCTTCAGCTTTCTGAGTTTCTGTACATTTATCTAAGTAGATTCCCTGAAGCACGGAACCCACAATAGTCAGTCCTTTACCAGCCTTCAACTGAGAGGTAAAAGACAGCAATCTAGGGTGTTTCACTAACTGCTCATTATCCAAGTTTAACAAGACCAAAAGTTGAGGTCTGCCAAACAAAGGAAAAAATAAAGTTCAGTGCACACACACATTCATTAGGAAGAACTAGGAAATTAAAATTGACAATTAATAAAATGCAGATTAATTGCTTAATTCAATGGAAAACATTCAACTCCTAGGTAGGTAAGCCATAATTTGCAATAGCAACAACAATTCAGGTATGGAATACATAAACCATCATAATGTCATTTTGAAAAGCTCCCTCAAAGACCAAGTTTACCCAGAAAATGATACAGTCACCCTTCCAGTTTCATCTGGTGCAGCTTGGTGCTTGAAATGACTAAACACTGAATGCACACTGCATTATCTACTGTTCCATTCAGTTAGATTTGGAAAACCACTAGAAACAGACATACCACCTCTGGGTCACCTCTTCAATGCTTAATTATTTTATTATGTTCTCTTATTCTCCTACCCTAATCTACTGTAAGAAATCTGACTCCATATTCTTAGTAACCTTCTTTTAGGTTCTGCATGTTTGTAAGTTAGTTATAACAGCTTTCAGGCTCCTCTTCAGGTGCTTCCAAGATGAATAAGCATAGCACCCCTCAGCCTCTCCCCAGAGGAGGTACGCTTCTGTGCTCCAACCATCATCTGTGGTCGTACCTATTCGAGTTTATGTCATTCCTACATCACAGCACCTAAACATGGAAGAAATATTCTAAATGTATACTAATGAGTGCTAAACAAGAAATATCTCCCAATACATTTACTTCTCAATTTACTAGCTGTGCTCCTGTCAATACTATCCAGCATGTTATTGCCAAGACACACTGCTGAATTACTGTCTACTGGGAACCACAGGTCCTTTTTACCAGAGCAGCTTCCCAGTCTCGTATCACTGCTCTGAATATGCCTGTGCTAGGTACTGAACTTGCAGTTATCCCTCTGGATTTTCATTATGTTCTTAACAACCCATTCCTTTACCTGCATAGGTCCATCCAAAAGGACAGTCAACCCCTTAAGCATACCAAGAGTACCTGAAGTTGAGTTTCAACTGCATACTAGATGAGGATGCATTCTATTTCCTTTAATCAATATTCAATCTACTTACTTTTCTCAAATCAACACTTCATACTTTTCCTGTCATTGCTCCAAAATCAAAAGACTGATGACAAGTTGGATCATACTTCCTACCTCAAAACTAGCACAGTTTAAGATGTAACAAGATGGTTCAGTTCTAGCAATTACATTGACACAATAGAAAGATACCGCATTTGGAAATGAAGCAGTCAAATATTTAACAGGCTTGTCAACACTACATTACATTGGTGTCTCTGAGATGCCAAGTTCATCAGTCCCAGGACAAATAGTAAAATAATGGCATTATACTGAAGGACAACAGAACACTGCATGTACATGCACCCTGTGATACTATCACCGAGCAGTGACTAGAATTAAAGTATGACATTATATTCATCAGCAGTGACAACATGCAAATGTCCTTAATTTTCAAATGTTAAGTAATTTTTTATGTTGGCTTTGAGGAAAATTGAGTTTAACAAGTGAAAAAAATAGATTGCAAAAACAGTAGTGGACATATAACTCCATTACAGTAAAATGTGAGATTTTGTTTTAATGGCATCTAAGCAATTTAGAAAGTGCTACTATTGAATGAAGCTATATCAAAAAGAATACCACCAAAATTAATTTAAACAAATAAAGGGTCCTCTGTAGATTTGTACGATATATTTCAGAGGAACCATATACAAAAGCAAAAAAAAAATTTGCAATTATGGAATTGCAGTGTTTCTTCTGAAGAGACAGTGAGACTCAAGGATAACTGTTTCTTTGAATTTGGAAAGTTTATAAATAAACAAACATTACAATTCTTCTGCACTCTTGAAAACCATGTCAAAACGATACGGATTTAAGTCCAAGTTAGTTTGCCCATACTTACAACAAAGCTGATTAGATGCTGACCACAAGTCACATTCCATTTCGGTAAAACAATGCAATGCAAACAATGCAATGACATAATTGCAATGCCCAAGTTAAAATTTTATTTTAATGGTGAATTTCACTTTGTCTTTAGTTCTCTGCTTTACCAGCAGTATTCCCAATATATTTACATTTTTTAAGAACTGCGTGACCCCGAAAAACATAGGACTCTACCTCCAGTTCTTGGTGTGAGGAGGACCGTCTTCAACACGAAGCAAAGCATAGCGAGCTGCATTCAGAGACAGTCCTCGGATTCCATCACCCCATTCTTTTTCCGCTCTTCAGGGTACAAAAGAGATTCAATTACAAGGGTCCTGTTTGTTTATACAAATCAAGTAGATTTTCTCATGTGGGGGATAATGGATGTAAAAATGATCTTTTTGTTTTGCATGAATGCATGAAAAGACTTTGTCTTGCAGACTTAAATCAAGATTGAAGACTAACCAAGGTGAAGCAGTTCCAGGCCCCTTCAGGGTAATTTTTTCCATATTCATAAATATTTACTATGGTCCAGTTTATTCATACTTCAAAAGCATTTTTGTAATGCTGAGAGCTACTTAAGCTGCTTTTCAGCACTAGAATGAATGAGTGAAGGATACTTAAAAGGAATTCTTTTAAAGCAGCAAAATGAGCAAGTGAAACTTGACTTCACATGGATTAGTATAACCTATCTTGCCCTCAGCACCACCACTATAGCCTTCTCCACTTTCTTTCCTTTCCAGCTTCTCTCCCAGAAAGCCTAAAGCTCCATCCATTGTCCTGACCATTTTCAATCTCCCTACATTTTCCAGTCCTTTTAATTCCAATATTAGAGTATTGGTGATTGAAAGTGGTCAGGAGAATAGATTCTGCAATGGCAAGGGGTCCATATCCCTTGCCCTCCCTCCCTAACACTGATTTTCACTCATTAATTTTCTCTGAACTTTGCTACCTCTACCAAAGCATCTCCTTCAGCAAGGTAAATGTCCTGGTATGTGCCAACATTTGTAGAACCCATATATGAATTTGTAATTATGCATGATTTTATGTATGTACCTATATAAATATACACACAAGCAGAACCGTTATAATCTGATCTGACTTCCTCACCAAAATCGGGAAATTCATTTCCTTATCATTACCCCAGTAAATGGAGATGTTATAATCCAGGAAAGCATCTAATCTGGAAATGGAAATATTAAAAGATGGAGAATCCACAGGGTGGAACAGTTTATACCAGCTGATCCATTTGAGAGCTATGCTTAACCACTCACCAAAACAAGCAGCCTAGCTTCAATTTCCCACCCCAAGATGTTACTACTTTCTCTCAGCATAGGGTATCTTTCCTTAGAAAGGGATAGCATGCACATTTACTGATCATAATTACCTGTTATAAGTTGTCTAGTTGGGAGTTTTTTTGGTGTTGTTTGCTGTTTCTGTTTTTTGGTTTTTTTTATGAACACAGCATGCTCTTTAACACTCTTATTTGCTCTGCATGTCCTACAGGTATGACTATCTCATGACAAATGCATACAGTGCAAAGTATGTTGCAATTGAAAGATTAATTCTAGAAAGTAATCAAGTCCACACACAAAAAAAGTAGAGTTTGAGCTTCTGCACAAGGTAATAATAATTTACAGTTCTGTAATAGCTGCTGCTTGATATTGAGAGGTAATGTTCCTAAAGTACCAAAAGTTTACACTATCATCTCTGCTCCAATGAGAGTTTCTCAGACTTATTGGTTCTTATTTCTATCAGTTCTCGCTATTGAAAAGTTTGTAACAGAGCTTCCAGAGAAATTCAAATCTGAAAGCTTACAACCCTTAACAGAGGTAGGATCTTACCTTGTTTCAAAGAATACTCTGAACTTTATTACTTCAGTTGTATCTATTTAATATAAAAGAGCTTTTTTGCTGACTGGTAAAGATATTAAATATAGAATAAATAAGATATATGGTCTTACCCTCTATATTCTATGTATTTGTATATGCATCCTGCGATTAGCATGGCAATCAAAGCATAGTACCAAGAGCAAATGAACATCAAGGCAAGACATAAACTCATCCCCAGGAATGAAAGAGTCCTAAAAGAAACCATTTTTTCCATTTTTTTAAATAGGCATGCAAATGTTCTACAAAGTTAATTTCTTATTTAAGTTACCTTCCAGAAAGTCCTTTCTTCTTCAAAGGCTATTTTTTTGCTACTATAAAAGCAAAAAGACATTGTCCCAATTTTAGCTTATATGAAAAAATTGCATTCTGAACCTTTGTCTGACATACATAATACATTTAAATTAGATATAACAATAGATTTACTACATTTGTCAGTGTTGAAACTCTATCAGTACCTCCAAGTAAAGTCAGTTTCAAAACACATTATCACTCACTACTGTTGATTTAAATTTAAGCTAAAAAATTCAAACAGTAATAAACAACTTTGTTACTTCCAGCAAAAATAGTTTATTAGTTTAAATTCGACTCATCAATTCTATTCTTCACTTCTGTTGTGGCAATAACACAAGCCAACAGAATACAGAAAACAATCTTCTGAATGTTACAAAGAAAGAATGACTGTAAGCTGAAAAAAATACAGAAGCATTTCCAGACTTAAGGCTCTATGCCTGGTTTGCCCACACTTATCAAATACAGATGTAAATAATCTCAAAATGGACAGTTTTGTGTATACTTTTAGTCATATACAACCTCCCAAGTTTGTTTTCACCCAATTTCCAAATTAGAACTAACTTTGACTATACTGACAGAGTGTCAATATAGTCAGCCTTGGTTTGGTACCTTTAGTTTGGTACTTTAGTACACTGAGTTCAATTTTAAGCTAAGGGAATGCTTTCTACCAGTTCTGAGGACGTCAGTCTTGTAGTTTGTCTAAAAGAACAACAGCTGTATGCCTGAATTAATCTAAGACTCTACTTTCACTCCAAAAATAAAATGCCATCCCAATTCCAGCTGAACCTTCTAACACCTGCTTGGCTAGAAGTAGTCACACATTGAGTCAGCTGCCTCACTGATGTCTCCAAGAAACATATAAAAAGGAATTGATGCCAAATGTATGTTTTTGGAGGGTTAGGTGTCAAACTAGTATGTAACTATTGAGCAGATTCAACAAGTTTTTTCAAAGCTAAAACTGCAACATTTCATTTTCACTCAACTCTTTAAAAGGAAAAATCATAAGCAACTCTTACATCCTAGAATCACGCCATTTTATCTACTAAATGCTCTAGTATTTGAGGTTATTTCAGCAGTAAAATTTCTCAATAGAATTATTTTTAATTAAATTATGTACTTTTAAGATACAGTTAAAAAAAGAATGAAGAAGTTTCCCATTCTTAGATTGAAATGTTTAAACTCTTAACCCATTAAAAAAGACTAAACAAAGAAACCACACTTTCACCTTTTGTATTACTGACCTTTACTCACTTTTTAAATGGTTGACTTCAGTTATCAAATGCAATGTCCAAAGCATATTTTAAAACCAGCCACCACATCATCAGTGAACCAACTGATGCATATTGAATAAGATTCTTTTTCTGCAGAAGTTTTGGGTTTGTGTATTTTTTGCATAACCAAAGGAAAATCATTCTGACCTTCCTGAACACTTTTACCAGCTCTCCTTAAGTACATATACAAGGCAGATTTTATGGTTTTTCATCCTCATTTTCACACACAAGATCTCTTGGCTTATAAGGAGAATAAAATATCAGCTTGTAACCCCTTTCCAAGCCATCTACATTAGCCACGTTTTCATGATCACTGTTATTACTATGGTGCTATTCCAAACACATGAATACATGATGCTCTTATTCAGCGCATGAATCATAACTAATTTAAGTCAAAAAGGAGATTTCGTTTTATTATTGCAATAAAATCAACAATTTAGGGCTGTATAGTTACTTTTAACTCTTCTGAATGAAGAAATATTCCCTACCAGTGGTAATACTTGAAACGAGGTCTCCAGTTGGGAGTTCGCAAAAGCGTCTGAACCGCACAAGCCAGATTTACAAACATATAGCACATAAGGAAAAACCTGTTAAGAAACGAAGAGCATTTTCTAATAAAAAATGTACTAGACAGATGTGCATTAAAATGTAAACACAATCCAAAAAAGGGAAGGAAGGTGTCTATTTTCCTGTATACTGCATACACAGTGGCCAAGAGAACACAAGACATAAATTAAGATTACTTATAGAGTATTAGGCCTCAAAATATGGCATTACCATAACATAGAGACTCAAACACATATTTTGGAGACAAACACGGCAAATAACTGACTGTGGTGTATCAGTTTTGGCTGGGACAGAGTCAATTTTCTTCTCTTTCTATAGTAGCTCAGATGGTATCATGTTCTGGACAAAGTCAATAAAATAAAATTCTATTAATATTCTAAAATACTGAATTTTGTCTGTCTCTGGTAGATGCACTTGACCTAAAACAGCAGTAATTGTTACATTAAAATCCAAGTTTTTAAAAAGTTGAACCTATTTTTATTAGCATTCCTGACCTCTGCCATGGAAAAACTTTTTTGCGCCTAGAAATTAGTTCAGTCAAAACATTTTGTTGTTTCATGTTATCTCCAGCTTCAAATAGGAATATAATTTTCTAGGAAACAAAGTCTAATGTATTATTTCAAAAAGAAAAATAATTACTTAGATAATTTTAAATGAAAATACTATTTAAGAACGCAAAAGACCACACTTATACTTACATTGAAAGAATTGGTGCTACACTGTCCAATGAGGCTATCAAAATTCCTATTTCACAAATACCAGCAGTGAGGAGCAGAGCCCAAGTTGGTTCTCCATTTGCTTTTCCATGACCAAATATCTAGTTCAATTCAAGTTAACAGTAAGATTAGGGAAAGCTCTTCATTATACAGTTATGAACTATGGTGCAAATAATGAACTAACTTACTAAGTTCTAACTGGAACTAAAAGTAGTCATTAGTTACAAAGGAAAAGGATGCAATCTATACTATGAAAAGCCAAAACTAAAATTGCAAAACACAGATTTCCAATCAGAAATATGCTTACTAAAGTAAGTAATGACTACATAACATTTATGTGCTATGACAATTGTTGTTGAAATATTCTTAAGTAAAATAAAAACCATATGTGTAAAAAATTTATGCCTAGTAAAAAGCTAATATAGTTTGGGCCAGTATTTTTTGTAACACAGAGATTAGGTGTCAATTCAGTACTTATCAACATAATATTGACCCTTAGAGAGAACTTTGATAAGACTATGATCATGTGCAGAGCCCTACCAAAAACCATTTTGCATGTGGTAATTTCATTTGTAGAGAATTCTATCCAGCTCTATTGGTGATAGATGGCAAAATGCTTTGCCTGAAGTTCTAGTGGTATTTATTCTCCTCCATATTCCTCCACTGAATTACAGAAATTAAGTCCTCATTCATTCTCCATGCTGTCTTCTTCCTGTCCTCCATCAATTTTCCTACCACTATATTAAAATCCCATTTTTCTACTCATGTTTCAAATCTTTTGGGTTTTTTCTTTAATATGTCATACTCTTGCTTCTATAATAATCTCCTTGCATTTTCTTGATTGTCCATGCAGTAGCCATATCACTCCAAAACTGCAAGTGCATCCTCAAGTGTCAAATCCCTCTGTAAACATCCTGCTTCCCTTCAATTCCCTTTCTCTTACTTGCCAAACCACAAATCTTTTCCTTTTGACTCTTCACTCCTTTCAAGTCTAACTCTGAAGATGTGTAATCATAATGTCACCCTCTCTCTACCAAATTGTTGCTTCAGGCAAAAGTCAATTTTTCTTGTTTCTCTTTCTCTATACTGCCCAGAACTTAAAACTTATTGCAACCCCTTTCCATTGACAAGTCAAACTCCACCACTACTCAGTCCCTCCACCCTAGCATACTTAGTGTATTTACTTCCTGTTACAGACACAGATAGTCTTGCAAGTCTTGAGGCAAGCTTTCAAACTCCAAACTTCACCATAGAGATCACAGCTTTGCTCTCTAGACACTGTTAACTTTTGGAGTTTTATTTACTTATTTTAAACTCAAGTGTAGTTGTCTAGGTTTTGCAGAAGCAGTCCAGCAAGAATTCTCTCATCATCTTCTGTTTGCCAGCTCCCTTACTTTGCGAAAAATCTAATTTATTTCCTCTTAAAACATGCACACCAAAACGTGTTGGAACAAATCTTAGTGTTTGGAGTCATGGGATAGAATTCTATTGTTACATCTTTGCTGACTTCACTTACCTTCCAAAGTGAATAAAAATTAGAATTTCATCTCTATAATATAAGAAGTATTATGCAGTTCTACAGTGAGATTAAATAACTCTTTTCATAAATGCAAGCAGTAAACACAGCCTGGATTCTGGAAGTTCAGTTATTAGTTGCTTCTTAGTTCATTTATTTCCATTTATAGAATACTATATTCTCAGTTTGGAACCACTAACTTTTATGTGTAAGAACAAATATAATTAAATTGCCCTGCACAAAAATATTGAAGCTCAAACTTTGTCCTACAATAGCCTGATCTATTATTCTACACAAATAGAACTGAGCTCCAAATCTTTTCTTCACATTCTACAGAAACAGCAGAAATAATGCCTCATATTTATTTGTCAAAATAGAAGCTACAGTGGAGGTACTGTAACAATAAGAACAAAAAAATCTCACTTGAATAAATGGTACAATGCCATCTCTTGCAATAGCCTGCAGCAGCCGGGGTGCACCAGTGAGACTCTGGAGACCAGCACCACATGTTGAAAAGAATGAACCAATCACAATAACCCATGGAGAAGGCCAGGCCAGTGTACCAACCACCAGGTTTCCATTAACTGCTTCTCCAAACCTTAGGGAAGAACAGAGGAAGCAAAAATAATTTTAAAAAAATGAAAAAGAATCAGTAAGCATTAAAGTAACTTTTACTATAGCTTCAACACCCACACTTCAATCTTTTTGGACAACAGCACTTTTTAACAATAAACACTATGTTACAGTATGCATGATAGCATTTCTTAACCAAGCAATCTCTCTTTATTGTGCTGTTCTAAAGAAGACGTTATAATTGCTTCACATTAAGTGCTGCCTCTAAGCAGATATGCAGCAATTATCAGATATCTTGGCAAACTTTTCTGAATTGACAGCAATAGCAGGACTATGTACATACGTATCTTACAGATACTTGTGACAGATAACAACTAGATTGCAGAAATCTGTTCCAGTAGTAATAAAAGTATACCCCGAGGCATAAGCAGGAGATTCACAAAAAGTATTAGCCTTTCCTTTTAAAAGTGTGACACTGACATGCAACAATAGAGAAATTACTAGACACAACCATTTTGAATTTTCCACATCTTCTGACTGTTGTGCAACCTGATGCAATTTTTAATTTACTACAGCAAACAAGTGGGTAGAAGTCAGGAAGAGGTGCTTTCATTACAGTCCTGAGTGTCCCATCCAATACTACCTCCACTTTTTTTTTTCAGATACCTAACTGTATGTTAATTAAGGCATGACTTGAATAAACTACAAAAAGGTTAGCCCTCCCTCCTTCGAACTAACAGTTTTGTTTTAAAAGCAAGTAAGGTTCTTGTAGTTCATCTTACTGTAGTTAGTAAGCAGACAAAATTAATTTTAAGGCTACCTCTACCTTATAATACCTCATAAAAAATAAATGGTGACACCATCATTATTTTTTCCGAATGTGTTCAGGTTTTTCCAAATAAAAGGAAAAGTCTACAGAAATGAAGGAAGAGAAAAACTAAGGAAAATTAAATGCTTTTTATCTTTTCAGACCTGCTTTTAAAATAGGGTCAAGAAACACAGCAATCAAGTGAATATAATAAGCCAGTGTTCAAATTCTTGCTTATGCCCAAGTTTGGATACATGACTACATACTATTTTCAGCAGATGGAAAAAAAAAAGGCAAATCACAGTCCTCAGAATTATAGGACGAAACCCATATTGTGCTTCTATAACAAGATTTCTATAACTGCGTATTTATTCTTAGTTCAAATTCTAATGCCTGTTTTTTAACTAAACAAATTAAAACTTGAAGAGATTCAAGAAACAAAAATGTACAACCTACTTTTTCTCATTGCCGATATGACAATCATAATGAAAAATGCCTCAAACCTCAGTTTTTAAACCAGATTAAAAATCCATATACTTTACTGTTCTGCTGGATTTCAGCCAAATAAGGACTGGCAGCAATGTAAATGAAAGTTCATGGATTCAAGGCCCTTGCTACAATGCAACCTGTTCTAATGATAGGTAACAGATTACAAAATTCCCTTAGTCCCCTGCCCCGTAAATTTCAAAAATATGATATTAGCTCTGCATTAATTTCTTATTTCAGAACTCATTTATTATCTCCTAGGTAGTTTGATTTGGCTTTTATATTTACTGTGAAGAACAAAAAAAACCTATCAGATATTTCCACTGATGCAGCAATACCATTTTAAAGTAGAAATCACAGAATCACAGAACCAGTAAGGTTGGAAGGGACCCCAGT